>OY728121.1:527777849-528402849 GCA_963277665.1 Viscum album | reverse complement strand
AAAAATTGTGAGGTGGTTTGGGTCACACATATTTACTGATACAACATAGAAAATAGTTTTAAGAAATCAAAATGAATTATAAAGACTTTTAAAAAAGAAAATATAGTTTAAAGACATCATCTCAATATTAATGTCAAATTTAGTGGCCAGATAATGTATAAATTGGGATATGTTGGGAAAATAGAAAATTACAATCCTGAATTTGGGGATATTGTTATTTTTGGATAGATCAGTTTGGTTTGGCCCCTTAATGGAATAATTGTGCTTATGTTTCTTCAAAATAGTTGTATCCCACTGCATTATGGTCCATCCAAAAAAATTTCAACCTAATTGGTTTCACTTATTAATAGTAGTGTGCAGTTAAGTCCACATATGTTCTTGGATTCCTGGAATGTTTGGACCATTTTTCATAAACATTGTCCCACGTCATTCAAATCACCTCCGCTGACAATTAAATCATCATAACAAGTGTAAAGTTACTATTTAAATGTGATAAAAATTATATTATTGAATTAAAAATGAAGTGATTATTTATAATAATTTAAATTTTCAATACAAAATCAGTTTAATACAAAGGCTTAAGGGTGAAATAAAATAGAGAATCGTAATGCGGTTAGAATTACACATGGATTTTATGTATTTTTATCTTCTAATCTTTAGTTTTTTTCATGTTTTTTATTCATGATAAAATTATAAACTCTTCTCATGAATCACATAATATGATTTTTATCATTTACCATGTTGAAATATTTTCTTAAAAATATTGTGTAAAATGGGTGCATCATGAGTGATGTGAAAATAATGAATAACAAAATAAAGGATCCTTCCCATTATAGTGAAAAAATTTCCCATTATTTCCCTTTGATTAAAATTGAACTTTTCAAATAATCCAATTGCACGGTGAAACATCTATGTGTCAATTTTGACAAAGGAAAAATAGATTCATCAAGAACCTAATTTGAGGAGACAATTGGTGTAACATTCTTGATGAGATGACATGACAAAGGGATTATATTAACCATTGTGTATTAAAATATTGTTTTTTATTATTTTATTAAAATTTAATTATTTTTATATGGACTAAATGACTTGTTGTAAAATTCTAATCCTGAACTATAAGGAATCTTGTCCTAATTCAAATAAGAAATAGGCATACATGACAACACATAATGTATATCAAAAATCTAATTCAAATTATTTTAAAATTTTTTATATTGAAAGAATATTATTCCAACACAAGGTTTAATATTTATAAGGGTATGACTTATTATAACATTTTTATTTAAATGTTGTTTAATAGAAAATATATATGTGAGTTTAATATTAAATGTACCTTTTTTAACATGGTAATTAATAATTAAGTGAATTTATAATATTTATTTATCTACTTTTTCTTTATAATATATATAATAGTTTCTAATCTAGTTTCATAAATATCAAATAAATATTTATTTCCAAATTTTTTAATATAAAATTTATTTATTTAATTATTAATGTATTGAATCTTTTCTATTTAGATAAATAGTTATTTTTTAGGGTCTGATTAATTCAGAGTAATGATAGATTAAGTTAAGGGTTTTCCAGAAATTATTTATTAATTTTTTTTAATATAATATATAATTTATTTATTTAATAAATGTTATTTATTTTATAAGTGAGATTAATGTAGAAAATGTAAATAATAAAAATAATATGGTAATTATAATTATAAATGGGCTTCAATAATGATAAAATTTTCTGATAAGGGAATTTGTGTAATTAAATATTATTTTTTCCACTTCCTTAAATTACTAGTTAAAAAATTTATAGGGTTAGACATTGTTATGAAATAAAAATCCCCTTTATTGGATTCTCCTAACCCTAATGAGACAACCTCTATACCATTAATAAGAATTTTGAAAAAAATCCTCCTCCTCCATCTTATGGAATGAGTTAATATGACCGATTCTTCTATGTCATGAAATAATATTGGTACAATGAATATACAGTGATGTATGCAATTATTATCATATTCACTAGAATTAATACATTCTATGTTGATACAATAAGGTTCATAGAGTACATATAGAAATTTCTGATGGGATTCTACACATTAATAAATATAAACAACAGTGGTACAAAAATATATGTCAAACAATTTTATAGTGGATATTGAATCACATGTAGAGGAAAGGAATTTATAAATTAATTAATAATAATTCATAAGGTAATGTGCATTCATTACATTATTTATCAGTTTATTTCTTCTAATTATAATGATTTATCCAATAATTTTTGTGATAATACAATAAAGGAACATGTCCATCATGCTTTCACTACATCCCTGATCCTTCACCAACTCCTCTCATTAGCACACAAATGTAGCATCGAATTAGGCCCAAAAATTTGTATGAGGTCCATAAACCATGATGTGGGGGAAAGAGGCGGTGATAAAATATGTTTTTATTTTAAAAAAACTTATATATAAAAATATATTTTTCCACACAAAAAATGATTTTTTAATATTATGTATTTATAAATAAAATTTCATCATCAAATAAGAACTAAAATCTTGATTTATTGGTGAATTAATTCATGTAAACTATCTAATTTTATAAAATAATTTAAGTTAAAATAATATATCTGTGTTTATATATTAATTTTAAATAACACAATTGATATGTAAATCAATATTAAGATTTCTAATATAACGGACCATATGATTTTATATTATAATTTAATTTTTAAAAAAATTTAATATATTGGATTATTCTTGTATTTTGAGATTTGTATGGTTGTAAATTTTTACAAATCATTATAGTAGTGACATATATTTTTTATAATAAATAAATAAATTAAATTTGTGGATTCTAGGTCTTAGATCAATATTGATGGTAAACTAGTAAATTTTCCACTGCATAAGATCTCAAAAATATACTTTAACTATTCAGTTAATCTTATGGTGTTGTGTTTACCCTTGGGCTGAGATAAAAATTAGTTGAGGGTATTGAAAAGACCTGAGAGAAATATAAAATTATAATATATTATTAATAATAAGTAATAATGATATTAATAATTAATAAAATAATTATTTATTAGAAATTTGACTAAATATGAATTATAAAATTTAATATTAAGTAAATAATATATAATAAAAAACTTATAATGTATAATTTAATATATTTGGTAACCTATAAATAGTAACAAATTTAATTAATAATAATAGTAATAGCATCGTTTCTTGTTTTTCATATTGTATATATATCATCTTATTAATGATTAAAAATATAAAATAAATAATTTATTTCCTTTAAAAATATTGTGAAACAATAATTTTTGTAAAATATAACACCATGTCTGTTAAATAATTTCATGATATTTCTTCTTGAGGTAATGTTTTGAAATTAATATTATCCCTTCTCTTATGTTTTAAAAGAATGTAACAATTTCACAATCACAATTCACATTACAATTAATAATATTATTGAATACCCAAAAGAAAAATAATAATCAAATTTCCCTCAAAATTATGAATATGATGACAAACTAAAGTGTTTTTAATGAAATCAAATTTTACAAAAAAAAACAACTAATATAAAAATAGTAATAATAAAAATATCATTAGTGTTTTTTAGGGATAGAATAATATTAAAAAACCACACATTTCCACTCATGGGATTATTGGACTTAGATACTAGTTCCCAAATAATATTTACCCATCACTAATTACCAAATTTAATTACACTAGGCCAATGGCTTATAAAATATGACTTGAAAAGATTACAAATATGTCTTTAAGTCCTTATAAACAGGGCCTAATATGAATTTTGGAATTGAATTCCATGATTATACTATTTCTCATATATTATTAGCAATTTGTATTAGAAATACATACCATAATAACTACATAATAATATTAAAAGCAAATGAAAAACAAAAAACAACTATAATATATTATTATTATACTTATTATTACAACTTACGGGAGATCAATTGAAGTCAATATACCCCCCCATGAAGCCACTCACATGGTAGTTTCAAAAATGTCACAAGGTGGCCCAACTAGTCCAAATACACACATGATGATTAAACTCCAGGGGTCCAATCAAGATGATCAAGCAAACAAAACCTATCTATTATAGGAAAAATTGTGTTTCCCCTAACACATGAAATCAATGACACTGAGAACACAATTGAAAACCCCACTGACTAATCAAAATGTTGTGGATGTTATTTTAAACATTATATAAACATAATATATAAATTGGTGTGTTTGTGTGTGTGTATTATATTATACAATTAATTATGGTGGGGTTCCCTAAAGGCCACGCATTTCTATTCAATCACTTTCCCATATAAATATATTATAATATATTATATATTAGGTGAATATAAATAAAAAAACACAAAAAACAAAAAATAGTGACAAAAATAAAAGAACTCCCTCCACCAACATGAGTAAAGCACAAAAATATCGACTAAAATGCTCCTCATGGATCACATATATAAAATCAGATACAGTTAATATTAAAAAAATTAATTTGTTTTATTTTTTCGTATACCAATCCATGTCTTATTATTTTTCATTAACTATGGTCATTTTTATCCACTCTTCTCCTCAGTTCATTAGAACATATACCTACCTCATCTAGAATTTTCTCCTCACTCAGCCACTACCATCTAGAGTAAAATCAGTATACACACATATCCATTTTTCACTACCACATCCTAGTTTAGAAAAATACTATTCAACATTAGTCATACATCATCTTTAATACCTTTAATTAGTGACTAATATTTTCTTAAACTATGCCTCCATTCCCTACAAAATTAATTCCACTAGAAAAATAGTAGCTATAAAAATACCCTTCACACACCCATTTCAAGCTACTATGCACTGCCTCTCGTATTTTTTTTCTTAATACAACCATACCATTAATGATGGATTCATAAACTATAAACATATATGATGTATTTGAAATCTATTATCCATATTAAAACATCAATTATGTACTTTAATGGTGTTAAATTTTCAATCAAATGTTGATGGACATGAGCCACTATATGGAATCCTCAACAAGAATCATAACCCACCAATAAAAAAATAAATATTTTAGATTTTAAATAATTTAATACTTGAATAATATATTATTGAATTATGTGAGATTTAAAATTTGGAATTGATTAAATGTTACATTTACTAAAAAACAAAGATATTATAAAAAGAGCACAAATAAGATTTCTAAAAAATTATATAAATCATTAAATTTAATATTTTAAAAATTATAATGAACTAATATATCAAATTTTATATGTATTACATGAGGTCAAAAAACATATTTTAATGGAGTATTTTGAGTACCAAACCCCGGGGTGGACAATAATATCCTTTATTTATTTCACATACCATGATTGGTCTTCCAAATGTGAGTGAAAAAGTGATAAATAGAGTACTTATATTCATATTATTGAAAGGGGTCAATGTCCAACCTAGAGCATGATGTAGAATTATTTTGGATTTAGATGAGGCATAATTTCCCATGAATAATGGATTAAAAAAATCAATTTTTTATGTCAGATTTTTATAAATATAAATTAACCCATCACCAATAAATCTGTTAATTTAATAATTAATGAATTTAATTTTATAAATGGTGGAATAATTCAATTTCATTGAAATGAAACAAAATTTTCACACTAAGGAAAATATTCAAATATGAATTAATGATATTTTATAATTTTATTCATCAAAGTAATATTCAATTGTAATGAATATTTTTCCCAAATATAAAATAAATTCATTTCCATCCTTTGAAATAATTAATTTTTAAACTATCTATTTCATATTTACTTATAAAATTCATGATAAATGTAATAAATCCGCAAGAGTTTAAAAATAAAATTATAAAAATTATAAAACAATTATTTATTTTTTATAGATTTTTTAAAAATATAATCTATTAGTTTTCCCCTTGCTGTGTAAAATTTTAAAATATTAATTTGTTTATTAGAAATATTAAAAATAGAATTCAGGAAATTTATTTAAAAAAATTAAAACCCTACACTATCATTGGGTCCAAATAAATTCCTAAAAAAAGATGGTGAAACTTACATATGATATATCTCTATATTTTCAAATCCTACCAAAATCATATTACCCCATAATGGATCATCAAAACCTAAATATCACATCCCATTTTAAATTGTTAAATCATGTCTATATCTGACATCCACACCATATGTCAAAAATATGGGCAATCCACCAAGGATATAAGGTGTCCAACCAGGTTCCATGAATATCAATTGTTGCTCAAAATGATAATTTTGTACAATCTTGTCCATGAAAAGTATAAAAATTATGTCTTGTCATACAATAGTTATTACCCAACACTAACTACAACCCATGTTTAATAAATCAAAAATGTTTTACTGTGGTTTGAGGATGTGACCCAACTCACTGAGGAGTTTTTTAGAAAGATATAGTCTACATGAAAAAATATAATCTTATATAAAATAGGACATGGGGTGGTAAATAGAACTAGTAAGGCACGTAAAACATATGGTAAGAAACAGCCTAATAAACCTATAAAGAACCACATAAATCTATAATAATATAATAACACAATCCTATAAATAACCATCAACTGTAATAATAAAATAACAGAACTTGATAAATATTTAAAATTAAAAAATATAAATTATCATTAAAAATAGGACAATACAAGGGTCCTTTATATGATATTATTGGTATTCTTTATTAACGAAATAGAGACACAACTATTGGACACAAACATTGATCATATACACCTCAGAAACCATCAACACGATATTCCCCAAACATCCAACTCAACCTTCCCTAAATCAATAAAAGTCACCACATAACTGTTTCATTCTATATTTAAAAAAAAGATCATGCATAAATATAAATTTGTGGTGAGTATATGAATAGAATATAGTTTTCTAAAAAAATATAATGAAATATCATTTTGGATTATATGTGAAAAAATACCTGATATGCACTATATTTTATTGAACATCGTGATTGAAGTAGAATCCCAGTCCTGTTGATAAGATCCTTAGAAATCTTATTCACAGAGGTACTTTTAATACCAATAACACCATAACAACTAATTTAAATGGACTATTCAACTTCCATAATTTCCACATCACCTCATTGAATTTATAGAGTTGGATTACTCATCACTATGGAATGAGAATTTAGTAATAAAGTATTTTCTTTTGTAGAGGTACAAAACATCATCACATAGAGTATGCATCAACCATGGTGGACTTATAATCAATATGTATAGGACCCAAAAACCATAAAAAAGGGGATTAATTACTTCCCTACTATTATTTAAGACCATTCATTTATATCCTTTTGTATCTAGCGGGTTAGCAACCTTATAATTAATCTAAATAGAATTCCCTCAATCAGTAATCTTCTATACAAATATAAGTAAACATTAATTCCCAAAATTAGTAGAAAAATTATTTAATAGTGAATAAATCCAAAAAATTATGTTATATACGAAAAACTTCTCATAATAGATAAATAATATTTTAGTTTTGGATATTGGGATAGAAGATATAAAAAACTAGATATTTACTAGTACATGACATACACATTTCTTTACCTAATGTGTTGGACTTGGGAATATAATTGGCATATCCCACCGCTATATAGTTATGTGGTTTAATAATACATGGTGTTTTAGATGGGTCACGTAACATATAAGTCATATAGGCTACTTGGGCATGTATTTCCATAGAATCTAATTTCATGTTACCAATATACCTTGCTTTCCCAGTAAGCTACATAATGTGTAGTGTTAGGGGGAAAGAATATAATATAATTTTTTATATCATGGGTTATTTGGTCGAATAAACTGGTAATCTGACCTTTTGTCACATAGAATGTTTTATTCAATTCAATATTTAAACAAATTAACAAATAATGGGGAAATCATTTTTTAAATCATAACACCCTATTTGATATTTCCAATACATTGAAAACCTAAACCCCACACATAAAATAAAAATAAATTGTGTGATTAGAGAAAAAGATTTTAGTCTAGTTTTCATCCCCATGATTCCTTTTTCTAGATCAAACCATTCATCCCAAAAATAAACCATAATCATCAATAATGGCCATTAATTTATCATTGAATAAGTTACATACACCATGGTTTCCAACATGTTTCACTATAGCACCGTTATCATTTTTCATCATCATCACTACTCTTGACCAAAACAAAAAATACTAGAACAACTGTTTTAGGATCTCAATAGGCAGTCCCAATAATTTTATTTACCAAAAATCTTTCCAACGATACTATCAATTAGGTCGACACATAACTTTACCTATTAATATTTCGTAACCCCTACCAAGAATTTTTCATTTTACATATAAACATTAACAAGGACTATGATGAATGTTTACCCTAAGAAAATTTCAATATATGGGATTGATCAAGGACCATTCTGATTCTACCCACCGATAATTTATTTTAGGATACGAACATCAAAGCAGATATAAGATCAAAATTCAAAATAATCATCAAGGAATAGAAAAAAGAGGAAATAGTCCAAATGGAACAAACATATTTCATCTGTAATAGATAATTTAAATTTAATATTATCTGAAAATTAATTATTATAAAAAAAATTGACAAAAGGTTCTCTGAAATTCTGAACGAGAAAAAATATGTGTTCAAAAAATTATTACATAAGAATAGGGTGTGTATAAATAATAAATTATACTATAATATTGATTTAAAAATATCATTAATGATAAAAAAAAGTTTATTATAATACCTTATAGATTATTTATATATAATCTGAAATAAGTTTAGGGTTTAGAGTAATTTGATAATACTCTATTTTGAGAATTTGAAAATTTATTTATATTTTTAGGCTACGAATTATTTAGTATTATAATTAAAACAAAAAAATTACTAACGTTTACCTCGATGAATAAACAAAAATATTATAACTATACTAGGTAAACTACTTGTTTTAAAAATAGACATGTTGTCTAAATGTCTATGTAGGAATAAAATTAGGGGAAAATATTTGTTAAACTCTACCACACTTGTATAGGATATTAATAATATATTTTAATAATAATAAATTCCTTCGATGACCTCACAATAACCTTAAACAAATATGATTATGTGAAAAATTAGTTAGATACTGTTAAAAATATTTTAATGGACCAAACAAAAAATCTATGATTCTACATGATCCCCTAATTGATGAATTTTCATTTACAAAATAATAAGTAATTCATAGAGGTTAGGGTAATAAGAATAAATGTTACTCACCTACTCCAGTGATCTTTCAATGATATATTCTTTCTTACACAGCACATGTAATAATGTTATCCTTCCACCATGATGAATATAATCCTAAAAAACCCAGGATATCCTCATTATGGATGTTCATCTCACACTAGTAATTACACATCAACTCTGATACATGGAAGACATTATGTATCATTCCATCTATAGGGATAACCAAGGTTATAAGAATTAAAGACTACCTTATGAAGAATCTTGAACAACGTAAGGAACCATGACGGTAAAAATCTCTCAAAACCAAATATTTCCAATAAAAACTATGTAGATTTATTATAGAACACATGGTATCCCTCCTCATACCCTATTAGTCTCTATATTCATCCCACATAGAAATTTTGATGCCTCTATATTATCCTCATGTACTCTTGAATCAAAAACACCTACATAATTGTTAACTAGACCACTTTATTCATCATAACTGATGATTCTCCAATCTATATCCATGAAAGGGACATACAACAAGGTCTCTTTTATAAAGTCATAAATGGTTCCATGATGCTAATTTAGTGATAATTAGTATTTTATAAAAAATCAAAAAAGGTGGGTGATCATTTGAAATCCAACACTAATAATACATGGGTTACCATAATATATCATTTAGAACATGACTATTTCTCTCAATCTACCTATGATTATATAGTTGGAATATATGAGACAATCATAACTAGGTCATGAATACATCTTGAAAAACATTTCATAATTTGGACATGAATTTGGCATCATAGTAAGAGATGATTAATTAGAGAAGACCGTGAAACTATATGATAACAATTATGTAAAGGCACCCAAATCACTCGATATAACTCTATAATGGGTTTTATGTGAGATGAATCGATTAGGTTTTTTTGGTATTACCATTATAATTTAATGTCCCTTAATTAAAATTGAATTTATATTCATGATATCAAAAAATATACCATCTGAACTATATAATATAACCATAAATGGTTAACTTAAATCAGTGGGATCTACGAACATAGCCAATAATCGTGGAGAAGATTGGAATTTAATAAGAAATAAAAAATAGAAATCATCTTTACTATATAGTAAAACATATACCTAATATATTTTTTACTTCTTCTTCATGGAAGGACTTATCCGTAATGAGGATTTGTGAAACTCCCTCAACACCTCTTCATAAAATAGTATATGGACAACTTTCTATGAATGGAAAAAGATAATTTGTTCCCACCATTAGAAAATCCATCAAGTGAAACAAGTGAGAATAATGGGTAATGTAATGACTCTCGATCAATTTATTTTAAATCTGCCTCCGTCACTATGTAATGAAATGTGGGGCTACCAACATCATCCAATTCTATGCAACATCAGAATTTTCATCCAAAACCAACTACATTGTGGTTAACAACACATATTAATTGTCATTAAAATATTCTTAGGATATCTAAATATTGGAATAAACCACTATATTAAACATCCCAAGTGTTAAAAATATAAAAAATTCATTGTTATATAGGAATTACATTCATCTCCTCCTCCATAGGTTCAGATCAATCTCATTGGGGATATATATGGGGGAAATTGATAAATATTAATAAAAAAATATACTCAGTAAGATGATAATTTCTCTATTTCTAAAGGGAAATCACCACATCAAAAACTACCATGTCATGGGTCACACAATTTATTATTCAATGCATGAATTTCATAAACCAAAAATCTATAATCTCCCACTATATCATCATTTACACCTTTTAATAGACCAAAACTAAACCAAAATGAAAAATTATACAATTCCATACTCTAGAAATCGAAAAATTGGTGCACTATTCATCCAATTATTATGCTACTAAAATTCTATATGAAAATAATCCAACCATATGAATGGTTTCACATTATATGTTATGGACATCATTGGATCCTCAAAAAATGATAAGTCCCAAAAAAATAAATATTAATATCTTGATACCGCAAGGACGCTATATATATCAAACACCATATTGGGTGAAACTAAAACTATCATAGCCATAAAATTTACATAATTAAATTAAAATTAACCATTTGAGAACACATAACCCATGAAATAAACAACTTAAATAATTTGATTTCACTTTCAATGATTTATATATTGGTAGTTTTTCTATTCTATATAAATTATAATTTTGGAATTATTGAAAAGATCGTGAACTATTAGAGAATATTTAAATGTTACATTAATTGAAACCACACTTAAGAAGTGTAGAAAGGTATCTATGATCCAGTACATTCATTTCACGAATAGAACAGTGGAATATTAATGTTTAAAATATTACTAAGAACTCATAGTAATCATTGTGAAAACTAAAAGTCTAAATCATTATATCATCATCATAAAGACAAATATGGTGATATCTTGAGCCAAAATAAATCTTCAATAACCCATTTTATCCTATTAGATGGATTAAGAGATAAATAACCATTAAAATGAACATATTTCCAATTAAATGTCAACTAGCGATGGTGGTGATAGTAAATACAATTTCATAATATCCTATATTACATTATAAAAGTCAATTTTACAGCTTATCATAGGAAAAAAGGGGTATATTGAAACCATTATATATAAGATCCTATAATAACGCATTTAACTACATTATCCATTTCAGAGACATCTGATAACCATGAAGTGTAATTCTTGTTTCCTTGATCTTCAAACCAATGATAAAATGAAAATTTCAATAATGTGTTTCATAAATCTATATTTTATTAAAATTCAACATAGTTAGAAATAAATATTTTCTAATCAAAACAATTGTGCGTAAAAGTTTAACAATTGTTTCCCTCATATATCTCTAAACAAATATCAACATAATCATTTATAAATAGATTTAGTAGCCTATTACAGTTTATTCAATAGATCACATGGGGCCACTGTGTTTTAAATTATGTCTATATCCTATATCTCATTCAAATATACAATGACTCAATTTCCTATAAAATAAATTAAATTGTCACCAATCTATATTTAAAAATAAGAAAATGGTATCTCACATATTATATAATAAACGGGAAAACATTTCGAACCCCTCTAAGGAAAATATTAAGAATTATATTGACCCCAAAACCCATTCCAATTGACCGTAGGTTTACTACCAACACCAGTGGTATAAAAATTATTAATTGGAGGCTCTACAATCTTCAATAATAAGAAACAAATGGATTACATCTATAAAAAATAAAAACATAATAATGAAATACCCCAATATCAAAAATTAAATATTAAAAATTCACATAATGTCATATATATCTTGAGATTAAAAAATAACTATTGATAATACTTACCAAAATAGTAAATAATTAAATTTTCACTCTATTATTTTCCAATTACCTCTTATGTCTTGAGTTAATACATTCCAACTCATTCTCTAAAATAATCATGAAAATATATGATATTTTAATATAGATTTAGGTCTCAGGATAAAAAATAATATATAGGATCCTCTCCAAAACCATAATTAAATTTTTAGAAGATACTTACTAATAAATTAGTAATTAAATATAAAAAATTGTTCATGTACACCCCTATAAATATGATAACCCAAATAACCGCATGTTTAATCTCCAAAAACACACATGATATAAGTATAAAGAATAACAAAATGTTTCAATAGTGGTACTTGTAACCAACATTTTATATTTTTTAATAATCTTTATGTCTTATTGGTAATCATCATGTTACTCCAACCATAACATTTCCATAAAATACAACCTCATACCAGAACCAAATAATATAACATTATACCAAACAAACCTAACACAATTTTATACAATATACACATAACGAGACCTATATAACTTCAACTAATAGAAGGAATAATGAGAGATTGGTAGTCGAAATTCATTTATTTTGATGATAAATTAGATATTGGGGGTTCTCCTAAAACCCAAAATCTAATATATACATTGATTGAACTGCCAAAATAAAGTGGTGTTTTATAAGAAATAACCAAATATAAGATTATAAAATGAAAACATATAATCCCACACTATGGTATATATCATACCTTGTCAATTTTATGAAAAACCAATCATTATGTAATTTCCACTACACCACCATTGTAGCCACATTTTATCATAATATAAGTAAAACCATCATATCAAATTTTATTTAACATTTCATCATATTGGTTTTTCTATGTCAGGCTTATTAAACAATTTGACACAACCTACCATCAACCGGTTTATAGCTAAATATAATGGTTTATCTATTATCATCACTAATATTTTCTAATTGAAATAAGTATTAATCCATATAATAAAAAATTACCCTAACTCATTATATATTTATTATATTATCATAACTTATCCCATTCCATTTCTATTCAAAATACATTCACAAATTCATTGCATATCCATATAATAGAAACCAATAACTCAATAATCAAAGAACATTGTTATCAAAACAGAAAAACATAATAAATATCATACAACTTGAAGATAAATACCATGAAATATCCGTGATAATAAATTATTCATCTAATTTCAGAATAAAAATTAGAGTTTCATATAAAATGATATTACAAATATAATGAAAACACTAGTGCGATGAATGATTTAATTTTTTTCGAAAAAATAATTTATAAAAATGTATACACAATTATATCAATGAATTAAAATTAAATGTTATGAATAATAAAATATAATGTGATAAAAATAACATAGTTTAATCAATTATTTTAATGACAAAATCATAGAAGAGTAAATTTCATCACTCATCATCTATAAAAAAACTAATGTATTTATAAATAATCATGATATATTGATTTTTTATTACACGCTTTAAAATATTCATTAGAGAGTAAAGGTTAGAAATAAGAATAGAAAAAGGATGATTGGATTTTGTATATTGATGAGAATGTAGTGTTTACAGAAATAGAAAACAATTGTTATCTATAAATTACTAATTGTTTCCTAGGAAACTATTACTATCACAAAGATTCATGGATAAGTAGGGGAAACCAGGCTGTAAGTGATTAATAACCAAAATTATATTTTTAAATATATAGTCAAATGTCATAGGGAAATACATTGTCTCATAATGTAATTTGTGTTCGTTAATGAAAAATTAAAAAAATCATTGTACAATATTTATTATCATCAAATTAATATGATGTTAATTGAAATCGTAATTTGATTGATGTTAGGAACAACTAATGTGCAATTTATAAAATTACACCATACATCATCTTGGTAATGGTTTTATCTATGGTTTATAGCCGAATTTACAAACACATCTATTACTAATGTGTACATACAATATAAATTCACAATATCCCCAAAATAATAATGATATAAAAAGTATCATGGAATAATTAATGATCAACATGAAATTTATATATAGAAATAATGAAATAATCATTACCCATCAATAAACTTCAATGACAACAATATCATCCCTATGAAATATTAGAATATAATTTGACACATCATAACACATTTTTAGAGATCAAAGTGAAATAAAAAATCCATAATATGTAGTTATGAAACAGCTACTAAAGATTTAGCTCTTAATAGAAATGATTTATCCTCAAAACAATTCACAATGTAATGAAATTCATTATAAAATGAGAATTCTTCATTAATTGAAACTGAAATTCCACTACATGATTTTTTTTCATCCCCTAAAACAACTAAAATAGGACATATACTCTACTAAATGGTTTAATTTTAAACAAAATAAATAAATTGTAATATATTGTTCATACATTGTGAATTTTAAAATATATTCATAATGTATCCTGATAGAAAATACCCAACAAAATAGCTAAATTGGACTATTTTTATCCCCTAAATATCACATATCACCATTGAAAATATATTATGTGTGGAAGATACAGAAATATATATATATTTAAACACACTATTATTTAATATTAAATAATTTATATATAATAATAGGTTAAAAACTATCAATTAAAATCTCTATAGGATATAAAATAGAACTATCCAATTATTTCACCTTATTATTTATTTTTGATAAAATAATATAAAACAATAACACCTTATATAATATAATTACGTACATTATTCTATTGTAAATTATAAAAATACACCTCTAATTAATAATGCACGATCTTCACCAAATACAATGATTTTAATTATGTAAAAATGATAATATGGCTGATTAAATTAATTAAAATTGTATTTAATTCTACCATGTTTAATGATTCTGTTACTATAAGAATCTTAAAACCCTAAAAATAAATATTTATATCATGTTAAAATACTCATCCATTTTTTTAATTATGTATATTTTAAAAATAATATTACCTCCAAATTACCCTCTATGTAAAATAAAACTATGCTCCTTCCAATGGACAATCATTTTATTATATAGTATGATACTTGTCCATTGTAAATATTTCATTAATTTTTTATGTCCATAATAAATAAATAAATTATTCATATATAATGATATAAATAAATCAACGCTAAAAATTATAATTTCTTAATTGTATTGTCACAGAAAATTTAAATGATGTTAGATGGTAATTATAGGGAGAAATCAATCAATTGATTAAAAAATAATTATTACTATAAATTTATTGAGAAGAGACATGTTCTATTTGGGTAAATAATAGAAATCTTGATATATTTATTTTAATAATATATCATTATATTTTTCCCTAATCTAATAATAATTTCAAAAATCTATTTTATATATTTTTTCGTATAAATTATCTATAATAAATTATATTTGTAAACTATTTTGAATTTTTAAGATATAAGTCTATTACTAATATAAATTCTCATAAAAAATTATTTCCCCTTAATTATCATCCACATCTTTAAAAAATTAAAATCATATATAATTTGTTTTAGTAAAAGTCTTCTCTATCTCATAAATAATGATAATAATTTAATTTTTTAATAATAGATTATTATATATTAAGGACAAATGCATTCTATAAAATTGAAAAATTTATAATGGGACAATAAACACAATAAAATAATTCAAATGGAAGTTATAAATAAGATTAGTGATGGTTTTCCAAAATACCTAATTTCAAACAACACACGAATTAGAATGGAATAGATAATAAATAGGGATTTCATTTGATAAAATAATCATTTAAGAGCATGAGATAAATTTATATTAATGAGAAGTGTAGTATATTAGGGGAAAATATAGCATAATAAAATAATAATATAAATGTGGTATCATGTAAGACGCTTTTTTTAATATGATTTTTAGTATAGTAACTTAACTATTTGAAAATTAAGTAGGAAGTCATGGGAAATTGCTTAAATTATTACATAATTAAATATAAACAAATATATGAATATGATAATACTATAAATTTATATTAAAATTTTAAACTATATTTATTAAATTAATCCTAAAAATGAAGTAATTATTTATTATAAAATATTTTACTATTATTTACTTCTCCGCAATATTTTATATAAAACTAAAATTTTGAAATTTTTTAAAATAAAAATTTATTAAAAGAAATTAATGCGTAAAATATGATATAATAATGATGCAATTTTTTCAATATCTAGAAATATTTCATGCATGATATACTGATATCATGGTTTTGTTGAAAATGTGTGTTATAATATTCTATGTCACTGGAATGAACACTTTTTTTATTTTTTTTCTTGAAATTATTTTATATTATTTATTTAATTATTAAATACCTCTGAACACCATGAATAAATTTCCCCTCTCACCATAATATTTAAAATACCATAAACTATCCCATCCACAACACATAAAACATACTTTTTTTATTATAGGACCATTTCCAATCATTGGGATATGTTTATCTCACTATAAATCTATTACCCTTGGTGTGAATCAAATAGATAATATTAAATCGATAATAATGGAGTAATATCACATATATTTTTTTCTGATTTTTTTATTCATTCTTTGTTATATTTTTAAACCACTCTTTATTTATAAAATTATTGAGGGTATCAGGATAATATATACATTATATTTTTTATAATAAAATAGAGAACATTATATATATAACATATATTTATACTATTTCAACATATAATTTAAATGGAAAACATTATAACCTATAATGAAATTTTATTTTATTTAGTTATCACTGCCTTCAATGTTGGTTGATAAAACCTATATACTATATAAACATGAAATATTATTTCTATATAACCTTTCAAATAAATATATTTGGTATTTATATAATATTTATGACATTTTTTTATTGTATACTAAACCCCTATTATATTTATGTTATAAAAAAAGAATTTTGAAATAAACATCTAATTAGAATTATTGATTTATTAGGGAACATTAGAAAACCTATAAATCTAATTGAACAAAAAATAAATATCCCATTGAATATATTATAATTTTTTGTACTCATGGGCGATAAAAAATAATCAATACCACAACTCTAACAAATTAATGGAATTAATGAATATAATTCCCCATCCATATGTAAAAAACCCCTATTGGGTCCACATTTTGGAAGAGTGTGACCCCCAATGAACACTAATATATATATATATATATATATATATATATATCTATTTGTGTGTATGTGTGTGTGCCATTATGCGTATGTGTGTCTGTTAGTGAATCATGTGGAGGGTATATTATTGGTAACATGGGATTAATTACACTCATTAATTATAGTAAATAATGAAAACCTTTAAGAAACAATAACCTTATATATAAAAAAACCCTAAATTCCTTAAAATGATAATAATAAATAATTCACCAATAAAATCAATATATTATATTTCTAATGCAAATAAAATAAAAAAATTACCCTCCTTTGAATTTATCAATACATAACTGACACCCAGGGATGACCATGTATTTTAACGGTATGTTCCAACAATATCTCCAAAACAACCAGAAATATAGGACAATATTAATTATAGATCCATCCATAGAAACTATCATGAAATTATGGTTGAATATACATATCCTTTAGTGAATAAACATTGATACTGATTCATGTACCACCCCTAATAATATATATAACCATTTCACCACAGAATAACTCTTTGAATACACATATAGTATAAAAATATAGTAAATCCTTAATATATATATAATTATAATCAATTCACTAGCTTTCACAAAGAGTTCTTTATCCTCATAACACAATTTAATAGGACCGAGGACACCCATCCATTAAACAAAATCATAAAAGATTCCATATAAATAAACCTTATACCACAACCATATACTATAAATACAAACCACAATCTAGTACACAACATAATTCATCTACCATCCTTTCTAGATAACCACAGAATAAAAGGTAAGAAGTTAGACACCTATTTTAACAGTACCCTAGATATTTCATTTTTAAACAATACCAAAATCATCATATGCGATTTGGATAGATAATCCAAATGATGTGGGAGTGTATAAAAACAACCAAACATTAAATAATAATTTATATAATTTACAATTCAATATTATGTTTATCATCCTTGTACAAAAACTTCTTTTTCCATTCCATCATCTCAGGAAAACTAATTACCATATAATATTATAATAAGTCCTAAAAAATCATGAAATATATTTAAATTAATATTCCCTGACCTCTTATGAAATATTTATTTCTTATATCAAACTTCTACACATTTCATTATTATGCCAATATCATTTCCATTTATTTGAAAACACATAATTCAACCTAATTAACCATAATAATAATTATATTTGTTAAATTTATAATATATATAATCCAATATCTACTTCCCAAATAATTCATTATCCTCAATATTTTATCAACTATAAAATCATTATTGATAAAGAAATTATCAAACACCATTATGAACCATAAAATTATTTATAAAATAATATACCCACTCCATTTTGAAGTTATCCTACCCATAGAGGCCCTTCCATTTCCATTTGAAAGCAGGGTATGCCACCCCAAGCCAATCACCAATTGGGATGTGTTGGGTGAATTTCATTGACTAGGAAAGTCACACAACATATGTTCCCATAACCTATATGAACCTAATACATACTCATATCTCATGTTCATAATAATATCTAATTTTGTAAAAAGTTAATATATAAGAAACTAACAAAAATTAAATTCATTAAATCAATAAACAAATCATGTAAAATATAATTTTCGGAATAAACAAACAGAACTATAAATTTGTAAAATGTACAAATATACTAGGATTTATACCCAAAAAATATCCTCATTGTTTTGTGTACTCTAGGATGGATCATCTATTCTAATAGTCACATCCACCCCCATAAAAACTATGATCTATCTTGAACTACAATGAATCATTAGGTCTTAACACTAAATAAGG
Source organism: Viscum album (assembly GCA_963277665.1). Classification (NCBI taxonomy): domain Eukaryota; kingdom Viridiplantae; phylum Streptophyta; class Magnoliopsida; order Santalales; family Viscaceae; genus Viscum; species Viscum album. Next base: position 528,383,233 of record OY728121.1, on the reverse strand, counting down.
CACACTAGCTCTACATCTACTAAGGATATCTCCATATTGTTGATTCATCTAGATAGACCCCACATATGTGTTCATAAATACCTTATAGAGGTGATTATATCATATATTCTCTAATTACATAGAAAACATAAAGGAAAAAAATTTAGATAAATCTTTATCTAGTTGAGGCTAACTAGGAGGATGTCAGTGATATGGTAGTCATCATATTCTCTAAAACTATATTTCTAAATGAGTGAGTAAGGTCCCAATAATCTCCAATGAAATATTGAAAATCCATATTATTTGGTAAAATAGGGAAACTTTTTACTCATTGGAGAATAAAAATACAAATGTGAATAGCTAGCTATATATCACATCTCAAAAAAAAACACATCAATTTTTAAGGAGTCACATGTCCCAAAACATTTTCACTTCTTATCTATTCTAACTACCAAACCATTGTTAAAATACATGAATGGGTTCTATATCATTTATTAATTTTCTCATTAATCAATTAAAAATAATACCATATGTTGTATTAATATAATACCGTAGATTATGAATACAATATATCAATTCTAAGAAACATGAGTAAACCTATAGGACCTATATATATGGAATGTGATATATAAAAGATAATCTATCATGTGAATAAAAGAGTAATACCTATCTTTTCCTTTCAACTACCATTTAAATAGTATATTCAAAACCACAAGTTAATAGTTGGAACAGTGTAATAAAAATTTATGATGGGATAATGGACCAATTACCAAGTAATATGAGAGGAATACCTAACCATATATACATACTAACCCATTTAAATAGGACCATGTGCAGCAGAATAGTTAGGGTAATTCCTGACCCTATTTCTGTATTGGATCAAATTATCCTACCCCATAGGTATATAGGGGGTAATGCATAAATAAATATAAATATAAATATATATATATATAGTTGGAATAATTTTATGATTACACCCAAACACATTATTTAGCCCAATGTGGTATAAAAAATCATACTTGTCGTAAATATAAAAATAGATGATTAGGATGAACTAAGTAATGACTACTTATTTTATCATATTAATCTTCTCATAAAAAAAGATAAAAAACCCTATGAAGGTTGGAGAAGGCCATATGGTTTGACTTTAGAATTTATTCTAGATCATTTGGGAGGTTGGTTGAACTAGAACAATTGATGGTTGGAAGCCAGAAATGTGATGCGTTTAACATGAATATTCTATTACACCCATGGTTGTACAGGGTGGAACTACACTAGACCTAGAAGTCATACCACTTACTTGGACCACACTCATTTAATTTCAATGGTTATCCACCATAAAATCTCATGGGGATCAAATGAATTGAAATGGGGGGATGGTATGAAAATACCTCTACATTTTTTTGTGTTAAGGTAGTCACTATGATATTCTACACCCTATAAATAACCTGGGATCCATGCTGACAACAAATCACTACTTCCCCACATTCATTATCACCTTACCCTCTCTAGGGATCAAAATCCCCTCCCCTTTCTATTTAAAATACCATTCCCATGACTTACACTTCACCCATTTCCTTAAACCATTATCCCTTATTCTCTTATTTCATCCTCATAGAATTGTGACCCATATTTGTAATCATTCATCAACACTACTAACACCAATAACCCCTCACGTCACATTCATTGGATGATCCCATGGAAGATGGTCTGATTGCCACTATGCGAGAATATATATGATGGAATGTAATAGAATGAGATTTGAGAAGGGATATGGAAGGATAATAATTAAGTTTTGTTATTATTTAATAATCATCAAGGAATTCTCCACCAATAATTATGAAAATTATTGGGATTGAAAATTACTAACCTATAGTTTAATTGAATAGGAATATGGAAATTATGATTATTCTGCATGAATAAAATAATTTTAAATTTTTATTCAATATGAATGATCATGATAAAGGTGGAAACCAATTGATCAAATACAAATATAAAAACTCCATAATGAATAAATAAAATCCAAATTTCAATAATTCTTTTATTAGATATTCATTAATGAATAGAGAATAAAAAATCATGGATCCCTATATAAAATATGGTTTTATCCTAGATTGAGTTATTATAAAAATATTTTTTATCATTGATATATTTATTAGTTAATTAGTTACTCCAAAAAATGTACCCTTTTATAACATGATAAAATACTAGAGTTAATGTGGACAACCAAAGGATTTGAAGACAATTATAGTAATAGAGGCATAATGTCTTGGTTTATAAATTTAATATCTTGTAAATATATTTTTATTAAATAGTATAAAACTTCATTATGGTAATTTTAATTTAATGTGGAAGATAATCCTTGGGATCCCTTATTCAAATTAATATTACATGACCCAAATGGAATATCCCATATTCATAGACACAACTATTGTGTCTATTTTCTCATCTAATGATATTTTAAGAGGATATAAGAAATGAAACAAAATTAAATTTTTGAGAACTGAAAAAAAATATAATACTTTTAATATATTATTTTCAAGAGTCTTCCATGCTTTATTTTCTCCATTTTCTTTGCCCGATGGTAAACATCACACTCTAGAATCTATATAAAAAATTTAAACTTTTTTTCAAGGATACAAAATATGGTAAACATTCCATGTTAATGTTTTTTAGTTTGGTGGATCCCAAAACCAAAAATAGATACATTTAATTTTTAGGAATATTTAGGTCACTGCATCCTCCAAAATATAATCCATTTAAATCTGTAAAAAGGGATGAACTAGAACTGTGAAATAATAATTCTCATCAGAATTACCTCATATGGAAATTTCCACTAATTGTTATGCACATCACTCATATATAGTGGTATGGCCTCTCAAAAATATTGTATATCACATCCTTATAAGAAAATCCACCATCATGTACAATTCATTAACTATAGTTTAATAAAAAATGGATTTAGTAGGATCACCCATCTAATATGTACAAGTACTACCAATCCTCTTTGCGAAATAATATTTCTATTTTTCATGTCATTATTGGTCTGTATTCTTAGGAAAACCACCAACTATCAATATCCATCACTTAATGGTTCATTTACAAGGCTTATCACTAATGGGATCATTTTTATCCCAAATATTGTGGAGAAATATAGATGGTTTTATTATGATAAACTCTTTTAATCATTGAAACTCACAATTGAGTGAACTACTAAAATTCAATATTGAATCCAGAACAGATGAAAGGACCCATTACCCTCTAGAAAAATGTCTTCTCCTTTTTCATACTTCACTATAAATTCATAAAAACACTCATTTATAGGTCGTGTAATAAGTCAGAGGACCCTTCTTACAAAATATCATTCGTAATCATTCATGAGAATCATTTACTCACATCTACAAATTCAAATATATCATACCGTATATTTAATATAACCCATTAGTGTAGTCTTATCTCATTTAAAAAATGTACAAAGAATAAAACTAGAAAAAATGAAAAACATGAAAAATTTCTCATGTACAGGAAAATACCCATAGAGTGGCCCAATATGCCATAATCTAAAGTTGATAGTCTAAATATTAAGATGAAACTACTTAAAAATCTCAAGAACCATTAATAACACAAAATTAAGTTGTCAAATATATATAAACATATTCAAATACCCCATCCACTATCACATATTAGTAATTTTTATATATTTATATTACCCTCAATGATATATAATATATACCGCATTAATGGTTTCGAAATAATAAGGTGGTCTCAAATTAGGTTTTATAATCTAAAACATAACAAAACCACTAGTAGAAGACCATAATCCACAAGATAAAATTGCTAATATTGTCCACACCTTATGAAAAAACATGTCTCTAATACACGATAATATATGATCAAAAATCACCACCAAGAAAAAAATACCATCATGGGATTATACATCCCAATTGAATTGTTTAGGTATACAATAGTATATTGAAGGTGAAAAAAATAACTCACTCTCTCACTCAATATTTTTATATAGAATACTACACAAAATAACTGCTTATCATCCCCCTTTGTCAATCGAATAGAGAAACCTCTATTTTATGTGTCAACCCTGATTGGATATACATTTTGAAGGTGAATTATACTCTACGAATTTAAAACTCAATCAATGAGGGATTTATATATAGATTACAAACAATTATAAGAGTAATTAAATTATTATATAAACTCACAATATTTTCCATGAGTTTTCACATGTATGGATACGGTACGTAATGCACTCAAATTGTAATGAAATGTTGTAAAAATTTTATTTAACAATTATAAATGTATTTTAATTAATATGTATATATAATTAATTTTGATTATAAAATATATTGAATTAAATTAGGATAATTAATTTTAATTAAAATAAATAAAATGATTTAATTTTGAGGTTTTATATTACTTATGAATATTTTTTGAAATTCAATTAAGTGTTTTAATATTTTATTAGTATAATTTTTTTGTAGTGGGATAACCCTCATCCCAAGAGATTTCAAACCATATAAAAAGATCTATAAGGGCTTGTTTGTACAAGATATCCTATAGGTAGAAACCTCCCCACAACCAGGGGATAATATAAATAATGGGTCATCACATAATAGAATGATCATGCTGGAGTGTGTTAGTCTGGTCCATATAGTGACTGTTGGAGGGCTTCACCAGTAGGGGGAAAGATAGTAGTTTGAATCCTTAAAAACTCCATTGAAATAATTATTGATATTTTTTCTGGAATTTAGATATTAAGATTAAAAAAATGAACACATTTTTGATGTGGGAAATTTCCAACATGGGAACTGTTCATCACATAGATAAATGGTGTTATTTCTCCATGGTCATTCTCCCACAATCATGGACACCCCACTTATTCCACCATCGTTGTCTATCTTTATTAAGTAACTATGATTATACCACATGAAACCACATACACCGACTATAAATCACCATAATCATTATAATTACTACCATAGAACCTTGATCATGATATTTGGACCTCTAATAATGCCTAAAATCACCATGGATCAAATTCTCCAACTCAGGTGACCCTGATGAATCCCTCTGCAAATCTCCATTCACTACCATGCAAGTCCTCATTATCTCAAATAGTCCTACCATATACATGGATTATTTTAATTTTATTTCCATTAAAGTTACATTATTTATTTGTTTTTGGTGTTTTTGGTGTTTCCCATGCATTTTTGTGAAAATTGTGGGTTTTCAAAATTTGGGCCAAACAGTGAGCCTAATTCCAAATTTAAAAATAATTTTTTTTCCTTTTATTACTCATTCATTATTCAACATTTATCATACATTTCAAATTTAACATAGAATAATCTGACATATTAACCCCAACATGAAAATTTGGACCCATTAATAATACACAATCATGGTGTATTTGGGTTTTTATTTAAGGAAATGGGCCAGACTAGAAGCCCATTTTCAGTAAAAACATATTATTTAATATCTTATCCAATTTAGTGATTTTTTTTGTGATAACACCTCTCACCTGATCCCACTGATCCTAGGAGCACCCCATTCCATTCTCCCCCCTCTTTGGAGCTCATTTTCTTCCTGGATTAGTTCGAAATATTGTGTATTTGTGTTTTTTTAAGGAATTAGGCTACCCCAGAAACCGTTTTCATGTTTTTTTATAAAAATATTTATTTAATATTTTATTAAATTTTATATATTTCTTGGTGATTCTACCTCTCATTGGATTCCACTAAAACAAGGCGCAACCAGATTCCCTAAACCCCCTCTTTGGAGCTCATTACATTGGGAATTAGGTTGAATCATCTAAAGATTTCAGAATTTGTCTATATTTAAAAATCTAACTTGATTCATTCTTAACTCTGTCATTATTCACCCTTTTCCCCCCATTTCAGTTCTCAATTAAACTAATCATCCTTATTCCATCCTAAATTGCATTTTTTTCTGTTTGAACATTCTTCTACTAGAGGATAGGGGTGATTTCATCAACACCCCTCAAGTAAGTGGATCTTTTTCATTACACTTTCAATTTTATTAGGGTTTCATTCAATTTTCATACTATTTATTCCATTGTACATGATTTACCCAATGACCCGTGTGTATGGTTTCGAACATATTGTTTATCCTAGGGTTTTATTTATCCACTATTCTATTTTTAGGCTTGATCCACCATTCCTGAGGTGCAGCAGTGGTGCATTTGAGTTTTCACACAATGGATTTGATGGTTTTCAATAATTTAGTAGGTGATTCCACTGTGAATTAAATAATTATGACCAAGATGCTTTTTTATGGTATTTTCATGTCCATTTAAATTGATTATTTCTACCAAAATTGGTTTTAGTGGTGCATGTAAAAAAAGTGAATTTATGTGCGAATTTTAGGTGAAATAAGGCGTTTTCATATTAATATTTTATTGGTTCATTTGGGTCTGCCATAAATACTTTATTTATTTCATTGATATGAATTAGGGATGAAAATAATTATTGTATGGTTTAATATCTTTGGTTGTTTCTATGAAATATTGATTAAGTGAATATTTGGACGCAAATGGACATTAAGTATTGTGTTTGTATGAAAATGGGGGGTTTTTAAAATATTTTACTTCTTGGGACATATGGGGTTTCCCCATAACTAAAATAATGATTTCATTGAAGGGTATAGAATTATAATTTTGTTTTTTTTGAGTTTAAAGTGTGAAAATTGTGTGAATAGATAATATTTCAAGGTGTTTATGGTGCAAAAAAATGTAAGATTTCGAGAAGTTGTTTTATTGAAAATAAAAATGTTTTCTTGTGTGTTATAAGTGGTATAATGTGTTTATAGAAACATTATGGTTTTTATGTGACTATTAGTGGTGTTTTTATATGAAATGGTATGTGTTTTGCTGGCTGAAATTTTTTGAGTACGAAGTTGGAATCTCGGGTAGCATGGTGGGCGGATCTTTACTAGTATAACTAGTGAACCAGATCGGTTATTTCCCTGTTCTACAAATAAAATGGAAAAAACAACTCAAAATAAAATATATTCATAATTATGGGGGAACACTATGTTAATGTAATGTTTACTACTAGTGTATCGTGCGAGATAACATATTTTTAAATTGTTACTCTATAACGAGGTAGGAGGTACATAGGTCCCGATACTATGAAGTGCCTAGGGGTGTTCCCAATTTTGGTGTTCATTGGATTTTTGGTATTTAAAATTTTATCAGGGTGTATTGGGATGTACATTAATGTATCTATCAATTCTTATTTAAATTTTTTAGAATTATATAAATTTTAGTTTTGAAAACTGTTTTCAATCGAAAGATTCATTTCATTGAATTTATTAGCTCTTTTCATTACATATTAAAACCAATTTATTTTTTACCTTTTGTTGAATAAACATTGAATTAATATTGTGGTATCCTATTTGGATTAGTGTCACACCATAATAAATCCCCTTGGGTGTAATTATACTTTTTTATGTTTGACACAGGTAAAGGAAATGACTGAGGTGAAGGCGGTTCGGGTTGTTAGTCCCTTCCTATGGTGTGATGCTGTGGAGATGGCTTGTTGGTCATAACCCATTTCCATGTGGAGTATTTGTGGATGTTTTGCTGCTATTTTTATTTATGTTTTCACCAATTGTATTGTATTTAAACAAATGTATTCTGTTCTAGATTTTTCTTAGGTCTTGATTGTCCTAGAAATTTCAAATTCATATTATTGATTATTTTTAATGTTTTATGATTTCATACTCAGGTGAATAGCTCCAAAACCAAACATATTGATACCTAGGAACTCGTGACAGACCATGGGGATAGGTAATGAACTTTGGGTCTTGTCAGGGGTTGGATTTGGTGCCAGGATTAGTGATGACAAGATTCTATTCATGACAAAAATGGTATCAGATGTGGCTAATGTTTTTGTGTTATATTACTATTTATGGATGAGTCAAGATAGAAAAGAGATGGGAATTTCATGGCTATAGTTTCTGGTCAGAGTACGGTGCCTATCCAACACCTCTCTTGGTAGTCCTTATGTCACCAGGGGTTTTTGGAATTGTCTGATTGACATAAATTCAAGGTGAGACGTGTGGGATGTAGAACACACATGGGCATCGGGCTGGGGTGGAGTATTTGATTCTTTTATTATTGAAATGTGTTTATTTATCTATATTCTATTTCATTGATTTATAATTTTCAGAATTGTGGTATTGAATATTGTTTTTGTGACTGTTGCATTTTGTATAAACATGCCTCCCCAGAAAGCTCCAATGCTCCCACGAGAGGAATCCAGAGATGGTTATTCCACACCAATTGATCAAAGGCTATCCAATGACCCAGTTTGGGATTTACATGTTTTAGGATAGAGTCCAGATACTATTACAAATCTTATTATATGGTATGAGAATGGCCCTATAAAGTAAAAGGCCCATGAGTTCCTGAAAAAATAATCCTCCTACTTTCCGAGGAAGTATTGCACCCCAGGAAGCATAGGAAAGGGTTGATAAGATCTAGTGCATGTTAGAGTTCCTGGATACAGCCGAGGTGGTCAGGGTGATGTGTCACTCCTTTTTATTGGAGGGTCCTAGTCATAGGTGGTGGGAATCAGTACATCATAATGTGATGAAGGAGAAGATGCGCTTGGGTAATGTAAAGGATGTCTTCAATGAACAGTACTACATTGAGGTCTTGGCATATGCCTGGTCCTAAGAGTTCATGGATCATGTTCAGGGGAATATATCTATGATTGAGTACACCAACCATTTTACATAGTTGGTTCTGTATGCTCCAAAATTCTACTTTAAGGAACAAACAAAGATGCATAGTTTGAGAAAGGCTTGTGACTAGTGATATACTCCCCAGTTTTCTTATTCACGATGAGGACCTATGATGAGGTTGTTGAACAGGATTTTATGGTGGAGGTTGACCATAAAGGCACTACGAGTTTCTATGGGTAAATATCAGTAGTGGGAAGTGGAAACTCATTAGAGAAGAAAAGGATTATATAGGAACATGTGAAGAAGGTATGTGACAGTTCGGGCCACTCTTCTAACAAGTTCACATATGTGGCTTATGAGGCGATATCGGTCGGGTGCCACCATTGTGGGATTCCAAGGAACATCCAACCAGCATTGCTGCATCCTGTCAAGCCCTATTCCCAATGTGGAGGTATGGGTAAATTTAATCACTTGGGGGGGGGGGGTTGAATGTCCACATTAGAGCGGGGAAGCACCAGTGGACTCAATAGGAGTGCCTGTATAGTCCGAGCCATCGAGGATGGTAGGATATTATTTTGGTGGTTTCAGAGGCAGGTCTAGGCTATCTTCTCAGCATAGCCAGTTTATGGGACATCCATAGATTAGTTGTTCTCCTCATCTATAGACCATACATCTCTTGGTGCTGGATCATGCACTAGTAGATTCTAAGGCGGGACTACTGATAGTTCGAGGTAACATTTTGATCAATTCTTATACAACTGCTATTTTTTGATATTTGTGCCTCTCTTTCATTCATTTGTTCCCATTTTCTGGACATGCGTAATTTTCCAACCGAGTTGTTGACTTTTGCGATGGACGTGGTGGCCCCTCTCGAAAAGAAGAAAGATCATGGTCTTAGGTTCAGATCGTGTGTGCCCTCCTTTTAGGGATTGAGATGGAGTGGGACCACATTCTATTAGATATGGATATTTATTAAATTATACTTTGCCATGATTACCTAGTACACTTCCATGAACACATCTCTTGCTACAAGGAGTGAGTGAGTTTCACGGCACATGATGGGTGTTTTAAGTTTTTCATGGAGAATGGGATCTTCGGTCAGGTCGTGCATGATCTCTACTCCTAGAGCTGGGAATTCCTATCATCCATTTAACATTGCTCATGATAGAGGATGATGGACTTTCTTATGAATGTGCACTAACTCATTTAGTGAATGAGTTTATGGAGGTATTCCTAGATGATTTTCTAGGTTTTCCTATCATGGAATGATATGGATTTCTCGATTGATTTGGTTCCAGGAACACAGATGTTATCTATTCCCTCATATTGTATGAAACCCTCCAAGATGAGGAAATTAAAGACACAACTAGATGTAATTGAATCCAATGTATTCATTTTCACAAGCGTCTATCCTTGGGCCTCTTATGTGTTGTACATGAAAAAGGCTGATGAATCCCTACCGTTGTGAAATTACATACAAAAGCTGAATAAGGTAACAATTATGAAGAAATAAAATTCACCCAGAATCAATGATTTGTTTTTTCAATCGAAGAGGGAAATTATGTTCTCAAAAATAGACATTAATTCTAGATACCATTAACATAGAATGAAAGAAGCAGATATAAAGAAGATAGCCTTCTAGATCAGGTACATCCACTTAGAGGACTTGTTCAGCCCTTCGGATTGACCAAGGATCTAGAAGTCTTTATGGAACACATGAATAAGGGCATCCATAAGTATCTAAATTCCTTCGTTGTGGGATTAGTAGATTATATTATTGTATATTCTAGCACATAGGAAGAACACTAAAATCACCAGAGGATCATTTTGGGCACTTTTTGGGATCACATCCCTTATTCAATGTTGTCAAATCTAACATTATCAGTTACAGAGGAGAAATTTTTAGGGCACTTGATCTCTATGAAGGGGGTTACAGTGGACCCCTATAAGATCAGTGTGGTTATTTCATGGGAGTATCCCCAGATTGTTTTTGACGTTTGGAGTTTTCTCTGGCTGGCTAGTTATTACAACCAGATTGTTCAGGATTTCTCTTAGCTGGCTTCATCGATGACCATGCTATCCTTGAAAGGGGTGATGTTTTTATGGGCCCTAGAATGTCAGTCATCCCTCAAGGAGATGAATAGGTCATTGAATACTAACCCCGATATGATTTTTTCAGAGGCTAGGAAGGGGTATGTGGTGCACAGTGACACTTCCAAAATGGGTCTTCTGTGCGTGCTTATGTAGGATGATCACGTGGTAGTTTATGGATTTCATTAACTCATACCACATGAAAAAAATTACCAGACACATGAATTGGATTTATCATTGGTGATGCATTAATTAAATACATGGCATCTCTAAATATTTGGTGAGATGTTTGTGGTCTACTGGGATAACAAAAGCAGAGACTATATCTTCTCGTAAAAGGACCTCAACCTGAGACTACATCGCGGGATTGAGTACCTGTAGGTGTTTTAATTTGACGTTGTCTATAACATAGGTAGTAGTAATTTGGTTGCTGAATACTTGATCAGAAGAGTTCGAATGTAGCCTTTGAGGAAGTCGGTGATGTGTGGATTTTGATGGGTCTCTTTTCTCAGATGCATTTAGAGACCATGGAGAGAAATGGGGGTGCATTATTGGCAATCGATCAGTTGAATCAATCTTTCATGAAGTTTATTAAGCAGGAACAACCTAGTGTTTATATTATTCAGTGGTCCAGGTAGATTCATCATGGTGGTGATATGTCCTCTGATTGGTGGTCATCTCCTGGGGGTAGCTTGTGCTTCAAGGGCCGTTCAATAGTGGTGTTATATCTGTGAAGGGTGGTAACAGAGGATAGCCACTAGTCTCTATGGGATGTCCATACGTGTGACACCAAGATGTATTATGATGTCCTTCAGATATTCTGGTGTCCTGATATTAGACGAGACATCGCAGACTTAATATTGAGATGCTACACATGCCAGCTGGTGAAAGCTGTGCATTAGAGACCCTAAAGTTTTCTCTAGCCATTACCCATTCCTACCTAGACGTGGGACGAGGTTTCCATGGAAATCATTGTTGGATTTCCTCATACACCTTGAGTTATGAATTCCATTTGGGTCATGATTGATCAACTAACCAAATCATCCAACTTCATTCCGATTAGTGATACATCTAAAGTCAATGATTTGGGCCATTTGTATCCTCTGGAGGTGGTGAGACTTTGTGGTGTTCCAGTAGTAGTTGTCTCAGATATAGAACCCCATTTCACTTCTTAGTTTTAGGAAGCCATACATAAGGCATTGGGTACATAGATCAAGGTAATCTCAGTGTACCTTCCTCAAACGGATGGTCAGATAGAATGGGTGAACCGGATTTTCTACGACATTCGCTAGTCATGTGTTCTGGATTTTTGAGGTTCATGGGATAACCATTTGTTATTGGTTGATTTTATTATTATAAAATCTAACAATACTTGATTCGAATGGATTCTTTTATTGTGGTATATGGTCGTCATTGTCGGCCCCCCTGTATTGAGCTATGTTTTGAGACCTCACTACTGGGGTTGATTCTGGTGTCAGAGACGTCTGAGAAGGTAAAGTGGATTTGGTATCACTTATTGACATCCCAAATTCAGCATAAATCATATTCTATCTAGAGGCTTTGAAACCTATATTTTTCAATGGGTGGCTTGGTATTCTTTAAACTAGACCCTCGTCTAGGCCATCATCAATTGGGAATGCAAGGGAAGATGACATCCCGATATGATGGGCCTTTTGAGGTAACTGAGTGTATTGTCAAGGTGGCGTATATGATAGCCTTGCCTTATTAGTTTACATACATATATGACATCTTCCATGTCATAGAGTTGAATAAATTCAACTTGTATCCATCTCATGTACTAAATTTAGAGGAGTTGGATATTGTGCCAGATTTATCTATTTTTGAACAGCCGATTCGAATAGTTGAATTACAAGAAAATGAGCACTAGGGAATGTCTATTCCACTAGTCTAGATTTATTGGGAGTTTCTGAATGAGACACACAAGACACTGGACAAGATGTCATGGGTTGAGGAAGAGTACTCATTCATGTTTTCTGATCAATCTTTAGGTTGACATTCTAGGATAGAATGTTTTCATGGTGTGGAGAATTGTCACATAAATGATTTATTATAATGTTAATTTTCATTTAATTTCAATTAGTTATTTGTTATGGGTGTTTTATATGAATTTTTTATGAAATAGGGGGTTTTCAAAATTTAGGCCAAACTATGAGCCCAATTCCATATTTAAAAATAATTTTTTTCCATTTATAACTCCTTCATATATAAAATGTTTCATCCATAACAATTTTTTATGGTCATACCCTGACCTAATAACACCACCATGTAATTTTTACCCTTTATGAATCCATATTCATTGGGTATATGGGATTTTATTTAAGTAATTAGGCCATCCCAGGAACCCATTTACAATTTTTTATAAGAAGTAGTTTATTTAATATGTTGTTCAATTTTAGTGATTTTCTAGTGATTAAACCTATCAACTAAGCCCATTAAACCTTAGTGTACCCCTATTCCCTCCCCCCCCCATCCGGCGCTGATTTTCATTGTGGATTAGGTCGAATCATATGAAGCTTTCACATTTTTTCCATATTTTAAACGATAATTTGATTCCTTCCTAACTCCTTAGTTATTCATTCTTTTCCTCCAATTTCATTTCTCAATTAATCTAATATTCTATATTCCAACCTAAATATCATTTTTTGATGTTTGAAAATTCTTCTACTGGTGTATTTAGGGCGATTTCATCAAGATCCCTCAAGTAAGTGGGTCTCCTTCATTCCCATTTCAATTTACTTAGAGTTTCATTCAATTTTCTTTGAGTTTCGTCCCTTATCAATGATTTCCAAAATTACTAGAGTGTATGGTTTCAGACCTAGTGTTTAACCTTGGGTTTAAATGGTCTAATATTCTTTTTTTGGCCTGATCTACCATTCTTGAGGTACAGCGGTGCTGCGTTTGAGTTTTCAGACAAAGGATTCTATGGTTTTCATTACATTGATAGGTGATTCCATTGTGTATGCAATAATTGTAACCAAGATGTTTTGTTTATGATATTTTCTTTTTTATTTCATTTGATTATTTATGAAAAAAAAATTTAGGTTTTTGTAATGCAAGTAAATTTTAAGTGCTAATTTTATGTGATGTAAGGGGGTTTTCCAATAAATTTTTTATTGGTTCATTTGGGGATGCCATATAATTACTTTTTTTAATTTTATTAAACTATATTAGGCCTTAAAATAATATTTTTATTGTTTATTAACTTTGGTTGTTTCTATAATCTTTGGTTAAATGGTGTTTGTGAAGCAAATGGACTTTAAGTACAATGTATTTGTGAAAATGGGGTTTTTAAAAGATATAACATCATTTTTTAGATGGGAATACCCCATTACTGAATTGTTGGTTTCAATGAAGGATATTGAACTAAAAGTTTGTTTTTATGACTTAAAAGTGTACAAATTGTTTGAAAAGTGGTTATTTCATAGTGTTTTGATTGCAAAATAATGTGAGATTTTAAGAAGTAGTTTTATTGAAAATCAAATTTTTTTTGTGTGTTTTAAGTTGTATAATGTCTGTATAGATACTATATTGTTTCTTTTGTAACTGGTAGTGGTGTTTTTATAATATAAGGGATGTGCGTTGCTGTTATAAATTTTTGGAGAAAAATGGGGGAAGCTTGGGTACCAAGGTGGGAGGAAAAGTACTAGTACGGCTAGTGAACCGGATGGGTTTTTTTCCTGTTTCAGTAAGAAAATGGATAACAAAAACTATAACTAATCTATATTGATGATGATAATGGACCACTAGGTTATGGTTATTTTCCTTACTAGTTGACCATGCATGGTAATATATTTTTCTATTTTTACTCTATACCAAGGTATGAGGTACATAGGGCTCAGGACTATCTAGTGCCTTGGTGTGTTCCCAGTATTGGTGCTCATTGGATTAGTGTTATTTACCATTGTATTGTAGTGTATTTGGATTTAAATTCTAGTAGCTAACATGTATTTTTTAAATGTTTTATCATTCTTGAAATTTTATTTTTGAAAACAGTATTCAGTTAAAAGTTTCATTTCGTGAAATTTTTCACTGATTTTCCTTACATATTAAAAATGCGTTCTTTTTAACATTGTGATGAATACACATTAGTAAAATTATGTGTTATCATATTGGGATTAGTCTCACACCCTAATTAATCCCTTTGGGTGTTAGTATAATTGATTATGCTTGAAAAAGATAAAGGAAACACATCTGGTGAAGGCAATTCAGGTTGTGGGTCCCCTATTATGGTGTGGTTTTGGAGTGATGGTTCGGGAGTGATGACCCCCTATCATTTGGAGTAAATTTCGATGTTTTTATTTTGTTTTTATTTATGTTTAGACCACATATATTGTCATTAAACCAATATATTCTGTTCTGGATATTTCTTAAGTCTTGTTTCGCATGAAAATTTATGATTCATATTATTGAATGTTTTTATCATTTTATGTTTTCATACTATGGTGAATCATTCCCAACACAATATTTTTGATACAAAGGAAATTGTACAAGCCTATGGGGAATGGGAATGCCCTTCAGGACATTTCATGGGTTGGATTTAGTGCCATTATTAGTTGTTACTAGAATCTGTTTATGATAAGGCCATTGTAAATGACAGATGGATTTGGGAAAATCGCTTACTCACAACATCCATTTGATGATCCACTAGACATCTTGATTCTAATATATGGAATAGTGTCCAAGGGAGATTGAAGATAATGAACTATTTTATTGGCTTAGTGAATGTCCATAGAGAATAAATTTCAATATGTTTACATTTCACTGAATCATGATTCATGTGTATAAAATAAGGAGGATACACAGCTCATCCCATTCCATCATCCCAACATATCATGAAACTACTGATATCAATAGAGGATTGATCTAGGTATTTTATATTCATATTTTATATCATGTTACCTAATTTTTAAATTAAAAATTAATTAGTTTGATAATATTACTGTAATTATATAATGATTTGACCGATGGATGACTCTTTTTCTATAACAAAAGGGAATTACCTTTGATGGAGGGGTATAATAGAGGAAAAAGTGAATATGTTGCTTCTATGATATTACTTGATTTATATTTTATTTTATATTAATATAGTTTCAGTTTCTATTATTCCACATGATTCATTAATTATTTCATTGTAGTTTTTTCGTCTTCTTTTGTAATGTAATCCATATATTATATTTTTAATCAGGTAATTCCTCTATTTCTCTTTACACTATTTTCTCATATTAATTCTATAATTCACTCTATTCATATCTTTTTCCAAATCTTTATTATTCCTTATTATTCCATTATAACATCATACTTCTTAAAATGGGAGACTGACATGTGTCTTGGCCTCAATAGAGGACATGAGTTTCTTATATTTTGTTCCTCAATTCCCATGATTTAGTTTTGTTTTTGGTGAAAAAGAGTGAAGTGTACAGACATGTGTGGTGATTTTACACTTTGGTAAGAATCTCAATATCACACGCATTAATTTTTTATGTTTTATCCCCATACATTGAATAAAAATATTTTCACAACAGATTTTATCCATACATGGAATAAATCGACATAAGATGGAGCATGGTCCTAGAAAATGACAGAGTCTCGATTGAGGCATGTTATAAAACTTGATTATTATAGGAGGTATAATTTAGTTTTCTTTGGAATTAATGAATTCAAAAACCATAAATTTCATAATATCATTTAATGGATTAGATTTTAAAATTTTACTACAAACATAAATTTCAGAAAAATAATGATAGATCTAGAAACCAAACCCCTGTCTATATTCTTTCTCTTTAACATCATATTGTATTACATGTTAGGATAATTTTATCCTTTAATTACAATGTTTCCAAAATAAAATCATTTTTTATAATTTTCAAAATATAAAAAAAATAATTATTTAGGTGAATTAGAATTAATAGGTGAATAACTATGAAGCTCCTCATGTGATATGACCCAAGTCATTCACTATGTTGCACTAGGAAATAATAAATTTTAGTTTTTTACACCCCCTGTGACATGTGTGCATCAAAACCTAAAACCATTACAAGTTATCTAGTCAGTTATTTATTATTTCCATTTTTTAATTTTAATATATGTTTATCATTGATTTCTAGAAAATATATAAAGAATAAGTTTAACATTTTTTTTGATAAGGTTTCAATTACAAATATAAAAATTACTCAATAGTGAAGGAATAAGATAATGTGTTAAAAAATGATGAAGGTCACATACATAGAATTCTTGATGAACTCACTGGCCTATGCAAAAAAATTTTAAATGGGCATGAAAAATGATTCTCACTTCAACAATTAGTGGTAATGATAAATATTTTTTTGAAATATATTCAAAGACTAATGTATAAGTAATAATAACAACATGACCTTCCCAATTTTCATGTAGGGGATAAAGAAGTTTTTTACTCCCTTGTGTTGTATCCATATCCTATCCACATAAAGGATTAAATAAAAATGGACCCTGAATATCCAGATAGTGAATAAGAATACTCACAAGATGATATAAATATGTGAGCTTAAAAATGAAAAATAAAAAATTTGGAGTGATTGGGAAAACAAGGTGATAGATCATGATCACCATAATCCTGAAAAAAATGTTCCAACACTATAATACTTCTCTCTAGAAATTTAAGAAGGAAAAATGCATGTGGTTTAATTTGGAGATAATATAGACTATCCCTTGTACCAACCTCGATCTTGTGAAATACAACTTCAAGGGACACATACCTGTGAAGAATATATTGAAGCTAAATAAAAAATGAAGTTGATCCTTTCTTAAAATAATTATAATATAATTTTATACAATTTTAATTGAGTATCACTTCCTATTATTTTGAATATTACTATTATCCCAAATGTTTTTTTGTATCAGTTGAAGGAGGAGAAGATGAAAATGCACCCTTTATATAGAACATGGAGTTCCTTGTATTTTTTAACATATATTATAAGATTCCCATGAAGAATTCAATGTGGTTGAGACTAAGAAGCCCAAGGAACATATTTATCACATTGAATGTGATGAGATTCAAATTAACTATTCATGCCTGCATTTATTCCAAATTAACATACATTATAAATCCCTCTTTAAACATTTAAAACAAGATACCCACATTGAAATATAATTTAATTACCCAGAGGAGGTTTCACATGTAGAAAATAAGAAAGAGTTTTATCCATACATCAGCTAATCCCATCTAGGAATGCTGTACCTTATTTATAAGGGGTTTATTTGAAGTAATATATCAATAGATTCTTCCTCACCAAAAATAATAATTAATTAAACCAGGGAAATTCTATATGTGGGAGATCAAATCCATAAATATACACCCACTATTAGATTATAGATTATAACTTGAAAAATCTATTTAAATGTAGTTAACATTTAGGACACATATGGGAGATCATACCAAGTCCTAATTCAATACTTTATTTCTAGGAATTTTAATTCTTGTCTTCATAAATATTTTAGGATTCAATCCATTCCCTTATTGTTTTTGATCCTTTAATAACATTGTATTTATTCTTAAATGATTGATTTACATTTTTCGGGAAATTATTTCACAAGAAAACCCCCAAATATCCCAATATAAAATAATAATAATGATTCAAGGGAAAATTGAGTTGTATTTTATTCACCTTTAAAAAAACACCCAATATTATTTAAAAATTTTTATTTTAATTTGGAAGTCATAGAAGTTATGTCAAACAAAAAGTTTCATTCCTATGCTTTTAATTTCTTCCATTACTTGAATTATTTAGGAGACATGATTTTATTTAGAACCACATGATTCAATGGTTTAATTTAAATAATAATGATATTGACTGAGTGAGGTGAAGAATACAATTATTAGGGTTATTCATGGATATTAATTTGATTTTTCTTGATTTTAATGAATCAGTTAATTCTTGTAAATGGAATATCCCTAGAATTTTTCATAATTTTAATTTTTTATGATCATGTGAATTTATTTGAATAAACTATATTTTACAAGTGTGATTTTAAAAAATTATATGTTACATTCCCGAGATTCTTTTTCACCTATTACTTTTTATTTTATATTGAGTATTTTTATTGAGTGATATTCGGGGATATCACCTATTATAACACACAATGGAACTAGTTATGGATATGGTTGTAAAAAATCACGTTTAATATGAATGAGTAATTTTTATTTATAAGAAATTATAACTGAGAGAACATTTTTTATCAATCATTATTTATCAATTACAAACAATGAATTACTTTTCATGAAATAAATAACATTTAAAGACATTTATATCCTTACCTACAATATTCATAGTAGTTTTTTCATGATATTTTAATGTTAATGTGTGGGGGTGATGGAACTAATAGTAAAATTGATGCACTTAATTATAAGAGAAAATTGTGGGCGTTGTATTTTGGGTAATTAGAACAGGTTTGTGATTTATTCAATATACATTAATTGTTTTTTATTCAATAATTGTTTTTGTAGAAATGGTTTTTGACCAATAATAATAAAAAAATTACCATTACAAGTATAATGATTTTAATCAGATGTGGTTAGGTTGTGGATTCATGGTTTATTTTAGGCATAAATTTTTAAATAAATAGGAAAAAGTAGTTTGAAAAATATAGGGAAAGAAAATAAATGTACTAACTTATTCATTTTGCTATCATTGATTATATCCTTACTATGATCTTGGGAAGCATGAATTTTCAAATTGAAGGGGATATTTTCATCCCAATTTTATTTTTTAAATCATTATTTATTCATTAGAAACAATAATCCTCTTTGATACTTAATTATTTTTTTCATCAAAATACAACAACATTAAGCATTAGTGTAATTAAAGTCATGATTTCAAAGACCTATTAATACCATGATACATCTATCTTTATAATGAAGATAAAGAAGTTCCTTTGGAAGCTTTGGGATAAAGAGCATGTAGTCCTTATTAGAGCATTAAAATACTAGAATTTTTTTTATCATGAGTGATGATATTAATAAATATTCAATGTGTTGTATATCATGAATCAAATTGTTTAATAATAATTAATTATAAATCATGAATGCGTGAATATAGAAGTTCCACTATTTACAGAATAGTGAAAGTAAAATTATTTTATTGATTAATTATTTGAAATAATTCTATGTTTAATAGATTTTTTTATGTGGAACATGAATGTTTGTTTTAACATTGATACTTATTGGATTTAAATAATTTATGATTTATATAATAGTATAATCGGTTCCCTCTTTATTTTACATGTGATATTAGATTCCAGGGGATAATTATAGTTCAAGTTTACGAGTATTTGATAAACTAAATTTATCATAAAAAATTTAAAACATTTTCTGATTATTTTGAATGGATTGTACTTAATTTTACTATTTAATAAAAAAAATTCAATGAATCGGGAAAAAAATTAGAATAATTAATTTTGATTAAATTATTAATTTCATTGAATTTTGATGTTTAATTTTAATTAATAATTTTATAGGAATTTCAATTATTACTTTTATTGGATTATATGTAAAAATTAGTCTTATGCGATAGACCTAATTCCATGTGGTATCATGACACATAGTAGGCCCAAGAAGGTCTTAATTACCAAGACAACCCAAAGGGAAATCCCGCAACACAACAAGAGGGGGACAACAAGTGCGAGTATTTTCACAAGAGTACTATAACAACATAATGCGGTCAAAATGTCCATAAATAGATATGTGGAGGGACTTAATTACACGATTAGGGGGAAAATGTGATAATAATCCAATGAAAAGAGTCTAAATTTAATTTTTAGGGATGGTTTGGAGTCTTCACTTATTAAGTGGAGTGAAGATGAAAACAGATTCAATGTGGGACAAGGCAGAAACTTTTTCTTTTCAGCCCATGCAAAAATGGTTTACTTCATCAATATCAAGAATATCCATTCTAAAATACCCCACCTCCAGTTACTACCTTGACTGACATCAACATACCATCATACTATCACATCATGGTGCCATTTCTGGCCCTTATACATTGTAGAAATTACAATTTATGCTTCCATAGAATCTTTAGTTCACAATTTAGACCACTATTGAGGACCCAAAGCAGTATAAATCACTTTATATATCATGAGATACTTTATTTAATCTTTCTATGAAGATACATGCACTTCCATCAATGTTTTTATTATCTCCATCCAACCACATTGATTGGAAGATAGACTGGGGAAAAAGGCTCAATAATAACATTTATTTTATGCTACACTATGTCGAAGGCTTAGCCATTATGGAATTGTGAACATGGAATAATGTTGAGATGGAAATTTTACATGGTCTTGGTGTTATTCAACATAAATTAAATGTCTACACCACACATCCTTTCATTCTACACCCAAAAGCTGACAGTTGCACATCTCATGACACTCCAACTACACTACAAACATTGAAACACAAAATATACACAAAAATTCAACATTTATATTTAAAATAATTATAATAAAATATGTGATTCAAAGTTTAAAAAATGGAATGTATTGAGGAAAATTGAATAAGATATTGAAATATTTTTATGATGGATGATTCTTTGACTATAAAAAGAGAGACTAAATCCCTCATAGAGGGCTCTATCGGAGGAGAGATCATGTGGGTTGCTTATGTGATGGTTGTATGATTATATTTAATTTTATATTTATGTAATTTTATTTTATTCTCATGAATATAATTCAGTAATTATTTCATTTAATTTAGTTTTTCGTTATTTTGGTATGTAATTCATTCATTCTCTTTTTAATCGGTGATGCATCTATTTCATGATTAATGATTTTTTCATATATCTTATCTCTTTCATTCTATTATTATATTTATATTCATATTTAATTATCCTCATTATATTACTATGAAATTCTTCTTCCAATAATGGGATACATACCCAAGAATTGGTCGTAATAGATGATTACTGTTTCCTGAATTCTTTTCATCAATCCTAATGTTTTTTTGCGTTCATGTTTCACAATAGTGAAGTGTATGGGTGTGATGATTATCATCCAAAATAAATATTAAAATAACTTATATTATTTTATATATATTTTATCCCTACCCTTAATGGATAAAAAAACTCTCCACATTTTGGGGTTTTTCCATTCAATGAATAAAACAACATATGATGGATTTAGGTCTTGGACGATTCCACACTCGTGATTGATACGTGTCATCAACCCTGATTATATGAGGAGGTGGAATAATGATTTCTCAAGAATTTTATATTTCCAAAATAATAAATCTAATAATTATAGTTCATGAATGAAATTTTACAGTTGAAATATGAAAATCAATTTAATGAAAATAATGTTGAATAATGAAGGAACCCAAAACCAAACCCTTTACCAATATTTTTCTCTATAACCTCATCAAAAATTTCATGTATGTATAATTTTATATTTTAATTTCAATTATTCCAAATAATAGAAAATATTTTTCATAGTTAAAAAAATGAATAATTATGGGAATTAGAATTAGTAATTGAATAACTATGAATCTCCAAAAGTGATATGACCTTGGTCAACCACTATTCTATATTAAGAAATTATTAATGATAACTTTTTCCACATCTCGTGATCTATGTGCACCATCCCTCACAATAAAATGGAAAAATTAACTTCCCACTCCTTAGTAGAATTTTATATATGTATTTGCTTCTAATAGTGAGAAAAACACCATTAACCATTTGGTAGAATTTATACATTCCAACACATTAAATGTATGTTAATTTCAAATATCATCACATGGAACATAAATATATCCATATCATCTAATGGGTATCCATATTTATTATTTATATGGTTATATTTACTCACTACACCAATCAAGAGTAAAATTTAACAATAAAAATTAGAGACTACTTCTTATCGTGGAACTTATTGGCCTATATAATTCGATCAATTTGAATAATTAAACAATGTATAACTATGTAATTTCACGGGGAGTTGGGGTCCAATAACTGGTGAAAATATAATGATTGGGGTGTTCTTGGTGGTCTGGAAGGCCATCCCAGATTCTCGTTGAAGCCTAAAACTCCTAACGGTGGCCTCGGCCTACCGGTAGACTCAGCCTACCGATAGCTCAGCTAATCGGTATATCAGCCTACCGGTTGCTCTTCCTACCAGTAGCTTGTCCTACCGGTTTTTTGACATACATATATCTCGGCTTAGAGATGGCATCGGCATACCGGTAGCTCGGCCAACCGGTGGCCTAGGCGTAACGGTAGTTCGGCCTGTAGGGAGCTCGCCCTACCAATAAATTGGCCTACCGGTGGCCTCATACTACTGGTAGCTCGGCCTACTGGTCGCCTTGGCCTATCGATAGTTCGGCCTACCGGTGGCCTCATCCCACCCATAACATGGTCTACTGGTAGACCTAGCCTACCGGTGACCCCTCCACGGGTTTTCCAGTAGCCCCTCCTTTTTACACGAATTGGGTTTTAAAACTTGTTTTGACACTAGAAAACTTGTTTTAAAGCCCATTAATGGCGTTTAATTAAATGATTGGTGATGTAACCTCCTTCAATGAAAAACCATGCATTTTGGTCATGTCTTTAACCGCATTTTTAGAAACGCATGTAGGGCATAAGGAGGTGTGGGTCGGTTTTAACCGCCCCTAAGGGTAGGGACCATTTGGTTGAACGTGTGGGGTCACCCAGCTGCGTGGTCAACTGATGATTCCACTACTTCCATGGTTTTGAGTTTTTCTCTCTGTATCTTAACCGTCTCGGGGATGAAATATGTCATTTTTTTATAAACTAAAGGATTCTCATTTCCCTATGTTTCTTTTCTCTATCACAGTTCACTCAGAATACCCTTCCCCGCGATGATTCATACCCCTGTTGCAAAGTTTTCCTTGACAGCGTTTCGTGGAGCTCCTGCTACTCCTGATTTCCAGTTTCCACGCGAGGACGTAACATCGATCCTTGATCAATCAGGTAGGGATCATACCTTTGTTTCTCCTCCTTGTTTATCATGTGGGATGTGTGGTCTATGGTTCCCAAGAGGCCGTTAATTAATTATGTAGTGAAGATAATAATCTGTTAAAGAATGGGGATGAGGAAGTTCATTAATGTTGTTACATGATTTTAGCATGCTTTCCCAATGATGTTGTAATGAATTTTACTGTCTTAGGCCTACTAAAAATCACGGTCGTTGGAGGTCCTTGTTTGTGCACCTATGCTATGCTCTGTTTTATGCTTTGTCTGTTGAATGGGAATCGTGTATGTATTGGTTAAACACATAAATTCAGTAGTTGAATATGAAAGCCTTTAATGTTGTGTGATCACCCCAGTTGAACTCAATAATATAAAATAATGAATTATTAATGTCAGTATGGTTCAGTTATGAAATGGGTGAAGGGATGAATGTGTTTTGTTATGGATGGGTGAACAGTGGGGCTGTGAATGGTGGGGTTGGAATGGCATGAGTTGTTGTGTGGTTGTGGTGGTGTCTGGAAGCAGGGTTGTAGATTGGGTTGTGAACATGAATAAAATTGGAATGTTAGTAATGAACTGGGTGGAATGGAAATGAAGTGATGGGGGGAATCCAACGATTGTTGGGTTTTTCTTTGATAACAGTACTTCGAGGGATCTCACTGAGGCCATTGTTAACGTGACATCACAAGACAACCGGGTGTGATTGTTTAAGTTAACTAATGGTTTCCCCTTCCTACTTATTGTTGTTTCATCTATGATTGTGCCTGTTAGTTGCCCAGTAGTGAACAGATTAAATCTTACTGAACTATTATGAATGATAACTTGAACAGGAAAACTGGGAACTGTTTGTTGTGTGCCTTTTTTTCTGAGGCAGCAGTGCTTGGGCACCTGCTTGTATCTATTGAGGAGCCATAGGTTGGGCTGTGTGTTGGTATATATATATGTAACTATATGTTTTGTGTTTTGTTGCACCCCACCCGTGATGGTCACTTAGTTTTGGATGACCCATTTCATGGGGAAGAGTGTTTCCCCCTAGTTACACTACATCCTGCTCCCTCTTCACTCTCCTTTGATGGCTGGAGGTGACCTTACACTGAATGATTCTTCGGGTAGGTTTTGATTTTTGTGATGATATCCCAGGCATTTTCAGGTAGGGATGGATGGTTGTGAGTCCCAGGTGTGTCCGGGTAGGGATGTGTGCTTGTGAGGCCTAGGTGTGTGCAGGTAGGAAGAGCGTGGTAGCGTCATGACATTTTCTGTTAGGGATGAGCAGCTAGCTAGAGGAGTAAATGGTGGTGTGGGGTACCCAAATAATTTTTTAATACTATTACCGTAATGCTTTTGATATTTGGTGAGCTTGGCCGATGTGGTGGGATGGATAGATTCCTTAATAGATGATGGTTCTTCTGCTTCTGAAGGGCCTTTAGGACATCTCCCCACTTGTGAATGAGAGCTATAGCTTTTTTCTATTGAGTATACTTTGTATTCTCACACTAAATTTAAATTCAGGTTTCCAGGAGGACATCAAAGGCCGTGCAGGACCTTACTAGTCTGGATGTTGGAGTTTCTTTTTGTTTCAATTGTTTTCTGCTTAGACATTTCTTTACTGTTGGTTTTGTACATTGGAGTTCTTGTACCTTGTTTATTTTTATTATTGAAACATGCATGTAGTTGGTTTTATTGTGAGTTTTCTATATATGGTGGTTTTTGGTGTTGACTCATTCTTTCTCCCAATCTTGGTTAACTAAAAAGGGTAATGCATCCTATATTGTGTAAATGTTACACCTTTGTTGCTAGTCGCCACTTTGGGGCCTACTATAGGTGGGACTCAGGGGTCATTATCTCGTCATCAACTTAAGGTAGGAAGCGTTGGGATCTTTTTCACCCCACCCATCGTCTAGATGAAGGCGGGTCATGGCAGAATGGTATTAGAGGCAGAGGTTGAGGGATAGGATGGAGTCAGGAGTTAGGAATAGTGAGAATTTTAGGGGATGGTAGGGCAACAATTTTAGGTGATCATGGTTCGTGAATGAGACCAGGGAGGACCGGCAAAAACACAGGATTTTAGGGCCCCCCATGATCCGATGTAATGACACTGAGCTTATCAAACGACCATGTGAGACTACATTTCTTGTAGGGTATAGACCATAGGGAAGGTACATACATCATACTGGTTGTGTTTTAATTGATTTGGGTCACCTTGGGGAGAAAACATTTATAGTTATAATAATAATATTTTCCCTTTCTACTCGGGCTTAGGCATACTTTTATTACCATGATGCTATGTATCCTGGACATTATCCAGGAGCATCCTAGGCAGTTTTGGCCTAGCGGTTTGAGGAAATTGACCAGTAGAGGATTGACTGATATGAGGAGGAAAACTAGTGGCAGAGAACCCTGTTCTCCTTTTAGCAACAAACCCTCAAGAAGTACGAGGGCAATGTTTTTGACTCAGAAACAGAGGGATGGATGGAGGAGCTACCCATCACATTTTATATGATCTATGCTTCGAGAGAGTAATGGGTTCTGTTGGCTGTTAGTCAGCTGAGAGGAGCGGCGAGTCAGTGGTGGATGCTTTTCCTAGGAGAGAAGACCGAGGAAGAGGTTTCTTGGACCAGTTTCAAGATGGAATTTTGTGAGGAGTTCCTATCCCCTATGATGAAGGCTGATCAAAGATAAGAGTTTCTCTCTCGTCAGTAGGGAAGTATGTCAGTGAGGGATCTGGGCATCAAGTTCAAATATCTCTTGCGCTTTTCCCCAGATCTCATTCTAGATGAGGAGTGTTGGGAAAGAATGTTAGAGGACGCACTCCGTCGTTATCTTCGGTACACTGTCACTCCCTTAACCCTTATGACCTACCTAGCAGTACAGAAGAAGGTAGAGATAGTATAGAGGATTCACTCGTAGGGAGGCACACCACGAGAAGTGAACCAGCTGAGTTCATCAAAGGGGAAGGCAGTCAGTAGTAGGTCTCCTGTGATAGGGCCTTCCTGGTTTCGAAAAGCAAGGAGTAGGCCTCATCAGTTCCAGTTCAAAGATTATGGCCCTTTCCCTTCTTCCACAGGGGGTAGGGCCAAAGTGTATCTCTTGTGGAGTTTTTAGGAACGTCGATAGTAGGTTTCCGAATTGAGCTCCACATGGTGGAGGTGGGCAGTTTTAGCACCAACTTCACTAGCATCCGTTGCAGGCGAGTGAATTCCAGAAGCAGTAGTAGGGCCTTAGCCCTCCAAGGGACGACCTTGCGGGAGGAGAGTTAGATGTAGAAAACGATGCTACCTTCATAGAGCGACTGATCATGATCAAGGATCATAAAGAGAAAGTGCATCGTGGAGTAACCATCACCTTGGTTAGTGTGTTGTGGAGGCATGGTGGCCTCGAGGAGAGCACATGGGAGTGGGAGGCCAAGTTACGCATTTATTACCCAGAGCTGTTTTGACGTCCTTGTTATTGTTGTTGTTCTGAGTCTTGTTGAGATGTTTTACCTTGTTCTTTTATATATGAAATGTTTTTTTTGTTTATCTATTTGATGATATGTTCCATGTTCTCTGTGTGTCCGAATGTGTGATGGTGGGAAAATATGACTGCTAATCAAGACGCATTAATGTGGATATGATTAAACCCATGCGGGCGAGTCAGTACCGCCCAAAGAGGATAATAACCTGACATGTAGGAAGGTACTCTCTAAATCAGGGTTTATTCAATGTGATTCTTGTACTTGTTGCAATGTTTGTGGTTGATAACCCTTGGTGGAGTATTCATGGATGTAAGGGGGTTCTTTTCTAGCTTTCAATCAATTCAGGGGTTTTCCACTGAGAATTATCTTAAGAGGGTGGTAGGTTGGACCCCACTTCTCTCCATTCTGGTATGTTCTTATATTCTCGGGGATGGTAATAGTTTTAGAGGTATCTGATGTAATGGTCAGGGGTTTTGGAGTCCATTACATGGTGAAAATCTGATGTTTTGGCTGTTCTGGGTGGTCTGGAAGGCCATCCCAGCATCTCGGTGAAGCTTAAGACTCCTAACGGTGGCCTCGGCCTACTAGTAGCCTCATCCTACCGGTGGCCTCAGTCTACTGGTCACCTCAGCCTACCGGTAGCCTCGTCCTACCAGTAGCTCAACCTATCGATAGCTCAGCCTACCAATAGCTCGGCCTATAGGTAGCTCGACCTACCAGTGGCCTCGTCCTATAGGTGGGCTCGGCCTACTGATATCTCTAACTACCGGTAGCTCGTCCTACAGGTCAATCATCCTACCAGTGGCCTCGTCCTACTAGTTTCTCGGCCTACCGGTAGCCTCGGCCTACTGGTAGCACAACTTACCAGTGGCCTCAGCCTATCGGTAGCTTGGTCTTCCGGTAGACCTAGCCTGCCTTTGATCCCTCAATGGGTTTTCTATTAGTTCCTCCTTTTTGTGAGAATTGGGTTTTAAACGTTGTTTTGACACCATTAATCCTGTTTTAAAGAACATTAATGGCATTTAATTAAATGATTAGCGAAGTACCCTCCTTCAATGAAAAACCATGCATTTTGGTCATGACTTTAACCGCATTTCTATAAACACCTATAGGGCATAAGGAGTTGTGTGTCAGTTTTAACTACTCCGAAGGGAGGGGTCCTTTTGGATGGATGTGTGGGGTGGCCCAGCCATGTGGTCAACCCATTATTCTTCTTCTTTCGCGGTTTCGAGTTTCTCTCTCCTTATCTTATCCTTCCCGAGGATGCTATATCTCTGCCTTTATAACATAAAGTATTCTATTTTCCCTAGGTTTCTTTTCTCTTTCACCATGCTCTCGGAATACCCTTCCCCCCAACGAGTCAAACCCCAGTTGTGAAGTTTTCCTTGATCGAATTCCGTGGAGCTCCTTCTACTCCTGATTTCTAGTTTCCACTCGGGGACATAACGTCGATCCTTGATCAATCAGGTAGGGATCTTACCTTTGTGTATCCTCCTTGTGTATCATGCGGGGTGGGTTTCCTATGGTTCCCATGAGGCAGTTAATCAATTCGGTATTGAAGATAATAATAAGCTAATGAATGGGGATGAGGAATTTTGTTAATGTTGTTAGTTGTTTTTATCCATGAATTCCCAATTATGTTGTTATGAATTTAATGCTTTTTGGACTACTAAAAATCATGTTCATTGGAGTTCCCTGTTTTCACACCTATTATATGCTATATTTTATGTTTTTTCTGGTGAATGGGACTCATCTATGAATCGGTTAAACACTTAAACTCAGATATTGAATATGAAAGCCCATAATCATGTGTGATCACACCAGTTGAACTAAATAATATAAAATAATGAATTATGAACGTTGGGATTGTTCAGTTATGAAATGGGTGAATGGGTGAATGTGTTTTGTTATGGATGGGTGAACAGCGGGGCTGTTAATGGTGTGGTTGGAATGGCATGCGTTGTTGTGTGGTTGTGGTAGTGTTTGGAAGTAGGGCTGTAGTTTGGGTTGTGAACATTAATAAAATTGGGAAGTTAATAATGAATTGAGTGAAATGGTAATGAATTAATGTGGGTTAACAAATGGTTGTTTGGTTTTTCTATGATTCTAGTACTTCGAGGGATCTCACTGATCCCATTGTTGACGTGATTTCACAAGAGAATCGGGTGTGAATGCTTAAATTACCAGATGTTTTCCCCTTACTACTTATTGTTGTTTCATCTGTGATTGTGCCAGTTATTTTCCCAGTAGTGAAGGGATTAACACTTACTAATCTTTTATGAATGACCACATGAACAAGAATGCTGGGAACTTTTTGTCGTGTGCCTATTTTTCTGAGGCAGTAGTGCTAGGGAAACTTCTTGTATCTGTTGAGGAGCCATATGTTGGGCTATGTGTTGGTATATATATATATATATATATATATATATATGTAACTGTATGTTTAGTATTTAGTCTCACCCCAACCACTGATGAAATTTATTTTCGAACACTCTATTTCTTGGTGAAGGGTGTTTCCCCCTAGTTACTCTCCTTCCTGCTCCGTCTTCCCATGGATGTGAAAGGTGGAGGCGACCTTACACACAAGACTCTTCGGGAAGGATTCGATTGGTGTGTTGTTAGCCCAGGTGTTTTCGGACAAGGATGGATGGTTGTGATGCCCAGGTGTGTGCGGTCAGGGATGTGTGGTTGTGAGGCCCAGGTGTGTGCTCACAGGAAGAGCGTGGTATCGTCCAGACATTTGCCGTTAGGGATGAGCAGCTAGATAGAGGTGGAAATGGTGGTGCGGGGTACCCAAATGCTGTGTTCTTACTATTACCTTACTTCTTGGGTTATTTAGTGAATGTGGCCAGTGAGGTTGGATGGATAGATTCCTCAATAGATGTTGGTTCTTCTGCTTCTCATGGGACGTTAAGATGTCTCCCCAATTATGCATGAGAGCTTGAGGTTTTTCCTACTAAGTCTACTTTGTATGCTCACCCTACATTTAGTTTCATGTTTCCAGGAGGAATTCAGAGGCAGTGTGGGACCTTACAAGTCTGGACATTGGATTTGCTGTTGGTTGCTATTTTTTCTTCTTAGCCTTTTCTTTTCTAGTTGTTTTTGTACTTTGGAGTTCTTATACCTTGTTCAGTAATATTATTAAATCTTTTATATAGTTATTTTTCTTCTAAGTTTTCTATACATGTTGGTGTTTGGTGTTGAATAATTTTTTCTCCCAAACCAGGTTAACTAAAAAGGGTAATGCCTCCCATATTGTGAAATGTTACACCCATTGTGCTAGTCACCACTCCGAGGCCTACTGGAGGCAGAACTCGTGGGTCATTATCCCATCTTCGACTTAAGGACTGAAGGGCAGGGAACTTTTTCACCCCATCCATCATCTTGCAGAAGGCGGTTCATGCCACACTATCCCCATTAAGAATATTATAATATCACTTGAATAGATAGGGTGAGTTAAATAAAATAAATGAAATGGAAAAATATTTTTCTAACAAGGATCTAGATAATGGTTCCTCTGATGCCACCAAATTTTGAAAATTTAATTTTAAAATCATTTCTCAAACCGATGACATATTGTTTAAGGGTACTAAAAAAGGATTAATACTATGAATTAAATGTATTTATTATTTCTCATATCCATACCTCATGCACATATTCCAAAATCCCTAACCGACAACACCATATTCTTGATAGAAACTAGTAAAAGGTATTGTATTATGTGAGAGAATTAAATTGTTAACTGTTTTATCCACTTCTACCCAAAAAACATCAAAAATGGAAAATTACTTCTATTAAAATTCTCTAATATAAAAATATACGATTTAAAATCCATCGATAACAAGGATATCTTCTCATTAAACATATATCTATATTTTTTCTAACATTATGACCTTATCAACACAACCAGGGTGTACCTATACCAAGGATCCATGAACATTCATTTATCACCCTAGGGATTCCAACATAGATGTAGCTTCATGAAAATAAAAAATAATCTCAACAAATCCTTTTTTATTTATTCAAATAATCATTATCATGGGATATATAATTGTCAAATATGCCGATGGTTATCCTATTGCTACATAGGTTCCTCAACACATACTCATACATGGTGTAGATTCTATATATATTGTTATTATACACAGGTAAATCTCAAACCTACATTTAAAACACTATCTATATAAGTGAATTACTATATCATATTTATGAAAACGTCTCCCAATAATAGCATAACACTATATACATGTATATTAATGCATGAATTGTTATTAGGTTTTTGAATGTTTGAAAATGAATATAATATAATTCTTAGACTCTAGACAATCCTTTACAACCTTATGACTAGACTCTCCTCATAAAAATCATGTGGTAACTGATATGATAACCCACACAACCTTTAAAAAAAATTGGTAGTCTCACATAACATTGTGGGAACAACCATTAAATATATAAGAAAAAATTTATCTTTGTACATTGGAGAGATAAATGATTCCTTATATCATAGAAGAAGTATTCGTCTCAATCAAGTCCAAGAAAATTGTTCCCCATAACCCTATACATTTTTAAAAGTGGAATAAATATAAGATTTATATCATATGGACCCTCAATATAATAAAAATATTAATATAACAAGGAATATTTCTATATATATAGAATAAATTTATATATATTCAAGCATATCTCAATGATAATACATAAGGAGGATAACCAAAACCATAATTGATCAATACATGATATATGTACAAACATAAATATAACAAAAAATAATGTATTTAGAGCTCTGTATTTACTAAATAGTTATCAAATTCTTTTTATAAGGATATATTAACTAGTACAACACTATTAAGCTTTTTGCATTGATAATTGGTCTAAAGAACCTCTTAACATTATTTCAATAATTTTTCTAAACCCGTCATCACGTGAATTGTAACCCTAAAATACACCACATAGAAAACCCCACTCTAATACCAATGGGATATAAATCCACCCTCAAAGGCCACACCCAGGCCAATAATATTCTATGAGTTCCCCTAGCAGTCTTCCACTAATTGATTAAGGGATAGTAAGTAACATTAAGTTGGAGAATAAAACAAAATAGAAGGTATTGGGACGTACAAAACTATAGAAAAAACATATATCATTTTAATAAGAACATCTAGTAACACTAATATAAAATATATATATAAATCAATAATATAAATCACATGAATTCCATAAAAATTTTATATAAATTTATATATTAGAATAAAATAACTGAAATGTACATCCAATAAGTCTTGAAATATACTACACCCTAGACTCTTGGAATATCTACTCACTGTTTTTACTCTATGTTCAATACCTAGTTTTAACAGTCACCACCACCTTATAGAAAAAGAATGATGAATCATTCATCTCTAATAATTACTAGAAATTATCTTGAATGAAGACACACCAGCTTTATATCCCCCATGTCTAATGCCTGAAATATGAATCATATATATATATATATATCAGTGTGTGAGTATAGAACATTCTTGGCTTAGTATAACATCAAAAATATAACCCCCATGAAACAAAAATGAAAACACCATATATCACATTAGCTCAAAGTTCAGGTGTGGGAGGCTATCCAAAATGATGTAAAAAATAGTTACCTGAGATATTATCTCTACCATGTATTCTCTTGAAAACATTGTTAGTTCCAACCACCCCAACATCAATTCTGAAAATTCATATTATACATTAATATGGGGAATCCTAGAGGCATATGAGGTCAATAATATCTATGTACATAGTTTCATATAAAAAACATCACAATAGTGTACCCTGGTGTGATGGGTAATCACTAGTCATAATGAAATATAAAAAGATAATACATTTATACCACCATCCAACAACAATAATCTATAAATGGGTTATGGGAAAAAATAAAAATAAAACAATACCCTTTTGAACAATAATAGTCTACCACCGATCACGTATTTAAATAAATAATGGAAAAAACACATGATAACATTATATGTATTGTAAAGGAAGATCATTATAGATAGAGGATCATATACCCTAAGAATATGTGGGAAATACCAAACATTATATATCCAATAATATGAAAATAGAGGATCAATAGCCTAAGGGTAATATGGGGAATGCATAACCCAGCCTATAGGATGAGACATAGGTCCCCTTTTCCTTTATATATGGGTTTAATACTAGATAATCCCTTTCAAACAACCCATAAACATAAGATCTCAAACCCAAGAGACAAAGGGAGAATATCTGACCCAATCAATAAGCTGATTTGGAATATCTCCTACACAGGGTATAAGAGAGGATACCTAACTCTCTATATAAGACTGGAGTGTTTCAATCATTATGAATAAACCATGTTATCATCCTAAGGGTGTCCAAAATGGAACATTCCTATATTACCTTGAAAATTACCGTATATTAATGAACATTAAATTCCATTGAGATATATGTGGAAAACATTATATGATATGTAATTTTCAAAAGAAAACTAACAATGAACAATATCTAGAAACACCCCATATAGGAGAAATGTGGTGAAGTGGTGGGACTCGAGCATGATATGTGGCTTTGTTAGAGTGGATGGAAATACATTTCATATCACATGTTTCCCACATAAACTGCATGTATTCCACACATATTCCATCCCACTAATGGATGTTCTAGGTGGACCAGACATGGATCAAATGGTTTGATGATACAACCCCAACATCACCCACCACCCTTCCTTGTGGTATACATGCCTCCATTAGACCTAAAAAGGATTTAAAATCTTTGAATGAAGGGTAATGGTCAAACTACATTCACAAACCTTATACTTTTATGATATCTAATGTGACATTATTTTCATTAAACGCAATAAATTATCATTAATGATAGCCATATCATACCATTCAATCCAACATATCATTTTTATAATCATTACATCTGAACAAGTCGAACCATCGGGATCACCATCAATGTTTTTTACACTTACCACTATGCATATGTATCAGGTTGAGGATGAACATTCATTGAATATCCTAGAGAGATCCACCACCTTGGTCGATTTTTGGCTCCCTCTGGGTGTGCTTCCATGAATTCCTGCTTTCCAAATGAAGCCATACTCTTGCTCCATAATTGATGATGTCATCTCCTAGATTAGAATAGGATGACAAGTTGTCTTGTCTTCCGTCCTTGGATTATACATTACAGTTCATATCCTACTCTAGAACTCAATCAAATATTTAATAAATTATTTGTGAATCTCTTTCATGGCTTAATATTGAGGTAGAAACTAGTTAATTATGTTTTATATTTTAAAAATAGTGACAATAACTTATGTTTGGTGTTGATGGTGGTAATTAATATTAGGCACGTTATAAATAAATAATTTTTTTCATTATTCATGTTTGAGGAATCTGGGATAAACATTGATAATTCGATTTACATCTGTTGGGATGGGTAGGTAAGATGTGTGGGAATTGGTAATAGGTTCAATATATTATGGGGATAGGTTGGTCACATGTGAAACATATTGCGAGGATTGGTGGGTCACGAGATTAACATCCATTGGGGGATGGTAGTTCAATGGTTGAAAATCCTTTGGGGAAAGGAATGTCATAGTTTTAACATCATATATGGGAGTGTAGGTCATTGGATTAATTTCATGTTGTAATAGGAATGTTATATTTTTAAAATTTTCTGTGTAAAGGTAGGTTACATGATTAATGCATTTTGGGGACAAGTGGGTCACAAGATCAGCGCCATGTGGGGACTGATAAGTCGTAGGTTTACAATAATGTGGGGATAGGGTTTTCAACCGTTTAATTTACTATGGGGATAGATAGTTCATGAGTTTTACATATTTTGGGGACATATAGGTCACATGATTAATTTATTTTCAGAATCGGTTGGTCACCTGATTAAGGAATTTTGAAGATAGGTAGGTCACATGTTTAATGCCTTGCGGGGATAGGTAGGTCATATTTTAAGGACATGTAGGTATAGGTAGATACATGTATATCATCTTTTTATGATATGTAGGTTATAGGTTTAATATCATGTGCGGATAGGTAGGTCATAGTTTTAACATGTCATTGGAACATGTATGTGTGCTAATGTATTCCGAAGGGGGGGGGGTCACTCTTTTAAAATTACACCTCCTTAAAGGATGAATAGAAAATTAAATAGAGGAATTTTTGATTTAGGATTTGGCCTCATGGATTAATCCTAGGAATGTTGGGATGTTAGGATTAAAACTCACAAAGGAGTCCTACATAACCTATTTGGATATTGGGATAAAAAACATAATGTTCAATGCCACAATTTATGGTCATGTGGCCAGACCGATGCATGAAATTTAACATTATATGGTAAGGATTATCATGTCATGGTACATTAGACAATAAGGGAAGGTGTGTGGATTACATGTAAGACTGCCCTTAATTTTGGGATCCATCCATGGTTTTCTAGTTTCATTCCATGAGAGAGGAATGCGTGTTATCCCATTACAGTCATGCACAGATCATCCTTCATTCACCTCACTGGGTAGGGGTACTATTTGACTGCATATGCTGATGTTCTTGACATGCAGTTCAATGTCATAAAAATTGGATGTGTGTCTAGGAGGTTTTGAATCATGCTTTTCAAATGAGGGATGTAAATACAACTAGAGAGACCATATGAAAATTGTAGAGAATGATCTGAAACTAGGCCCCATGAAAAGAATATGCATTTTTTTTCCTTTGATGATTCCACTATCAATGCATACATGTCTACCGTATTGGTTCCTCTAGGTAGTGCATGTTCTAAAAGTATCGATAGAAAATTTTCAAATGGAGATTATGAGTTTATGGTTACTATTCATTGGAGTAATAGGCATTAGGGTTCTCATGCATAGGATTAAGAGGACAAGAAATATTCATGTCCTTACTTGTAGAAAAGGGGAAGAACATAAATAATGGGGATACTAATTTTATAGCATATTAGTGCATGAATGAGTTGAGATTGATTGGGAGTTGAGATTTTTTGGGTATAGGGTAATATAAAATTTAAAATTCATGAAGGTATGTGCATTGAAATGAGGAAATATCTAGGGACCCATGAATAGGGTTTCAAGAAGGTATGGTTTTCATGAATGTAAGTGTTTTCAATAATGTGGGAGCTTCATGAAACTTATAGGACCTTCCTTGATGAAAATTATTTCTTCTCAAGGTGTTTGTTTCATTAAGTATAATTATCTCATGAAACCCCAAAATGTTTTAGGGTATTTCTTATTTTTATAAATGTATGAAACTATTCAAAAGACATCTCAACCATGTCCTTGGATTTTCAAGATCATATAGGATGATATTCATGATATATGGATACCTATAGGATTCTATATATCATTTTCATGAAAAGGATGATGTTTTTGGAATTTGTAGGTTCTGGTAGAATTCTGAAGGTTATCTCCTCCTATGAAATGGGCAGAGAGGGGTATTTATAGATTTTTTAATGTCAGGAATTCCATTTTGATCAATGTTATGACCTATATGGAACATTTCATGATAGAAGACATTCTTCTAAGAATAATAATACATTTCATGAATGCCAATTTCTTTTGTGTACATATTTCCATGTACAGAGAAATAATTCATGATGAACTTGTTTTTCACAATAATATACATCTTCAAACAACTTATTTCACTAATATGTTTTGAGCTATATTTGAATAATATTTTCCTATACATGTTTATGTATTCCTCTATATCTACCACAATGCTTTTTTTTAGGATCAACAAATTCGCCCCTTACAATGGTTACCGTCCTCATAGAGGTGGGTCATATTATAAGGTGAACTCATTGAGAAATGTTGATATGGATTCCTTATCAAAGAAACTTTTATCTACCTGAATTTCTATAAATATGGGTAGAGGTCCAATAGGAGACCTTGAGCTTTTCTTGTAAGATGGACCCACTATCTATTTTCAAATAAATCAATGCCTTCATGAAAATCCCCTAATTAAAATCCTTACCACTCATGAATCTCTCTCAC
Source organism: Viscum album (assembly GCA_963277665.1). Classification (NCBI taxonomy): domain Eukaryota; kingdom Viridiplantae; phylum Streptophyta; class Magnoliopsida; order Santalales; family Viscaceae; genus Viscum; species Viscum album. The sequence continues at coordinate 528,345,984 of OY728121.1, read as the reverse complement.
ATACTCAACATGTTCTTCTATGGAATGAATTTTCAAGATAGAATATTTCATGAATGATACCTTCTTAAACACAACCTTTGTAAACAATAATTTCATAATTTTCAATGTCCTGATGATACAGGATAATGGAATTGAAGTTTCAGATTATTGATGCATGGATATGGCTTGATATATTCTTATTGGAGAGAGATTATAGAGTGCATATAACAATAATACAGTCACCAACTTCTTTAAGGAGGAGAGAGAGGAAAATACTCTTTGGAGAAGGAATTTATTTAAAATTTCTTGGTTTAGGGATGATGTCTTATTTATAAGTGAGGATAGACACCCCCCTCTTATTAGTTCTTGATCACCAATTTTCAATATAATAGGTACATGGATACACCAAATCATTTCATAAAGCGTCAATCTTATTTTATTCAATATTCATTTTGGAATAGTTTGGAAGACATCAAAAGGTAAATTTTTTTCATACATACATCCCTTCCCCAATGTAGAATCATCATCATGGGAGGCCTATCAGGTAGTCTCCTAGGATGAGAAGAGGAGTGAGATCAGCTCTATGGTGATGATTTCAATGATGATTGGGAAAAGGAATACTGATTATTCCATTCATAGGAAAAATATTATGATGATATGAATAGGGTGGGAAAATATAAAGTAGAATGAAATTATAGATTCCACATCTACCACCACCTAGACATCATGCTAGAGCTGTTGAACATGTGGTTGATAGGGTATAATACATCCCATTTGCATCATGGTGAGGTTAGAGTCATCCTATGGGACCTCCGCCATATTGAATGGATCACTATTTAGGGGGAGACATATGATATGTTCCTCACTGCTGATAATATTTTTGGCATCCCAATGCAGATGCAAGAAATTGCAATGCCTTAACTCTATCTTATGTAATGGGTGGTAAATAATAATATGAGTATGACATATTTCCTTTTGTATATTTATGAACATATTTATTAATGAGTCTATATATATTATACTAGGATGGCCTTTTCAGTTCCCGAATGCATCGAAGTGAGGGATGAAGAAACCATATTTTCGAATTCTAGGGGAGAGACAACGGCCCACATTGGGGTACTGCATAATTTCTATTGCTAAAATTGTCATGTATTATAGGATAATCAAGAAGTTAATCTCGGGATGGATGATCTAGGATCATGATGAACACATGTTCATGAAACCAAAAATTCATATTATGGTGACCACGCTGGTGGTGGGATAACCCATCAACTTATAAATACTGGGTTCAGAAAAGATTCACAAAGAATTAATAAATATCAGCAAAAGGGAGAACCATGTCTATATTCGTGTCTCATTTGACTTCATGTACAAATTAATTATGAATTACATGGGTGGGGTGGTACGATTACCTAATCACATCAAAACATATACAACAAACTTCTAGCTGTCAATGCTGAACATCAATAGGAGTTGGCCACTAATGCAAGATCTAGTCGGGGTACATGGGAGAATTTTACTAGTTGACTATTTAATTTTTTTGACCAATTACTTATCCTAATGGGAATTTTAATGGATGTTAGTGTGGTAACAGTTGACTAGTGTTCATACCACGTGGCCATCCAACGTAGGGTACTAGTGGAAAGGGTAGAATACATGTTGGGTTTTGAACTATATGCCCCATACTGGTTTGTGAGGATAATTTACTATTACCAGAGGTCAACCCAAAAAAGTATAGAAAAAATTGTGATATGTGTCCTACTATTAGGTTCATTGGACTATATCGTGCATATTTGTGTGTGAATATTGATTAGGATGGAATGAGCTACCCATCATCAGTTATAATTATGTGATCTTCCATGAGTATATAATGAGATAAGAGAGTACATAACCTGGGGATTTTATAAGGAAAGAATCCACATGAGTAATCATGGTAGGATGGATTCCGTAACTATGAGGTTTAGGTCACGTTATAAAAATAGGTGTACACTGAGATGGAAGGAATAATCCCATTGGAAGGGAGGCAGTTGTAGTTTTGAAGTGGGGATATTTGTGGGAATAAGGGTCATGATGAAGTGACCAAGGGAGGTAGGTGGAAAATATAGAATGGTTCTGATAGAGCATGTCATAGTTTTAGTGAAGTAGGTGTAGAAAAAAGATATTTTAGATGAAACCATTTCCCCAATAGTTTTGGGATTTGCGATATTTTGTAGCCAGTAAACTCCCTCCAAACAATACGATTTGGACGTCCAGGATGAATAGTCACCTCCATGAGCTGCGTCATTCCAAGGAGGGATTCCATGCTCTCCAAGTATTAGTGGTGTAATACCTTTAGATGATAAAATTCATGATCCAATTCCTTAACAAATTGCACTATTTTATGGATTGGGTGATGATACAATAATATATTCCCACCATTTCAGACCTCCAAGGGGGTCAACTAGATGAAAACATGGTTGGAATTATTGTTCATTCAAGGGGGATTCCAAGATGAGTGATGCATATTTGGACTCCCCAAGGAGGGGAAATCCTTCTACTGATGGGTTAATCATTTGGACCACATGGGTTTCCACAATTTGATATTCCCTTTGATGAAATTTTTTAACCAATTTTTTAATCATTTTCGAATCAACAGTTATGGAGGATTAGGAAAGAGCAAGACCTAATCAGTGAAGGGGTATGAATGATACCTCCATCAACCACCCTAGGTGTATCATAACTTCATGTTATGTTACTGAATATAATCGGCCTTCTATATGAATAACCATAACATTAATACACTTTATTTTAGGATTTATTACATTACAGACCACATTGTGTCTCTAAAAAGATCGATAATGCTAGTGTATATTGTATATTTGGTACATATCACATCAACTCGATACATTAATACAACAAAATTACAGAAAACAAAAGTAACATGCTTGTAAGATTACAAGTGTTCTAAAACTACACAGGGTATCCTAGGGACATACATAAGAATGGGTTGGGATAAAATCCCAGTAATAGAATATTAAAACATTAAATGATGTAAGTATTATATGTTAGAAAATAGGAATTTTAATTCCACATAAAAGTTTTGATAATCCTAAACACAAACATAAAAGAATGATATTCAATTATTATGTTATTAATACATGTGAACGTGGTGACAACATAAAATTTGAAATCATAATCATCTGTAATTTCTAACAATCAAGACATTATAAATAGTAGGAAAAATTCCCATAATTAATTATTTATACTCCAAAATGACATACATCATGTATCATGGGACTAAAATATTACTGAATTCATTATATCTAAATATAATTCTAGGTTCACCCATCAAATTCATATCATTTTCATGGATAAGTGTGGCATATATATCATTCAATATAGGAACGTATTTCATCACATTTAATCCCATTATTATGGATTTTGAAATACAAAAACAGATTTTACAAATAAAATATATATAGGAACGTATAATTGAATATCCTTGAGTGGAAAAGCACATGGAATTCACAATATATAGGTTTGGTATAAAAACATTGTATGATAATTTATGGGCCATAATGAGGGTACATAAAGAATCATGGGAGGGATTATTGAGAGTAAAATGGGTATATAATCAATTATAAATCATAATGGATACTATATTGATATTTAAAAGCCTAATGTTACAAACATGCTTGGGAATTAAAAGAAAAAACATGGAAGTGTTCTTGAATAATAGTTTGGAAGGGAAACAATGTAGGATTATTTTTATAGCTTAATGAGTGTAAATGATGAATAATGGGAGGAATTAACAATTGTTAAAGTGTTACATAATCCTTTTTAAATCCAATGATTTGTATGGGTGGTGTATGAGAACATTCCCAAACATTATCAAATGTGGAAGGGGAATAACATGAAGGTTGTGATTGAATAAAGTGCAGGAGTTGATCCCTTTCCTTTAGATGATGTTTCTAAAATTATCATAGGATATTGATCAGAGCATAGAGGAACATTTAGAGGGATATATATAGTAAATGGTATCGTATAATAAGGATACATGGATTTTTAGTGATAGAGAATAGGGTATTGGGAAGTACTATATAAGAAAACAAAGGGGAAATCTACAACACTCTCTATAAAATGGTTTTGGATTTTATACAATAATGTAATAAAAAACACAATCCGTAAAATGGTTTTAAACCTTGTTTAATTCAAAACTGTATTGTGTTTCATTATATTATAAGTCCATGAATAGATTAAATTTAAAATAACTCCCATGGTGATGTGGATGTGAATAATGTTTACAAAGAAATGATATTTAAACCAGAAAATTTTTAATAGGATTATGAGGATTACAAAGGGTTTATATATTTAAAAAAACATCATTACAATATATATTAAATTATAAATATATATTGGTCTATGTATACCATTTACGGAACACATTACATCAATTTTGGGTCATTATGATGTTTTAATTCATACTACATATTTATACCATATTTAATATTTACCAAAAAAGTTGACTATCTTAGATAATTATGAAAAATTTAAAATTGGATAATTTATATGTGATTATTAAAAAAATATATTAATTTTAATAAACTAATTAAATAATTATGAGAAATTACACATTTAAATTAAAAACATATTTTACTGAAAAATATTATTTGGTTTGATAATAAAAGTTTTCCCACAAAAATAATAAATATATTTTCACAACCTAGAATAATATCATAATGTATAATATATTTAATTTTAATATAATATTCAAATATAATTTATTTACAATGTTCATGAATTCCTCAAAAATAATATATTAATTGAAAATTAATATTACCCAATAAAATTAAATGATTTTTTGTATTTATATGTACTTTTTATCAATGTAAATTCTTAATATTTTAAAAATAAATATAACAAATAAATATATATAATTTTTATTGAAAATAAAATAAATCTATTCCTACTATTAGGGTTGACTTAAAAATCGCTTAACTGAATCGGTGAGTGCTCTAAGTGTAAGGTTTGTGATAGTGGGATTTTCTTGTACTGGTTCAGCAAACATTGTTGAGTCATGATTTCAATGTTCTTGAACATGTACAGATAATGGATTATACTTTTGTTTATTTATTGAATATTGATGTTGTATTTTTCAATGTAAAATCCAAAAGATCCTCTCACCATTATAATCCCTAAAAAATGGGCTTCATTGGGTATGATCAAACTACTCGAGGCCATCACTTCATCCGTTTATGTCAATTGGATTTATCATAACATTTAATATATAAAAATAATAGGATTTCTATTGAATTTATATATTTTCCTTGTTCAAGATTCTAAATAATTTTCTAAACAAAAAACATATTTTGAAATAAGTTCATGAATTTTATATAAACATTTTACATATTATGAAATTTAATTGAAAAAAAAGGAAATTTTAGTCATAAAAGTTTGGGTATTCATATTATTACAACATTATAAAATTTCAACCTCGAAATTGTAATTACACAAACCAAAAAATATAATTGTACTTCTATTTTACCAACTCTTCTGATTCCCATGTATCTTCATCGAAGTTTTGTTTATGAAATGACACTATAACTTGGGGAGTTTCCTTTTTTGTGTATCCTTTTCACTATAAAATTAGATCTTCATTAGATACTCCTCATATGAATGATGTTTCTTTAATGGTAAAACCTTTGGATTGATTATTTTTTTGGGGTATGATATGTAATTTATCAATGGAGATATATGAAACATGTCATTTACATGAGATGGTTTATCTAGAAGTGTTATTCGATAGGCCAGCATTGTGATGTGATCATGGATCTCAATGGGTCCAATGTATCTTGGAATGCTATTTATCTTCTTCCCAAACCTCTTAAATTTATTCTCAGGATATATATGAATGAACAGTTTTCAATATACTCAAACTCTATCTCTCATCTAAGATTGAATACATATCATTTTTGATGGATTTTGGAAGATTCCATGCGTTATTGAATGGTATAAACCGTTTCTATCATCTCCTGGATAAGTTCAGGTACCATCAGCATCCACTATTCAAAATCAACATAACTTATTGTTTTTGGAAACATTGTCCCATGTAGAGCTTCAGAAGGAGGTACTTGAATTCTAGAATTGAATGTATTTCCATATGGGTACTCCACTAGGGTATGGTTCTGATCGAAAAATCCTTTGAAATCAAATGAATACGATCTCAACATTTTTACAACATTTTGAAGGGTCATTTTAGAATGACCGTCCTTATGAGGGTGATAAGATTGGATATAGCTCAGTTATATATAATTGAATTCGTGAAGGGTTCTCCAAAACATTGATGTAATCTTATGGTATCAATCAAATACAATATAGATCACAACTACATGTAGTCTTACAACTTATTTTTTTGTATATCATTATGAGTTTTTCAAGATACAAATATTCCTTGAAAAATATGAAATGTATTGAACCTATAAGGTGACTGTCTACCATCCAGATAGTGTTATTTCATATAGATTTCATGGGGAATAATATGGGGGAATTAATTTTTATGTTTTCCCATTTTTATACTGGTATTTAAAATGGTTGCATGCTACCCTTAGACATTATTTTCTACCTTAACTTGTTATAATTACAAGAACTATGATAGAAGCCCCATAATATATTTTTTCAGGTTATTGAAATTAAAATTTCTGATTCATTTTTTTATATTTTTCTGCTAATGGATATTTTTTTGGGGAGGAATAGGTAATCTCCATGTCACCATTAAGGATTTAAAAATCTAATCAGTTATTGTATCTATTATTGTAGATCATAATTAATTCCCCCTAGTTGTTAATGTGAGCAGAAGTTCTATGATTATCCTCATCTTCAACTCATTAAAAAAAAATTCCCCACATACAGCATTCAAGACAAGATTGAATCCTTTACGAGTTATCTTGGGTAGGGGTCTTGAAAACCACTAGAGGTTTCTAAAAAATAAACTAAAATACCGAGCCAATAAAAGGAAACTATAGATTTTAATCATCAATTGTTATTTATAACAGCCACTAATCATCTCAGTTTTTGAATGATCTAATGATTTTCCTTTACTGGGGATGATATTTACCAGTAATGTTTGTTTATCCTACTAAAAATCACATTCACTATACTCTAGAATTTTTTTCCACAAGGTCATTAGGAAAATATTCAAAATATAATCATTTCATCCATGATTTTGGAGAAGATAAGAATATCATCAGTGAATACTACTAAATTCTTTTCTAGGTAATCACTAAAGACTGTCTTAATCAAATCCACAATAAATTTTAGAGCATCATTTATACCATAAGGCTTTACAAAGAACACTTAGTTTCCAAACCTATTACCAAAAGAATATTTGTGTATATTCTCCTTGTTATCCTTTATAAGATAATATCCTAAACGAATATTTATAATAGAGAGATAATTCATTCCACATACCTGATCAAACAAGAAATCAATCCATGGTAGATGGTACACTAGTGGATGTCCCACCTACACCAACACAATGTTCCCAATGTATTAAAAAAACAATTGGTAGAAGGATAAAATACCAACGGTTATCTAGGAAAATTGTTATATTTCTATGGATTTTTGTTTTCCCAACAGTTTAGGAAAACCGTTGGGTGTAGTATTGTTTTCCTAATGGTTTATGAAAACTATTTGGTATAGTATGGTTAAGAGTATTTTCCCATCAGATTAAAAAAATTGTCGGATGGAGTGTAGTTAAAATTTTTTTCACAAGGGTTGGAAACTGTTGGGATAACATTAATTTCCCACCAGTTTTAAAATCTATTCGGAAATAACATCCCCAAATGTCAAATCCTCGAGAGATCCTGAACTCCAGTGATCTTGAATGATTTTCCCCAAATGAGATCTTGACATAAAAACTCAAATATTTTTCCCTAATGCATGAAAATATCAATGATTTGTCCCTAAATATCTATGAAAAGTCTACTTCTGAGCATAGTAAGTCTAGTTTCCCAATTATTTATTCTTCCAGTTTAAATTAGTACATCTGATTTAATTTGTTTTATATTTTTTCCTTCTATTTTGCTATAATGTAATGTATATTATTATCCCATATGAACCCAAGGAATATATCATTTTAGGTTGCGGTTCAAACCCTACTTCTCAACCTGCTCTCAAGGGTTCTAACTCTAATTTCCAACTGGGCATCTATCTTTCATTCATGTAATTTTATTTCTTCTATTTTAAATCGGTATGTGTGCCTTAATTTATTTTAGATTTTTTGCACCATTTTTCTATAATGTACTGTGTATTATGATCCCATTATGAACACACTAAATATATCATTTTCGGATGTTGTTTTGTTGGGATTTATCTATATTGAATAATTTTGATTGATATTGATGAGTTCAATAATATCCTCAGTTATTTTATACTTGGTTTATTTTAAATTTAAGGACTAATGACAATATATAGTTGGTTAGACATAAATTCCAAAATACAATTTTTTATCCTTAGAGGAACGATAAGATACTCTTGCATTATGAAGGTTCCCTTAAACGTTGTCTTTGAAATATCACACTATAACATTTATATGATGACACCCTCACTATAAATCATTCCTTAATGTGGATCTCCACCTGAACCATAATAGTGGGTTTGGGGTCATTTTCATGTGTGAATGGTGATTGAACCAATATTTACTCTATTACATGATCATTTATTCTTACTCCATCAAGCAGTTCAATCATACACTTTTAATATTTTTTGAAATTAAAAATGAGTGTTGCGGATTCATTTCATAATTTTCTTAGGTTTTTATACAGAATTATTATGGTATTTTCATGATTTTATATCCTAGTAAGGCACCCATAATAAAGTATTATAATTATAATATAACTCACAAATGTAGTTAATGCCTACACATTATTTAATCTTTGATATTTATCTCACAAAAGAAACACGACTAGAAAATTCACCTACGGCCAGAGATTAGAACCGTGGACGTAGGCCGAGAAACTGTAATCACTATTTTCATGACACTAAGCTCTTTTCTTCCAATGATTTCACCATGGAACTAAGCCCCTATAGCCATGGTTAAAACTGTGGAACTAGGGCCCAACTGCCATGGATAGAGCCATGGCTATATAATTTATTTGGTATAAAAAATTGAATCAGTTACACCAAGTTCCCCACCCCATTCACCCCCATCTCCCCCTAGACAACCCCCTTGCACCCCCATGCCCCCATGCCCACTAGACAACCCCCACTCACTCCTTGGACAGACCCTGCACCCCCATGCCCCCCTGGACAGCCCCCTACAACCCCTGCAACCCCTAAAAAGCCCCCTTGCACCCCCTAGATAACCCCTTTCACCCCATTGACAACCCCATTAACCCTCATGACCCCTTGAATAATCCCCATGCACACCTTGGACAACCCTCTGCACCCCCTAGACAACCCACCATCCCACCCAAACAGCCTCGTGAAACTGCTAGAATGTCCCCCTACACACCTTGGACAACCCCATTACACCCGTGGATAACATCACCAAAAAAATTCAAACCATGAAGATCCATATATTTTTACTTAATACAATTAATAAAACTAAATTGATTTACTAAACTAATAAGAAACAATATATATGAACATAAATTAAATGAAATAGATGTGACCTAATCCATATCAAATAGAACATATAACTAATGCTACTTGAAAAGAGAAAACCAATCAAGATTAAATAAAACATAAGGAAACCTATGACGCTCTTACTAAATCAATGTAATCCATCCAAATTTATTCTCTAAAATAGGAACCTAATGTTATATACCTAAACCAATCCATGATGATTTGGACTAATCCAAATTAAAGAAAATTAAGCTAAAAATACTAGAATCGAGACAACCCAAATTATATTAAACAAATTCAAATAAAAATTAAATGAAGTCACTTAAACTAAATCATTATGAAAGCCAAAAAATTCTCAAAACCGTGATTTATCTCTATTGATTAAACAATCATTAGTATCAAAAATATATCAAGTAAAATTTATTTCATAATAAAAATACAATTTTTTTAAAAACTATAATAAAAAATACAAAAATGTGTTCTTAAATAAAAATATATTTATATTTATAATTAATAATTCAATGATTACACTCCCACATACCCCTAAACCCTTTCACCCTAATACTACCAATGCCCCCACTACTACCCCCACCCAACTCCCCCTTAACTTCCCCTACAACCCAACCCCCTAATACAACCCCTACCCCCACTACTACCCCCACCCCACTCCCCCTTCACTTCCCACCCCCACCACCATAACACCCCCTTCCCCCAACACCCCTCAATACAACTGCCCATCCCCACTCTCCCCATCACCCTTCAGACCCCACCCTTTACTATTTTCTATTATGATTTCCTTATTTAAAATTGTTTCACCACCTGAAAAAATCCAAATAATATTACCTCCTTGTATTTGATCCATAGGATGAGAGAACACTCCTATCTTGAGTTATGTATTCATATAATTTGAACAATTATCGTTTACTTGAATATATTATTGATGAAACTTCAATCTTATTGAATTTCTTTTGACAAAATGACTTAATTTTTTTAAAAATTTTAGATAGAATTTTGAGGTATGATTCTATCAAATATTAAGCAATTTTTTAAAAAAAATTAAGAGCATTTTATATTTTTTATGTCAGAATTCTTCTGATAGTGGTCAAATACAGTTCCCATGTTACAATTTTGTTGGAGGACCATGTTTAAGGCATGATGAAGTCAACTGCCATAAAACCAAATATGGTTTTCATGAAATCAAATATAGGTGGAATCACAATGGGGATGAAATGAAATATCATATTTATAACTATCCAAAGGAGAGGAATGGATTGAAAATGTTGTTATATGATTAGTTTATGTTTATTAAAAATCAAAAAAAGTAATGGTTATTAACCAATAAGTCTTCAATATTAGCGCACATGATCTATCTAATGAAAATGATGATGTTTCCCCGGTGAAAATAATTGAATGATGCTTCCACAACTCCTGTATATCAACAATGTGGCCAAATGAAAAAGTTGGAATTTTTAATCTGATTGTTTCATGGGAACACTATGAATGTCATTTCTTATACTTCCATATATTATATTCTTACATTCATATAGGAATTACTTTTAGATGTGGGATATAATCTCTAAAACTACTATGTGGAATGGATTTTAGTTGATGAATTTGGATTTTTAAAAATCAAAATTCCTGCTTTTCTAAAAGATAGTTGTTTATTCAGGGAGGAAATTGCTGAACAAAATTGTTGTATAAAATGTGGCCCATCCCGCTGGAAGCCAAAAGTAGATGGAACACCATATCATGTTCCACATAAAGTAATGTGGAACTTTCCATAGATCCCCATACTCTCAAATCATTTTATGTTTCATTAAATATTAATATAAATGTTATGGAATGTTACCGAGAGAAGGAAGTCTTATAATGAATTGGTTCACCCTACCGATCAATTTGAAAGGGAGAGATTTTATGGTCATTATGAAAATTTTGTTTCTAACGTGTTTAACATGAGTGATTATCCAATAAAATTACACATGTTAATTACATTTTAATGTTATTAAATGTTCATTTTGGATCTTATGTTTTTGAGTTAGTGGATTTTAATTTTGAACATCCATTCTCATCCTACGTTCACATCTTAACTAATGTACACCAATTTGTACCCAATGATTCATCAGATATCAAGGAATTTAATTATCTTTATTTTAATTTTATATTTTGTGAAATGTATGTACAGTTAAATATAAACATTTTTCATTAAGGGATCAATGGAGTATTCAAAAAGGATGATGGGTATATTTGGAGATTAAAGGAAACAATTATAGAGAATATATATTTGATAGAAGACCAATAATAAGAATGTGGGGCCTACAATAAAGACTCAATGAATCCCAAATTGTGACAACCGGGTCCCAGTGACAGCACAACCACCCCCGGCATAACATGACAGTTGGGTCTTGGCCAACCAGGTACCACCAGTTACCCCGCAGACACGTGGGGCACACCCCAGGGTCCACCCACATGCCCAAACGGGTCATCTGACTAATGATAGTCCCCACAGACCAACACATGTCCTTTCCAGTGTGCTTTTTCCTCATTCACACACACCCTGGGAAACATCCCCGAAGGTCACCCATACTAATCACTACTCCAAGCCATGCACGCGTAACTATGGAGTTCTAATCAGGCAGGCTCCTGAAAAGGAAGGTTCACCTTGTTGACATGAGTCATATCATTAATTCATTTAACCCTTTATCATTTGGGGATGTTAAATTCACCCCCCCCCTTAGAGGACAACACCCTTGTTGTGGGCCCTACATCTCAACCCAGGCAGTGCACCGCACTTAAGGCTGGGTACGACCTCTGATACCAAATGTGACAATCGGGTCCTGGTGACAGCACAACCACCCCCACCTTAACATGACTGTCGGGTCCTTGCCCACCAGGTATGAGCATTTTCCCCACAGACACATGGGGCCCACCCTAGGGTCCACCGACGTGCCCGAACGGGTCATCTGACTAATTATAGTCCCCACAGGCCAACACATGTCCTTTCCAGTGTGCTTTTTCCTCACTCACACACACCTTGGTAAACTTCAAAGAAGTTCACCCATCCTAATCACTACTCCATGCCAAGCACGCTTAACAATGGAGTTCTAATCAGGCAGGCTCCCGAAAAGGATGGTGAACCTTGTTGACATGCGTCATATCATTTAGTCATTTATCCCTTTATCATTTGGGTATGTTACACAAATTGCATTTGGTTATAGAATAAATATAGAGGAACATATTAATCTACAGGATCTAGTCGGAATTCGTCCTCCATTTTGGTTATTCAAGAATCCCATGTTTGAGATTATATTTTGGGCTAGATTCAGAGTCCAAGATAAATAGCTTAGAAATATAATAATATATCTCCAAAAACAAATGAATTTGGAATGAAATTTTAGAGACAACTATGATACATCCTTATATTTACTTTGGGATTCTATGAACCACTCTAATTTGGCCATCTAGAAGGCCATATAGGTGCTTCTATTTGGGGAATGTAAGCTGGATTCCTCTCCGAGTCAAGGGTAAAGAAGTCCACTCTCCCTTACCTTCTACCACCCTGGGCCTACAATAATCATGTGGTATGCTTTTTACTATAAGATACATGACCCACGGTTTTGAAAATTCATATTTGAGGCTTTTTTAGTGGAATAGGTTATCATCTATGAGCTTTGTATCATTTTAATGTTATGCTGCCAATTTGATGTTGTAATCGCATTCCTTCAATTTTATGTTCTTGAATTACCTTATCTTCTTTATAAAATTTCTTCATATTCTAGTTTCCTATTCTTCTTATTATCACATTTATACCGATTCCTCATGGTGTGAACTTGTTCCCACCAAACCTTGTGATATTATCACATGACGGTGGAGTTATCGTTATTTCTTTTTTTTACATCTCCAATTCCACCCTCTTGAGTCTACTTCCCACTTCCATTGAAACCATAGGATAAATTTAGGGATAAAACACATATGGGTTGATCCAAAGGATTAGAAAGGGGCTAGATTGGATGTTATTTCTCACTCCATTAATGGCTAATCACTTCTTTTAAATTATATTTTTATTTGATTCTTTTAAAACATGTTCATCCTTATTTTATTTAAGGTCACACACTTCAAGTTCTAATACGAACCATTACCTTGGAGTGCTCAGAACATTGATCCTTCAAGTATATAGTTTATTATTATTAGGGTGGGTAGGCATTAAACCATTAAGTGATGATTTTATTTGATATTCTTAAATGAACCCATCTAAAATATAGGAAATTTAAATATTAAAAAAAAATAATGCTTCCAATCCACCACTTGTAAAATTATTGGATCAACCCTTCTCATCACATGAATTCACTCAAGACATTTAGTGTTCACATAAACCCATCTAAAATAAAACTAATGTTGGCCACATTATATCTAATAACAATCTATTTAATATACGTTTATGTAGGTTAATTCTAAGGTCACTGAGGATTCCAATACCCAAGCTAAACTTCAAGCGACTTCATAAACCAAAAATATTGTTTAATTTCTGGCGAGACTAATATTTCTTATATTCTCCCCCATTTCTTATATTCTAATAAAAATTTTCTTATCTTTTCTATTTGTTATTTTTTTCTTTTGGCATACGTCCACCTACACCCATGACCAATCTAACCATCAAGTTAGGGTGAATAGTCTAGGGGTTGGGGAGTCAAGTACACCAAGGGAACTATTTCCATTAAATGATAACCTTCCAAATACCCCTGAGTCCAACATTGAGCCCATTTAAATGGAAGTTATTCAATTAAAACAACTCATAAAAACAGGTGGGAACCACAATGGAAATCCAAATGAGGCAACCCCAAACATCAAGAATACAATTGATAAATCCATGAATGACTATATCACACCTAAATGGAACAATTTCCACTTATGCATTAGATAACACTACCTATAAGATTGAAACTACATATTTAAAACCCATATCCCAATCCATCTTCCCACATTCCATGGAATGGATTCTGAGATGTCTTACCTTAAAATTAAGTAATTGACAGACATTTTATAAACCATGTGTCCCCACATTAACAAGAATAAGCTATGATGAGGCTATTTACATTTTCATTAATTGATCGAGAAAAATATTTGTTAAAAAATTTTATACCATCATCCATCAACTCTTAAGGCCAAATAGAAAGTGAATTATACAAAAAATAATTTCCCCCCCACAAAAAAATTTGAACTTAAAAAGGGCATCCAAAACATTTATGAAAAACATGGTGACTCATTTTATGAAACATGGGAAATGATAATGGACACACTCAACATGGTACCTCACCATGGATTTACAATCCCAGAACATGTTCGAATATTCTATGAAGGGTTGGGTCTGGGAAACAAATAATTCATTGACATGATGTGTAATGGATCATTTCAATACAAAACCACAAATGATTACTAGGAGTATCTAGAAAGCCTTGATAAACCAAACCAAGCAAGGGGAACCTCACCTTATTCATTAAAGCAAAAAAGAACTACTAGAATTCATACACATATATAAGAGGAAATCCTTAGGGCTAAACTCGCAACACTCTCTAGGAAGGATGAAGAGATCAACTTTAAGAAAGACCATGAAATCCAAACTGTAGACATTGTTTGCACAATTTGTGGAAAAAATGACCATAAGACATACAACATCCCAACAATTCCATCTATCAAGAATGTTCTATTAAGAGGAACCACAATAGAAGTAAATTCGTTGAACTTTCAAAATCCTCAATACCAAAACACCTTCAACCCAAGGTATAATGACCAGCCATGCTTCTGCTAGAAAGATAACCAACAACCTAGACAACCACAAGGAAAAATAATTACCCCCATTAGTACTATAAGACCCATTACCTATTGCAAACCCAACCTATACAATACATATTGCCACCGATCCATTTTCAACAAACTATCCAACCTCCAAAATATCCTCTTAGAAAAAACCAATCTTTCCATGCACCAACCGAAACTATTCCACAAAGCCTACTAGAAAAATTTAGAAAAAAAATGGAAAGGATAAACTCAGAAGTATCTTTCATAAAAAAATAACTTTATACCATCAAAACTGGAAACGCACCCATGCCTACTCAGGCGGTACCATCCTCAACATCATGGTGAGAGTCAAGTTGTACTCAAACAACACATGAACAACAATAGGCTATGACTATTTTAAGATGTGTGAAATCTATTGAGAAACCTGAAAAATCAGTCAGAAAACATGTGTAGCTTCAAACCCTAATGAAAATTCAAAGGAACCAAATGATCAAACTAAGGAAACTGATAACTATGTGAATGAAAAAACTCTTCAGAAAAACCCCACAACCTGCACCACTTTCTCAATGCATGATGGGGAAAACCAAGCATGAATATAGTGAAAAATTGAGGGAAATCTTCTCACAAGTTATGTTTAACATTACCCTTCTAGATTCAATCCAAACCATGCCCGCCTACTCAAATTACCTTAACTACTTGTGCACTATTAAACGAAAATTTTCACATAAAAAACAGGCCCATTTGGGTACTAATGTGAGTACCACGATTCAAGGGACCATTCCTCTTAAGTTAAAACACCCCGGATTCCCTTAGATCAATGTTGAACTAGGAGAGAGCGATGTTGTCAAGTCCTTGGCTGACCTAGGTTCTAGGGTCAATCTCATTTCCTATGATTTGTACTGGCAGTTAGACCTAGAATATTTCCAACCCACATATGTCACACTTCAACTTGATAATCATTGGATTAGGATCCCAATGTGGATTTTAAAGGACGTCCTGGTAATGGATGAAATCATCATCAACCCTGATGACTTCATTGTCATTGACAGCCATCCAAGAATAGGAAATAAGGAACAAACTGCAATCATCCATGATTATCCTTTCCTGGAAATAATCAACTCTATTATCTGAGTTTGAAATGGGAACACGAACATCCCCTTTGGAAACATGAGTTTAGACTTTACCATCTATAATGAAAGTTCACAAATAGAAGATTATAAGGAAATTCATGATGTAAACATGATAGGAAGCATTGATAATGAATCCATAGTACATCAAGAAATATTGGATCTATGATTAAGTCAGGAAGAGATTGATTTACTTTGTTCACATAATGGATGATTTTATCACTGGCTTGAATCATTTTCATATTGCTCTTACGGGGAAGTATTAGGTCCATCAATCAGTGAAACCTTTAAAGAAACCAATTTCATGGAGAGTACTCCAACTTCCTTCCCTAAACATGATGAAGCTAATATAGCAGTAGAAACATCTACAATAAGGGAATAAATCATATCTAAAACTCTATGAAATAAAATTTATCTTTATCCAATGTCCCAATCTTCTTCTAATATTTTGAACCAACCTGATATTGAATTGAAGGAACATCATGCTACACTCAAGTATGCCTTCTTAGGGAAAAATAAAATACATCCTGTTATCATTTCCTCTTCTCTTGAAGAAAATAATTATAGGATGCTTTATGATGTCCTTATGAAAAATAAGAAAGGAATTGGACGGGCCCTGTCTGATATTCCTGGGATTAGCCCACTAATCTGGACTCATATAATTGTTCTAGAATTTGATTCAAATCCATGTCATCAACCTCAACGAATACTCAATTCTAATATCATGGAGTTAGTAAGGAAAGAACTTCATAAATTGTTAAATGATTGTATCATATATCCCATAGAATTCAGTGAGTGGGTGAGCCCAATATAAGTGTTTCTTAAGATAGCAGGAAATACAGTGTCATCTAAAATGTGTGGAGAGATTCATCCAACAAGGGTGATTAGTGGCTGGAGAGTCTGCATCGACTATAGGAAGATAAACTCATTTACTAAGAAGGACTATTTTCCATTACCATTCATTAACCAAGTCCTTCAGTGAGTCGTAGGTCATTCCTTCGACTGATTCTTAGATGGGTACTCGAGGTATAATAAAATTGAGGTCACCTTAGAGGATCAAGGGAAGAATACATTCACATGTCCATTCAACTCCTTTTCTTTCAAACAGAAGCCTTCGGGTTATGCAATGCCCTTGGAACCATCCAGCGGTGCATGATGTGAATATTCTCAGACATGGTAGTGCATTTTCATAAGGTCTTCATGTATGACTTATATGTGTTCGGGGATACATTTGAGTGATTCCTGAGGAATATAGAGAGAGTCTGTTCAATATGTGAGGAATATAATCAATCCTTAAATTGGGAAAAATGTCATTTCATGGTTAAAGAGGGATTAGTTCTAGGCCATTTGGGGTTGGATAGGGGGTATGATGTTGATAAAGAAATGTTTTACATCATACTCCCCCTTCCATCACCCAAAACATTTACGGAAGTGAGGTCTTTTATAGGAAATGCGAGTTTCTATAGAAGATTCATCAAGGACTTCAGTTCAAACTCCCCCCCTTGTGCTCTAATAGTAATGGATGCTCCATTTTTTTGGACAGAATGTTTTGAGGGTTTGTTCTCAACCCTGAAATATTCTCTCACCTCTACTCCCATTCTGAAATCTCCATGTTGGATCCTTCCATTCAAACTTATGTGTGATTCCAGTGAATTTTTTGTTGGAGTTGTCTTAGGAAAACATTTTGATAAAAATCCTCATGTCATTACCTATGTAAGAAAACATATAAAATGATTCCCAAATCAAATACACCACAAATGAAAAGGGGTTACTATCTATTTTGAATTCCTTATAGAAGTTTATGTCCTACCTCTTAGGCTCCCCGA
Source organism: Viscum album (assembly GCA_963277665.1). NCBI lineage: Eukaryota > Viridiplantae > Streptophyta > Magnoliopsida > Santalales > Viscaceae > Viscum > Viscum album. The sequence continues at coordinate 528,327,656 of OY728121.1, read as the reverse complement.
TCACTCTATTCACTGATTATTTTGCACTAAAATACAACTTCAAAAAACAATATTCCATGTCTAGACTGATTTGGTGGGTCCTTCTCTTACAAGAATTTGATCTCACAATCAAGGAAAAAGGGTATTGAAAATGTTGTGGTTGATCAACTATATAGGATAGAATTCAAATACAACTCAAAACACCTATCTATGTCTGATTCGTTCCATGATGAACACCCTAACTCTGTGAGTGACTTCCCATGGTATGCCTACATAGCCAAATTCTTATCTAGAGGCATCATTCCCAAATTAATAGGGACTCATTCTTGAAGGAAATTCCTTTATGATGATAGTCACTAGGTGCTGGATGATCGATAACTCTATTAGTTCTACCCTAACCGAGTCATTAGGAGGTGTGTCCCAGAATCTGAATAAGAGTCAATCCGTAAATTCTGTCATAGTTTTGCATGAAGAGGCCACTTTTCCCCTATGAAAAATTCTGTTAAGGTTCTATAGTGTGGTCACTTCTGGACCACCCTCTCAAGGGACTCCTATGCATATAATCAGAGTTGTCCTAAGTTTCAACATGTTGGGTTCATCACCAAAAGGAATAAAATGCCACTCACTCCCATCTTATTAATTGAAATTTTTTTTTGCTGGGGAATCTATTTCATTGGTCCCTTCCAAAACTCTAAGGGATATCTGTACATCATTTTTACTATCGATTATGTCTCCAAATGGGTAGAGTCTATTGGTATAAAATCTAATAATCATAAAAATGTGAGTATATTTCTGAAGGAAAACATCCTCTCTAGATTAGGAATTTCTAGGGTTATCATTAGTGATTGTGGAACTCATTTTTGTAATCATTCATTATCATCATTGATGGAAAAGCGTGGAATTTATCACTAAGTGTACACTAGTTACCAAGCAATGAAGAATGGTCATGTTGAGTAATTCAATCAAGAAATAAAAGAAATTTTTGGGAAAACTGTTAATACATCTAGGAATTATTGGTCGAGAAAACTCTTATATGCTCTTTGGGCCTGTCAAACTTCATAAAAACCATTTTAGGAATGTCCCCATATAGGTTGGTTTATGGTAAAGCATGTCATCATCCAGTAAATATTTAACATCTGTATTTTTGGGAAATTATGAAAATGAATTAGGAAATTTCAATGGCCAAAAAAAGTAAATTAGATCTCAATGAACATGAGGAACTTAGGATGGAGGCTTATCAAAATTCAAGGATTAATAATGCTAAAATACAAGCCTACAAGTCTCTAAATCTTACAAACCAACACATTGTACAAGGTAAACCTATTATTTTTTATAGTTATAAACTTCATTTACACCCGGGACAGTTGAGTTGTAAATGTTCAGGTACCTACATAGTGCATAAGGTGTACTCCCATGGGGATGTAGAAATTCATGATTCCACCAATGGTCAAAAATTTAAAGTTAATGGTCATATAGTCAAACCATTTTGATATTTAAAAATAATTATAAGAAATTATAATGTTAACATGTTCTTCTAGTATGATTAGGGATGGGTATGAATGTGGAGCACCATATTCATCCATGTCATGTGGTGTGATCCTTGAGTAATACTATACAATGAAATTTAAAAAGAAGATAGTGTATAATAAGTTAATTTTAATTTTTAAGTATTTTTAGGTATAAAAAATAAAATAAAATAATAATAATAATAATAATAATAATAATAATAATAATAATAATAATAATAATAATAATAAAAATAAATGTCCCCATTGTAGGTCGTGGGGAAAACCCCGTCAGAACTGGTGAATCCGCAGGGACTCAAACCTGAGACTAAAGGGAGACCGGGGCGTGTGCTAACCACTAACCTACAACTTATAATGCATTCTTATTCTATAATTTTTTATATATACTTATATTTTATTTTTTAATTATTTGAATAAATATATATATCTATATATATATATTTTTTATTTTTACTTCCACTAGAGAATTCGTATATTGACATGGAGATCACGAGAATAAATGTCAGCAACAAAAATTTCACCTTTAACAACCATGTGACTTCATTTCATGATCCTTGTTTTCAATTCCCCTTTTGAACTCACATTCTCTACCTATAACCCCTTCTAAATTTTTTAATTAAACACTCGGTAAAGTGTTATTTTATATTGGGGGGAGATAAAATAATAAAAAATATTATTTGGATTAAAAAAACAGAATGATATGAAAAATATGTGTGTCTTAGTAGAAGGAAATATATCATTATCCTTGAACATGATAATACACATTGTACACTTTGATATTCAATGTCATATAATTTATCATGCCTTCATTCTGATTTTAATCCATGTATATTTCATGATCATATATTTTGGAAAGTGTGGCTATCTAATGTGATATTGAATTGTTTATATTTTCATCCAAATAAAAAAAGAATAACAACACACATCCATTGGATAGTGGGGTATTAGTTTGAGTTGATGGGGCCACCAAATAAATATCATGGGATTGGTGATCATTTTAGTTTTAATATGAGTATTCACAAAAACCATAAATGTGCATATAGAGCAATGAAATAACCTAATGTGTGGTTTTTGGGACATAGGGAACGTGACTCCCTAGTCGTTTTTCCCAGAGTAATAAATTGCATCTCTATTTATGGTAATTTGACTTTGTTTTTGACTGAGTTAACTCGAGATTATGCCCAAGAATGTGGGCTTCACTTGCTTCCCTATGTTCTTTCAGCCTTGGAGTCATCAATAATGTCTCACTACAGTGGTTGACTCTTTTGAGTGCAATTTCAATTACCATTGAAAAATAAAAAAAACAAATATAAACAAATAAAAAGAATAAAAAAAATTCTAATACTCATCTTAATATTGAAATGTGATTCCACCTAACGCTTCTATAATTTCCCCCTTGAATAAAGATGAACCCCTATGGCTAATGCAATGCACATCACATCATTAATCTTAATAGATATTGGATGAAATATGGAGATGAATTTATACAAAGGAATGGGCATGGGATGGGGATTTTCTTATTAATCTATCTTGTATTAAAATATTTTTATGGGTTTCATGATTGTTTGGAATAAGGGTTTTTTGTGATCATTGTAATTAAAAATGTTTTTGGAAAATGGAATTAAAATTTCATAGTATTGAGAAACATTGTGGTCGGGACTAGAAAATCTCATGTTTTCTGTGTTATTAGCCAATAAAAATACATATGTTAATTAAATTTTAATGGTATAAAATTGTTCATTTTTGATTTTATGTGCCTGAGTTATTTTATTTCAATTTCGAACATCCATTCTCATCATTTGTGCACTTTATACATAATGTACACCATTGTAGGCCCAATGATTTATCTGATTAGAAGGAATGTAATTATGTATATTTTAATTTTATGTATTGATAAATGGATCCATATTTTAATATGAAAATTTTTCATTCAGGGATTAATGGAGGATTCATAATGGATGATGGAGATATTCGGCGATGAAATGAAATAATTCTAGAGAAGGCAGATTTGGTACCAGTCCACTGAGGAGAATGTGAAGCCCACAATACATAAACAATGAAGCACAATTTTCATGTGACAATAGAATAAATATATGGTAACATATACTTCTTTAGGATCTAGTGATAATTGGGCTTCCATTGTGGTTATTAATGTGGCCCAATTTGGTGATAAAATTCAGGTCCAGATTTTGCGTCCTAGAAAAACTACACAATAATTTAATAATATATCGCCATCTACAATGGAATTTGGACACTCATTATACAGAGAGATAAGAGACATCTGTATATTCCCTTTTTTCTTATCTTTCCCACTCGCTTTCGGCAATCTAGAAGGCCGTATAGGTGCATCTGTTTGGGGAAGGTAAGATGGATGCCACTTCGAGTCAATGATAATGAAGTCCACTCTCCCTTACATTCCACCACCCTAGGCCTAACATAATCAAGTGGGATTATTTGTAATATTGGAGGCTCAACCCAAGGCTCCCAAAATTCATATTTCAGGAAGTGGTGGTGTAGTATACTATCATCTTTGAGCTTTGATTCATTTTAATGCTATGCTTCCAATTTGATGTTGTAATCACATTCCTTCAATTGTATGTTCTTGAATTACCTTAGCTTCTTTGTAATTTTTATTCATATTCTATATTAATATTCTTATTCACATAACATTGATACAGTTTCCTCAGGATGTGAACATGTTCCCACCAAAACATTTGTGATTATCACACAATGGTGGAGTGATAGTTATTTCATTTTTTTACTTCTCCAATTTGTCCCTCATGAGTATAGATCCTGCTTCCATTGAAACCATATGATCAATGGAGGGTTAACCCACTAATGGGATGTTAAAATGGAGTATAAATGAAATGTATTTGATGTTATTTATTAATCCATTAATGTAAAATCACTTATTTTAAATGATATTTTTATTTGATGATTTTAAAACCTCTTCATCCTTATTGAATTTATGGCCACACACTTCATGTTCTAATGCAAACCTTCACCTTGGTGTTCTCAAAACATTGATCCTTAAAGATTATACTTGATTATTATTATGTTGTGTATTAATTATACCAATAAGTGATGATTTTTTTGTATCTTCTTAAATTAAACCATTTTAAATATTAGAAATAAAAATATTAAAAAAAAAGATGGCATCCAATCCACCCCTTATAATAACCTAGGATCAAACCTTCCCATACTATTAATTTAGTTAAATCATTTATTTTTCATACAATACCTTATAAAATCAACCCAAATTTGGCCACATAATAGCTAAATATATTACATAGAATGTATGTGTTTGTAGGTTACTTCTTTGGTCTCTAAGGATTCGATAACCAAAGATAAACTACAAGCGACTGCATAACTATAAAATCATGGGTAAATTTGGGAGAGAAAAAATTTTGGCGCCATTTATGGGGACTCTAGAAAGTCGTCCAAACACCCATTGTATTCTTCGCCATTTCTTCTATTCTCTTCCAAGTTCACTATTCTTTTCCCTTTTTCGTTTTTTTTTTCGTTTGGCGAATGTTTGACAACACTCGTGACCAATCAAAACATCTAGTTAGGGAAGATAATATTTGGGTTTGGGAGTCATGTACACCAAGGGAACTCTTTCCATTAGATCCTAACCTTCCGAATACCCCCAATTAAAAAAATTGAGGCCATTTCAATGGAATTTTTTCAATGAAACCAACTCATAATCCCAGCTGGGCACCAAAATGGAAATCTAAATGTGGCAGCCCTAAACATAGGGAATTCAGTTGATTAAACCATGAATTATTATCTCACACATTCCTAGAAAAATTCCCCTCATGCATTAGAAAAAACTTCCTAGTAGATTCCAAATACATATTTAAACCCCATGTATTAAACCATCTTCCCACATTCCATGGAATGGAGTACGAGATTCCCTACCTTTACGTTAAGGAGTTCAATGTAATTGTAGAAACAATGTGCCCCCCAACATCACCTAGATTCATCTAAGATGTGTCTACTTACTTTTTTTTAAAGGATCGATCTAGAAATTGGATAAAAAAATTGATAACATCATCTATCTACTCTTGTGACCATTTAGAATGATAATTCTACAAAAAATAATTTCCCAACTACATAAAAATTAGACCTAAAAAGAGAATCCAAAAAATTTTTGAAAAAGAGGGAGTGTTATTTTATGAAACATATGAAATTTTCAAGGACACACTCAACATGGTACCTTAGCATGTATTTTCAATCCCAAAAAAATGCGTGAAAATTTTATGAAATTTTGGTTCCGGGGAAATAACAACTCATTGACATGATGTGTAATGGAACTTTTATAAACAAATCCCCAAATGATGCTTAAGAGTATATAGAAATCAATGCTGAACAAAAAAACATGTGGAACTTCACCTTATTCTATAAATCCACCACGAATCACTAGAATTCATACACTTATAGAATAGGAAATTTTTAGGGATAAACTCACCACACTCTATAGGAATGTTGAAGAGATAGACATTAGGAAAGTCTATGAAATCCAAACAGTAGACATTGTTTTCACAATTTGTGAAAAACATGACCATAAAATAGACAACTACCCAACCATTCCATACATTATTGATGTTTTTTTGGAGAACCCCCAAAATAATTATATTCTTTGAAAATTAAAAATCATCAATAACAAAACACCTTCCATCTAAGGTATAATGACCTCCCAGGCTTCCGTTGGAATGATGAAAAATAACCTAGACCACCACAAGGAATAAATCCTTACCCCCATAAGAACTACCAACCCCATAACCATTTCAAACCCCATCATATCCAATAAAAACAGAAATTGGTCCATTTTCAACAAACCATCCCACCTCCAAAATACCCCCTTGGATAAACCAATATTATCATGTACCGAACCAAACTATTCCAAAAACCATAAAAAATTTTTTAAAATCAAATGGAAATGATGAACACAGAGGTCTCTTCCCTAAAATAAGAACTTAAAACCATCACAACAGGAAAGGCACCCGCGCCTTCTTATGTGGTGTCATCCTCAACTTCATGGGGAGATCAAGTTGTACTAAAACAACTCATAAACAACTAAAGGCTGTGAATATTTTTATAAGTGGTAATTAAATTGATAAACATGAAAAAATAAGTCAGAAACCATGTGAAGCTTTAAAATCTATTGAAAATTATAATGAACCAAATGATCAAACTGAGAAATCTGATTACAATGTGAAAGAAAAAACTCTTCAACATGCATCCCCACAACCTGCACCATTTCCTAAATTCATGAACTAGAAATCAAAGCCTGAATTGAGTGAAACATTTTGGGAAATTTGCTCACAAGTCATGTTGAACATTCCCCATCTCGATGCAATCCAAACCATACATGCCTAATCAAAGAACATTAATGACATGTGCACTTTTAAAAGAACATTTTCACATAAAAACCAAGACCTTTTGGATGATAATGTGAGTACCACCATTCAAGGGGCCCTTCCTCCTATATTGAAAGACACGGGGTTCCATTACATTAATGTTGAACTAGGAGAGAGAAATGATGTCAAGGCCTTGTCTGACCTAGGTGCTAGTGTAAATCTCATTCCCTATGTTGTGTACTGCCATTTTGGCCTAGAAGAGCCCCAAACAACATTTTTCACACTTCAACGTGCTGATTGTAGCATTAGGATTCAGAGTAGATTTTAATGGATGTTCTGGTAAAGGATGATAATATCCTCTAAGCTACTGACATCATTGTCCTTGAAAAAAATAAAAAAATATGAAATAAGAAACAATCCCCAATCATCCTTGGTCATCATTTCCTTGAAAAAATAACATTGTTATCCAATTTCGAAATGGGAACATGACCATCAACTTTGGAAACATAAGCCTAGACTTGAACATCTATAATGAAAGTTCTCAAATAGGGGATAAAGATTACATTCATGAAGTAAAAATGATCAAAAGCATTGATAATGAATCCATAGAACAGCAAGGAATATTTGATGGATGTTTAAGTCATGATGAGATTTATTTCCTTTGTTCACATGATGATATTTTATCTCCGGGGCATGAATAATTTTCAAATTTCTCATATTATGGAGTCTTAGGTCCAAAAGCAGCAAAACCATTCAAGAAACCACTTTCATGAAGACCACTCTGACATCCTTCCCTAAATCTGATCAAGACAATATAGTTGCTGAAACTTATACACATGTGTAATTAATACTATGTAAAACAATAGGAATCAAAAATGATCTTGATCCAATGTCCCAATATTCTACTGAAATTTGGAACAAACTTCAAATTTAATTGATGTGACTTCATGCTAGACCCAATTATGCCTTCCTAGGAGACAGTCTAACCCATCCTATTGTCATTTCTTCTTCTCTTGAAGCCAATCATGAGATAATTCTTCTAGATGTCCTTATGAAACATAAGAAATATTTTGGTTGGACCAAATCTAATATTTCTCGGATTAATCCACTAATCGGGACTCATAGAATTATTCAAGAATCTGATTTGAAGCCATGTCATCAACCTCAAAGGGTACACAATACTAATCTCAAGTAGGTAGAAAGGAAGGAAATTATGAAATTTTTAAAATTTGGTATCATCTATCTGATTGCTGAGAATGAGCGGGTGAGCCGAATACATTTGGTTCCCTAGAAGGAAGGAAACACAGTGATAACCAATAAGGATGGAGAGATTCTTCTAACAAGGGTGAGAAGTGGCTGGTGATTCTGCATTGACTATAGGATCCTAAACTCATTTACCATGAAAAGATCAGTTCCCATTACTATTCATTTACCAAGTCCTTGAGAGAGTCCCATGTAACTCCTTAAAATTATTTATAGATGGGTAGTCAAGGTATAATCAAATTGGGGTCTCCCTAAAGGATAAAGAGAATAATACATTCACATGTCCATTCGATACCTTTGCATTCAAATGCATGCCCTTAGGGTTAAATAATGTCTCTAGAACCTTCTAGCAGAGCATGATGGGAATATTCTCATACAAGGTTGGGGATTTTCTAGAGGAATTCATGGTTTACTTCTTTGTGTTTGGGGATAAATTTGAGGGATTTTTTTAGGAATGAGGAGAGCCACTTGTCAAGATGTGAAGAAAAGAGTCTAGTCTTAAATTTGGAAAAATTTCATTTGATGGTTAAATAGGGACTAGTTCTAAGATATCTGGTCTTCGGTAGGGGAGTTTATGTTGAAAAATAATATGTTGACATCATTCATCACCTTCCATCACCCGAACTGTTATAGAAGTGATGTATTTCTTAGAACAAGTTGGTTTCTATAGATGATTCATAAAGGACAATAGTTCAATCACTCTCCCCATTTGTGCACTTCTTGTAAAGGACGATCCATTTTCTTGGACATAAAGCTGTGAGGGATTATTATCAACCCTCAAATCCTCTTTCACCTTTCATCCCATTATGAAATCTCCAAATTGGAACCTTCCTTTCGACCTTATGTCAGATTCGAGTGACATTTTTGTAGGAGTTGTGTAAGGAAAATGTTCTGATAAAACTCATTATGTCATTACCTATGCAAGGAAACCCTTAAAGGATAACAAAATCCACTACACCACCACTGAAAAGGAGTTACTTTCTATTGTTATTTCCATAGGTATGTTTAGGGAATACCTCTTTGGATCCCCCATCACTATGTTCACTGAACATTTCGCCCTGAAATACCTCATCAAAAAACAAGATTCCAAGGCTAGACGGATTGGGTGGGTCCTTGTCTTACATGAATTTGACCACACAATCAAAGGAAAAATGGGTGTGGAAAATGTTATAGATGATCAAATATATTGGATGGAATTGAAAGACATCCCAAATCACCTTTTTGTGTCTAATTCATTCCCTGATGAACACCTATACTCTATGAGTGACTGCCCTTGGTATGTAGACATATCCAACTTCAAAGTTACAGGAGTCATTCCTAAATTCTTAAGAACTCAAGCTTAAAGGAAAGTCCATTCAAATGTTAGGTACTATGTGTTTGTTGATCCATAACTCTATAAGTTCCACACTTACCAATTCATTAGATGGTGTGTCTGAGAATCTGAACTAGAGTCCATCCTAATATTCTGTCATAGTGAGGCATGTGGAGGTCACTTTTCCGCTAAGAAACCTTCTACTATGGTTCTTTCGTGTGGTCTCTTCTGGCCCACCCTATCAGGGGACTCAAACACATATTGTCAAAGCTATATTAAGTGTAAACAATTAGGGTCCATAACTAAAACAAATTAAATTCCACTCACTCCAATCATAGTAATTGAAAACATTGATGTCTCAGGAATTGATTTCATGGGTCCCTTCACAAAATTTCAGGGAGATATTTACATTTTTTTAGCTGACTATTGTGTCTCCAAATGGGTTGAGTCCATTCCTAAAAAATAAAATGATCATCAAAATGTGATTATATTTCTCTAAAAAAACATCTTCTCTAGATTTGGAATTCATAGGGCTATAATAAGTGATTGTGGAACTTAGTTTTACAATCGTCCATTCTCAGAACTCGTTGAAAAGTATGGAATTTATCACAATGTTTCCACTTCTTACCACCTATAGAACAATGGTAAAGCTGAGAGATCCAATCATGAAATCAGAAAAAATTATTGAGAAATCTATTTACCCATCGCGAAAATATTGGTCCAGAAAACACTTAGATGCTCTTTGGGCCTATCAAACAGCATATAAAACCATTTTAAGAATGTCCCCATGTATGTTGGTTTATGGTAAAGCATGCCATTTTCCAGTACAGATTGAACATAAGGCTTTTTGGGAAATTTAGAAACTAAATTATGACCTATCATTGGCCAATACAAAAGGGAGATTAGATCTTAATGATCTTGAGGAACTTATGATAGAGGTTTATGAAAATTCAAGGATCAAAAAAGCTAATGTACAAGCCTACCAATCTCGAAATCATAAAAACATACACATTTTACAGGGTAAACTTATTTTTTGTATTTTTTAAACTTCATTTACACCAATGAATGTTGAGGTCTAGATGGTCAGGTCCCATCATAGTGCATAAGGTGTTCCCCATGGCACTGTAGAAATTCAAGATCCCACCAATGGTAAAACCTTAAAAGATAATGGTCATAGAGACAAACCATTCATTGAACCATTCAAAAAATTAAGTTGATGAAAACATGTGTGAACCAACCTTAGATGAGGAAAATACATAAATAATTAAGGGTCTATGTTGATCTAACAACGTTAAACAAAGCGTTTCATAGGAGGCACCTATGAATTTCATGTTTCCAATCATTTTGTTGTTTTAATGAAATTTATATTTTAAATAGGATTAATAAATCATTTTGGAATTTAAAAATAATAAAAAAGAATAGAATGTAGACCTGTTATTCTATTATGAGTATGGATATGTATGAAAGGGGAGTGCCTTATTCATCAGTGTCATGTGTTTTGATCGTTGAGTAATACAATAAACATAAATTTAGAATGAATACAATGTATCATCAGTTAATTTTATTTTTTATGTGTTTTTAGGTAAAAATTAAAAAATTTAACAATAATAATAAAATTAAAATTCCACATTGTAGGTCATGGGGAATCCCCATCAGAACTGGAGAAGCCACGGGGAATCGAACTCAGGACTGAAGGGAGAGAGTGGCACACACAAACCACTAACCTACGACTTATAATGCTTCCATATTCTATAATTTTGGTATATTTATTAATATGTTATTTTCTTATTATATGAATATATATATATCTATTTATATATTGTTTTTTTTGCTTGTTTAGTTTTTCCTTCCACTAGGTAATTCTCAGAGTGACCTGGAGGTCAAGGGATTAATAAGGATCCATAATAATTTCATCTTCAACCAATAGGTGACATCATTCCATGATCCTCATTTTAAATTTCCTTTTTGAACTATAATTATCTACCTCTACACCATTCTAAATTATCTTTTGTTTAAACACCGGAGACAATGTTATTTTAGGTTGGTGGGGGGAGATACAAATAATTTGTGTAAAAAAATTAATGATTTGAAAAAAAAAGTGTGCCATAATGGATGGAATATTTTCTTTAACCTTGAACATGATAATAGATATTGTAAAATTTTAAGCTTATTCTCAAATAATTTAGCAATCCCTGATACATATTTTAATCTATGTATATTTCAAGAGAAAGGATTTTGGAAATTGTGGCAGACCAATGTGACATTTCATTTATTATATTTTCATCTAAATAAAAAAAATAATCACAATGCAAGTCCTTTGGATAGTGGGGTATTAGTTGAGTTCATGGGGTCCCCCAAACAAATACAGTATGTTTTGTGATCATTTTAGATTTAATATGGGTATTAAAAAACAATAAATGTGCATGTAGAGAAATGAAATGACCTAATGCATGCTTTCTGCACTTGGGGATCGTTACTTCATTGTTTTCTTGCCAGAGATAGTAATTATATCTCTATTTATGGAAATTTGACTTTTTATTGACTGAGTTAACTTGATATGATGTCTGAGTATGTGAGATTCACATTGTGGCCTAAGGTTATTGAGCCTAGGAGCCATCGACAATGTTTTGATACAGGGGTTGACTCTTTTGAGTGCAATTAAAATTACCAAGGAAAAATTGAAAAAGGAATCAAAAACAAAAAAATCAATAAAAAAATTGAATACTCATCTTAATATTGAAATGTGATTCGACCTAGTGCTTCCATCATTTCCCCCTTTAATAAAGATGAACCCCCATGTCTATTGTGATGTAGAACACCTCATCACTCTTAACTGATATTGGATGAAATATGGAGATCAATTTGAACAACCGGATGGTCTTGGTATTGGGATATTCTTACGAACCTATATTGTATTAAAATATTTTTTTGGCTTTCATGATTGTTTGGTATTAGGGTTTGTGTTGATTATTGTGAATAAAAATGATTTTGGAAAAGGATATTCGAATTTCATATTGTTGAGATACATTTTGCACGAGAGTATCAAATATCATGTTGGGGGGGTATGATTACCAAATAAATATACACATTTTAATTATATTTTAATGGTATTTAATGTTAATTTTTTTTTATCAAATGTGACTTTGTTAGTGAATTTAAATATTGAACATCCATTATCATTATTTGGGAAACTCATACATAATGTACACCACTTTAGTACCATGGATTCATCTAATTTTAAGCAATGTAATTATACATATTTTAATTCGATATTTGGGGAAATGGATATACAGTCAATAAGAACTTTTTTTAATCATGGATAAATGGAAGATTCATAAAGGATGATGTAGATATTTGGAGATGGATAGAAACAATTCTAGAGAATGATGATTGGACACCAGACCACTGATGGTAATGTGAGGCCCACAATACCGACCCACCGAATAAAAAATTACATGTGATGATAGAATAAATATAGTGGAACATATACTTCTGAAGGATCCAGTTTAAATTCGGCCTCCATTGTGGATATTCAAGCGGCCCAGGTCCGGGAAAAACTTCTGAGCCAGATTCTATGGGCTGGAAAATATCCCACTAATTTAATCATATCACTCCCAACACAAACAAATTTGCACTTAAATTTTACATATATATATATATATATGATATATTCGTAGCTTCACTTATTTCTTCTATGTCCTACTCTAATTCTGACATCTAGAGGGCCATATAGGTGCATCTGTTCAATAAAAGGAAGTTGGATTCCCCTTTTAGTCAAAGGATAAAGATGCCCACTCTCCCTTACCTTCCACAACCCTAGGACTACCAAAATCAAGTGGGATTATTTTAACTATTAGAGGATTCACCCAAGGATTCCAAAATTCTTATTTAAGGCAGTGTTGGTGGAGGAGTTTATAACATTTTATATTTGTTTCATTTTAATGTTATGATTCCAATTTGATGTTGTAATCACATTCATTCAATTGTATGTTCTTGAATTAACATTTCTTCTTTATAAAAGTTCTTCATATTCAAGTTTCCTATTCATCTTCTTATATATTAGATACCATTTCCTCACTGTGTGAACTGGTTCACACCAAACCTAGTGAGATTATCACATAATGATGGAGTGATCGTTATTTTAATTTTTTAAATTCTCCAATTCCTCCATCATGAGCCTACTTCCCACCTAAATTCAAACCATTGGATCAATGGAGGGCTAACCCACTTATGTGTTGATCCAAGGGATTACTAAGGGTCTCTATTGGGTGTTATTTCTCACTCCATTAATGGAAATTCACTTCTTTTAAATGAAATTTTTATTTGATGATTTTAAATCCTCTTCATCCTTATTGAATTTATGGTCATACACTTCACGTGCTAATACGAACATTTACCTTGGTGTTCTCTAAACATATATCCTTCATGTGTATAGGTGATTAGTGTCAGGGTGTGCAGGAATTAAACTAGTAAGGGAGGATTTTGATTGATCTTCTAAAAGGAACCCATCTTAAATATAATAAATTGAAATATTAAAAAATAATTCATCCAATATAGCCCTTATAATAACCTAGAATCAACCATTCGATCATAATTTTAATTCACTTAAGACTTTTAGTGTTCACATAAAACCATCTAAAATCTACTGAAAAATGTCCACATAATAGTTAAAAACCATCCCCAGAATGGATGTGATCGTATGTTACTTCTTAAGTTTGTGACGATTAGATAAACCAAGATAAATTAAAAGGGACCACTTAAAACTAAAATCATTGGTAAATTTGGGTGGGACAAAGTTTACCAAATATTTTAGGGTTAATCGGTCAGGGGTAATTTAGCTTGGCCTGTTGAATCCTCAGAGACCTAAGAAGTAACCTACTAATATGTACATTATATGGACTATTTTTATCTATTATTGGGCCAGCATTAGGTTGATTTTAGATGGTTTAAAGTGAATAGTAAAAGTATTTTGTGAATTCAAATTATCATAATGGTTGATCTGAGGTTATTACAAGAGGTGGAATGGAGGGATTTTTTTCGTAATATTTCAATTTTTATATTTGAGATGGGTTCATTTAAGAAGATCAAACAAAATCCTCACATACTTGATTAATGACTACACAACCTTATACTAATCACCTATACACATGATGAATCAATGTTTTGAGCACTCCAATGTAAATTTTAGTATTATCACTTGAAGTGTCTAGCATTAAATTTAAAAAGGATGAAGTTGTTTTAATGTAATCAAATATATATATATAGAGTTTTGTTTTGTTTGGTTATTTGTTTTCTTCCACCAGGGAATTATCATAGTGACATGGAGATCAATGGATTAAATGGGAGTAGAAAGAATTTCAACTTCAATAACCAGGTGACTTCATTCCATGATCCCTACTTTTAATTTCCATTTCAAAATTCCATTCACTTCCACCACCACCATCTGAATTTTATCTTCATTAAACACTAGGGACAATGTCATTTTATGTTGGGGGAGATATGTAAAATAATTTTCTGGTCTAAAAAAATTAATGAATTGAAAAAAAGTGTGCCATAATGGATGGGAAATTTTCTTTAACCTTGACATGATAATAGACATTGTACAAAATGAAATTTTATATCAAACAATTTAGCATGCCCAGATTCTGATTTCAATCCTAGTATATTTCATGAGCATAGATTTTGGAATGTTTGGTTATCTAATGTGATATTCCATTTTTTATATTTTCATCCATATCGAAAAAATAATCACAACCCACATCAATTTTATTGTGGTGTATTTTTTTAGTTCATAGGGTCCCCCAAATAAATAGAATAGGTTTGCTGATCATTTTAGTTTTAATATGAGTGTTTGAAAAAAACAATAAATGTGTGCGTAGAGGAATGAAAAGACATAATGTGAGGATTTTAGCACTTGGGGATCATGACTCCATAGTTTTCTAGACAAGATTAAGGAATTTTATCTCTATTTATAATAATTTGAATTTGTTTTTGACTGAGTTAACTCGAGATGATGCCGTATTATTTGGGATTCACTTTGTTCCCTAAGCCCTATGAGTCTGGGAGTCATCCGCAAAGTCTCGCACCAGGGGTTGAAACTTTTGAGTGAAATTCCAATTACAATAGAAAAATTACCAAGAACAATAAGTAACCTATGAACATGCACATTCTATTGTTGAATACTAATGATGAGTTGGTTCACCCTGCAGATGGATTTTCCTGGCAGAGATTGTATGCTCGTTATCCTAATTTTGTAGCTAACATGTGTAACATTATTCTAGGACTTTAATGTGAAATTTTTTATCTATTTGGGCATATTATTAGTTCACACAGCACATGGATAGTTTTTATACACATTTATAACCTTTCCCCATCTTTTTTTAGGAATAAACGATTCATGTTTTTTCAGATACTCATATTTGTCCCTTCTAATCCTATTAATGATTTAGATGTATACATGCACCCTTTAATAAATATGTTGAACCTTATTTAGGATGTTGGTGAGCACCCATATGATGCATCTTTGAAAGACATATTTTAGATGTATACTGCTCTTATGGGGATGATCAATTGTTTTCATGTTTAAGCAATGGTGTTTGGATGGAGAATGATGGAAAAACAATCATGAAGTATTTTTATGATTAATACACTATCTAGAAGACTAAGACATCACTACAGTTTCGGTTTTATGGGATATTGATTATTCATTCCAATGGACCATTCCTATAGAAATAATCGTTGAAGATTTTACAATACCAAGGAGACTGATGATCAACCTTAGCCCATGTTTGGAACTGATGTGGATAACGAATTGAAGGGTTTCAATTTTTCATTCAGAAAGAGTCAAAGGAAATCTTGAAGGAGATTGATTTTCCCCATAGAGACCTTTTACAATTTGAAGAAGACAAGATTCTTCTTTGATTTTCCTTATTAGCCAACTAATTTGTTAGATCATCTCATTGATGTAATGCACATTGGAAGATATATATGTGAAATGTTGCTTTTGATTTTTATAAATAGTAAGGGAAATACAAAATATGAGTTATGGTCTCGACATGACTTCGTGGATGTGGGAATCAGACCCGAATTTCATCCTATGTGTATTAGTGAAAATAAGTAGTATGTTCTAGGAACTTCTTATGTGATGACACCTACAGAGGAAAATCAATTTCTAGAAGTACTAGATACTATTAATGTTCCTTATGGAAATTCCTGAAACATATCGAAACTGGTCATCAAAAGAATGATGAAGAGAGAATCATTAAAGACTCATGATTATCACATCCTTATACATGAATTGATTCAAATAGATATCTGTCTTATTTTTTCCTATAATTAAAGGGTGTATATTATTCAGTTGTTCCATTTGTTTAGAGATTATTATGCTAAGAAGTTTTCCATGTCATTACTGAAAAAGGCTGCCAGATGCCCCATTAATATATAGTGAGTTAATGAAAATATTACCTCCATCATATTTCACATTCATGATGCATCTGACTGTCCATATTCAAAAAGAAATACTTCTTGAAATACCTTTTACATTTCATTGGTTTTATCCAACTAATCTAAAAATGTTATCATTAAATTCGTATGTCTGAAATAGGAATCATCCCGAAGGTTCTGTCATGCACAATTACTTGGATCACGAATGTATGGATTTATGCTCTATGTATTTTTCTGATCATAATAAAAGAATGAATAGACCAATGTGAAATGAAGAAGAACAATATGAGAAAATTGAACCCATTTTTTCATGACTTCTGCAAACAAGAAGAATTCCTAGATCATATACATTAATGACATTAATCCTAGAAGAGAGGGAGATATCACAACACATAATTTTGGTCAACGTTGATTTCTTTGATGAATACATTGGTCATGAAAATATGATATATGTATATCTTTCATTTATATATATCAAAATATTCTTAGATTTATATACATGGAACATAATGAAATGATAAAGATGAAGCATTGTTCTTTATCATTGAGAAAGAGGGATATTTTTTATATAAAAGAGTATTCTTCTTGGTTAAAATTGATGGTAAAAATATTAACATTTAAAATAATTTAATCAATGTTTAATTATGTATAATATTAATTCATATTTCAGGTATTGAGTTTGCCTTCTGACACTGTCTCTGAAGAAATAAGAGTTTTAGTTTTTGGTCCTAATACCACAGTTCATGAATGTAAATCAATTTTTATCTATTCGTATAAATTTATTATCATTGAATGAGAAAATAT
The DNA here is from genome assembly GCA_963277665.1 of Viscum album. NCBI lineage: Eukaryota > Viridiplantae > Streptophyta > Magnoliopsida > Santalales > Viscaceae > Viscum > Viscum album. Next base: position 528,309,966 of record OY728121.1, on the reverse strand, counting down.
CATTAAAACACAACATGATGGTGTTATGGTTACTACCAATATAGATTGTAATTCCAGTGCATTTGATAGTGGATTGCGATTTAAAAATTTATGTTATTAGAGAGTCATTGAAAAAAAAACTTTATTGGATTATTATTCTCATGGACAAGTCACAATGATGAAATTATAGTGGATTGATTCAATGATGAGATAGGGCTTAGTTATTGATTATTGTGGATTTTTAATAATTGATATGAATCAAACTCATGCTATATATGAACAATATATATTGGCATCAATGGTAAAAAAATATGTTTATGTCAAAGTCTATCTTCGACCTGAATTTGGTGTTATTATTGAAGTAATTCTATGAAATATATTTTATTATGGAGATTATGAATTTGAAACCATCCCTAATTCAATTGTAAATGATCCATTTATTACCATTGATGACTCAAATTTCTCAACTTTCAGAGATGACTTTGAACCTGATGTTGTTGTGGAAAATATATAAAATCATCCATCAATATTATTAATTATTTTGGTATTGCTCTACATGGGTTTTTAAGGTTGGTATTATTTAAATTGATATAATATTGATTTAAAATATTTTGTATCATACATGACAATTATGATAATTTTCAATGTTTATTCGTTGCTATTTTATTTGAATTGCAATTTTAATTTGGAATTAAACTGTATTCAATCAGACGAAACCGACATTTCTAACATAGTGAACATTTCAATGTTTTATTTTCCTTGAATAAAATTATTATAACTCTAAGTCATCCTTTTATTATTTCACCTAATAATTAACATGATTGTTTGTCTTCTTCTTCAAAATAGGTATAGAAACCTGCATCATCTACTAGGGCTAAATAAAATAATTTTTTCCTTAATTTTGACAAGTTCTTTACACCTTACGAACATGATTGTTTGTCTACATTGTAAATATACATACTATTAAAAAAATAAATTTAATTATAACATATTGTGCATTTTATATAATTTTTTATATATCTATAAAATCTCCCCTAAAACAATGGAGAGTTGAATAATCCATGAATACCCCTATTCCCTACCATTTATTTTGATTTCTGGGTTACACATTAGGTATCCTTTTCTAATTACAACTATATTTTATTTCAAATGTATGAAATGAAACCAATTAAAGAAAGGTGAAGGAAAAATATGATGGACAATAATAGTTGCATGGTTGAGATGGGCATTCCACCACTAGTTCCTGTAGTGAGTATTTTATTTAAAAAAATATATAAAAAATATATAATGTGATGTGATTAATATTGATTTAATCATTTTTAGAGGATCCCCCTCTTAGGAAAAAATTATTTGATGAGTATCCTAGTAGTGGTCCTAGTACTCAGGGTGTTCTTATGAGTGTGGGGTATGAGAGCTATTCGATCTAGTCGGTGTACCCAATTTAACCCTGCGCCACCCACTGACACATCATCTATCCCACATTATGATCACGTGGTGTCATTAGGGACACAGGAGATATTTATGACTATAATGTTTTCACCACTCATTACATCAATGTCTCTTCACCCATATTTACCATCTCCGATGATAATTCCCATTCCTCATCCAACATTTGGCTAGTCATCTGTGCTATCATCATTTACTTGTACTTCCTTTTCTCTAAGCATCTATATTACATATTCTTTAACTCCTACCCTTCAAGAGTCTATTCTTTCTTAACATACACTGGTAACCACTACACCTACATAGGGTGTTCCACCAGTTTTTTTGGATTAGTGGCGCCCATTTACCATATAGATTTAATTATATTTATAGAACCCTAATAAAATTTTATATCATTATTTTTTTTATTATAACAAGTATTGATAAAATATTCATTTTTAATTCATAACAGATACATCTATTGTTAAGAGTCATTAGATTACACGCATGAGTGCAGTGTGGAATAGCCAAACATAGTTGATGGAAGACTTTAATGAAGACATTCAGATGATTGAAAAATTTGGGCAATAATGTCGGAGTTTTTTTTTGTGAAACTTTTCAATTACATTGAAATGATTCTTATCAGCCTTCTCTTAAAGCGAAAATTTCCGAATGATGTCAAGGATAATGACTGCGAAGAGATATGGATAAAAAAATATATTTCATTTAATGAAATATATTTTTTTATATGTATTAATATTTTGGTGTCATCATGGGTTTAATTTCACTGATGGGGAGTGTTCATGAAAATCATGTCTAAATGATTTAGATGAGATTTGGAGAGCATATAAGAATGATTCTTATATAGGTTGGCATGTTTTGTTGGAAGATAGTTAGTGGTAGTCCCTATAGTTGATGAATTTCATATAGAATAGTATTCGGAGATGATTAATCATAAGACGAATACCTAGTTTATGGTATTAATCACATTTGATGTATTCAAATAAAAAATTTCTGGTTTTAAATTAATACTATGTTTTGTATTATTGAATTTTATTTAGGAATCATTCAGAGGAAATAAAAATACAATGATGCTAAAAAATACCTCCACACATTGGGGCATACTATGAGGTAAAATAATGAGAGGAAGTAGAAATTACAAATGTTTATAATTTTTCTCTACGATGTTTACTTTTATTTGTTTCCTTTATAATTTATTTTTTCCTAAAGTTGATATATAATTTTAGTTATGAAATTAATTATTGGTAAAATTTTTTAATAATGGTTTCCAACATTTAATGTCATTACGGAGGGGAAAATTTAATATTTAAGGTTGGGTTCCTAGAGAAAAACTATATTTCTCATGTTGAAGGAATAATTATGGATGTGCGGTTAATGAACTGACTCCACAATAGAGTGTAAGTTTTAATTTGTTGATTTCATATTTTAATATCTATTTTTTAACCTAATAGTCTATTTATATTTGTAACAGTTTTCCTTAGAGGACCTTGATGCCTATTAACCCGACAATTTTCGGCCCAATGATCACTTACATCAGGTGTTGGGAGATGAGCACCCTAAAAGATAACACTGCTGACCTAGGAAGAGTATAGTTCTCAAAGAGGTATTGGACCACAACAGGTTTGAGTTGTTGATCCACCGACATCTAGAAGGTTATGGAATAGGAATAATAGGATGATAAAAGGGATATAAATATTGTAGAATAATCTCTTAGTGAAAACATATAATTTATGAAATTTATGGTTGTTTTACATCCAACACATAAAAGAGAGGCTAAAAAATCTTGTGATGAATATATATATAATCAATGTGTTTTATATATCTTGCACTAGGTAGGAGTTCTAGTCGTGGTAAAGAATATGGAGAGGATGAGGCTGAGGTGGGGAGGAGGAGGCCAAGGTAGAGACTGAGTTAGGGAAGGAGGGGGATGAGGAGGCCGAGGTGGATGGGGAGGGTGATGAGGAGGCAGAGGTGGAGTATGATGTCAATGAAGAGGGTGTTGATGAGAGCAGGGATGATGTAGGGGATTATGATGAAGACGAAAGTGATGTAGATGATCATGGTGATGATTGTGATGGTGATGAGATATTTATTGATATGTTACATTTCTGACTAATTTTACAGGAATTTGATGATTGATGATTTATTGTGCATGAAAATATGTGTGATTTGGTAGGTCAATTTATCCATAATTATTTATCTATAAATAATAAAACATTACTTCAATATTTTCTATTATAAATTCACCCCTCATCTTCACACCCCCACCCCATGGTCATCCCCCACCCCCTGCACAACCCCCACACCCTAGACACCCCCTTCCCCTTAGATATTCACACCAACCCCCTTTATATCCCCCAAACCCCTGGATAGGCCCCACCCCTATACACCCCACCCCTAGACACCCCTAGACCCCTAGATAGACCCCCCTACATCCCAATGGACACAACAAACCCCCTTGGACAACCCCCATAGACAACCCCCACCCCTAGGACACCAACCCACCACAAGGACACCCCCAACACCTGGACACCCCTACCCCCTTGGATAGAACCTCCAACCACTTGGACAACCCCCACCCCCTAGATAGCCCCCACCCCCCTAGGAATTCCCCACTCTCTGGACACCCCCCACCCTGGAAATCCCCACCCCCTAGACAACCTTACCCCCTTGTAAAGCCACCCCATCCCCTTGGACAGCCCCACACTTGGACACCCCCAGCCCTTGGACATCCTTTACCCCTTGGACAACCACCTGACCCCCATAGATAGCCTCCCTAACCCCCCATACACCCCCACCCACTTGGACACCACCTACCCCTATGAAAATCCCCTCCCAAACACCATGGACAACCCCACACCCCAAGATAGCACCCCACCCCTTGGACACTCCCCTACCCCTTGGAAAACCCCCCACCTTTGGACATCCCCCACCCCTAGACACCCCCACCACCTTGATAACCCCACCCCCTAGACACCCCTACTCATTGGACACCCCCGAGACAACCATATCCCCTTTGGACACCACCCACAACCCCCCCCCCCCCACAACTAGACAACCCACAACCCCCTGGACACCCCACCCCCCTGGACAGCCACCCAACCCCCTAGACAACCCCCACCACTGGACAACCCCACCCCCTGGACAACCCCACACCCCTCGACATATAACACCCCCTAGAAAACCCCCCACCTCATGGACACCCACTACCCCATGGAAAAACCCCAACACCATGGTCAGACTCCCACACCCTGGACACCTGTCCAGCCCCTCAGACTCCCCCATGCCACTGGACACCCCCTACCTTCTTAAAAAACCCTCCAACCCGCTAGACAGCCCCCACCCCCACCTAATAGACACCACCAAACCTCATGGACACCCCTACCACTTGGACACCCACAACCACTTGGACACCCCCCTTACCCACCCCAACCACCACCCTGGACACCACCCCACCTCCTAGACACCCCAAACCATAGACACCCCTACCCCATTGGACAACACCCCAACCCCCTGTAAACCCCCTAGACAGCCCCCTAGACAGCCCCCCCCCCAGACTCCCCCTACCACCTTATACAATCAACCCAACCCCCTGGACATTCCCCACCCCAGGAGAGCTGCCACCACCTAGATAGCCCCCATTCTTATACTTGACCTAGCCCTTGGAAATCCCCCATCCCCCTGGACTGGTCCCCACCCCGAGACTCCCCCACCGCCCGGACACCCCCACCTTACTAGAAACCCCTAACCACAATACAACCCCAACGACCTAAATACCCCTCACCCTATTGGAAAACCCCATTGGCCTCCCCCACCCCATAGACACCCCTAAACCCTTAGACAGCCCCAACCTCTTTGATAGCCCATGTACCCCCCTACGCACCACCCCACCCCAAAAACCCCCTAACCCTTGTACATACCGATGGAATTCTCCCCACCCCACCCCCTGGACCCCACCCCACCACCTAGACCACCACCAATAGACACCCCCAACCCCATAGGACAACACCCCCAACTACCTCATATCCCCCACCCCCTGGACAGTCCCCACCCCTGGAAAACCCAACACAATGGAGATCCCCCCACCCCCTGGACAGTACCCCACACTCTTGGACTACCCCAAACCTCTTAGAAATCTCCCCTTGACACCACCCCTCCACCTGGACAGCCCCCGTGAACACCCCCACCCCCATGGAACCCCCTACCCCAGGGACCCCCCCCCCCCACACACCCCCATCGAAACCACCCAAGCCCCTTAAGTAACTCCCCAATCCCCTAGAATCTCCCACCCCCTGGAAAACCCCCCACCCCCTAGAAACCCCCCCCCCCACCCACACACACACACAGACACACTGTTGACACCCCCACCCTTAGATATCCCACGTCCAATTGGACAGCACCCCCAAATCCCAAGACAACCCCACCCCCCATGAATTCATTATCTTATTTCACTTCACAACAATATATGATGCAAATATCATTGATAAAAAATAAAATCTAATCAATGGGAACAACAATTTCCACTTTTTTATTTGTTTTACAATACCAACAATCAACTGTTATACCGATATGATTGTTTATTTTTCGACATTGTTGATAATAAATACAAATAATATCATGGGATATTCTCATTTCATTTAACTTTTCTAAAATAAACGGTCGTATCTCGATATTAATAAGAATTACATCCTACATCACCTTTTATGAGAATGAAAGATTCAATGACAACATACCTAAGAGACTTTGGTTAATCTACTATATGTCTATATGGGATAACTATTTATAGAAAATAAGAGGGAATTGAAAAATACATAAATGTTTTATAATAAAACACTCAACTTGTGATACAATTTTGAATTAACTAAAATTAGGGGTTTTTAAAAGATCCCGCAAAAAGATATAGTCTACATTCAACCAAACACACTAATTATAACATTCATGTATATGACATAATATGATATTTTATAGGTTTTAATAGGGGAGATCATTGTAATACTGAAGTGATTTTATAGACTAGTGATATATAATTCTAGGTATTATTTTTTCTGAAATCTCTATTATTCAATAGGTAAATTTTAATATATATTGTATTCAGAATTCTATTTCTTTCTATAGGTAATTGCATAGAGAGGAGCTACATATTTTTGGATAGGTTGAATTGCAAGATCTAAACTAATATTTTTTTAAACCATTGGTATAAAATTTAAAAAACCAACTATTTTTCGAAGGTTTACAACCTTTGGTAAATTCTTGTTTTCCTCAATATTTACCAATGGTTTTAGAAACAATTGGTAAAGGTATGTTATTCTCAAACATTACCCACAATTTTCAGAAATCGTTGTTAAAGGCCTATTACTCACAATCATTACCAATTGATGGAAAACCATTGGTAAAGATATGTTACAATAGTTTCTATGATTTTAGGAGGTATAATTTGATGTGTGGTGTCTTTTCGAAATATTTATTTTATCAGTCATACTATAATCCAATCCCCATGGTTTACTTTCCAATGACTGGTTGAACCATTGGTATATCTTCTTCCAATAGTTATTTAGCCTTACAACACAGTTTAAAACTGTTTATATATACTAAATTTCTAGTAGTGGTACTTGTTTTTTTTAAAGATCATATTAGTCTCATGATAATTAATAAAGAGGCTATAGTAACATCGGTATTTCTTAGAAGAGTTTCGACTATTCCAAATAATATTTCACAAGACAAGAATTGAGTAGTTTTAGTGTTTTGGGCCCCTAGGTCCTCGTTATATATACAATAAAAATAATAAAAATATTTTATAACATGCTTGAAATTTGTCTTTAGACATGGAATAACTCCAAAGAGGAGTCTCAAATATTATTTTTGAGACTGCAGTTGAGTTCATAAAATCATTCTTACCAAAGGAACAATATTAAATTTTTTGGCGCTATGTTTTATGTTTGAGGTGAGTTGGTAGAGCATGTGATGGTTGGGAGTGATATGGGAGTAATTTTTTAATAAAAAATAATTCAATACCACTATCCCATACCCATTTGGCGAAAAAAAGAGGATCCAAAAAACCTATCCCCCTTTCCATCGAAGTAAGACCTATGTAAATGATCTACGAAATGAGATTCCACATATCATTGATCATGATAAGGATCACTCCTGGATCATGAATCACATGCTTTTGAGGACCATTTCAACCTCGAATCATCATCATTTCTTCATGAGGTAGGTTGTATGAGTTTTAAGAACTTTTCCCTCTTTTATGTCTCGTTTTAAGGTTATAAATACATAATACACTAGATATAGACTACTTGAGGGTCATTATATGTGTTTAGGGTGAACAGGGGTGATCTAGGATGCTCAATGGGAATTTATGGTGGATTTTTCTATCTACATGGTGTGTACACCAAAGGGAATTACTGTGTATTCATTCCATTCATGGAAGACAAGTATTCGCAACTAACCACTGTTTACCTTGAGTTACATTCTAGGTTGTGACCCCATGTTGTGTGTCCTGCGGACATGGACATGGAAGCTATGTAAATGTAAACCATTTTTCTAGAGTACACAGACATCGGGTGATAGAAAGGCACACTTGCAAGAGACACGACCAAGGGTTCATATAGATAGTACATTCCCATTACCAAGGGGTACATTCCAAGGGGTTAACATGGATGGTTGAGTTATGTGAATGTATTATATGGGAGAATGTTGAAGACTTGTCACATGCTATTTGACACCCTTGCATTCCATGTAGTGTCCTCGTGGAGGAGTTTTTACCTTCCATAAATCCTCTTTCAAGGGTCATATTTAGTCATATGAGTAGCCTATCATGAGTAGTTTTACATGTAGTACATTATTTAGGTCATGGATTGGGCCTATGAGACGAGAGGTTTAGAGAAAATATTGATCCCTTGGTATAGAAACATTTTGACTAGTTGTGGTTTAGTGAGTTCCCTTTGTTTGTACCAATGAAGGTTTTTGAGTTGTTAAATCCATGATGCGGGATTGTAATCCCATATATTGGGGGTGCATGGATAGAGTAATATCATCCCATATGAGAGGCTGAGATGTGATCCTGTTACATTTTTGTTAAATCATGTTTATCTCTCTAGAGAGGCTGCAATAGAATCTTCTAGCATTACATTTCCCTAGATTGGGTTCGTGGAATTGTCGTGACCAACACTATATAGAAGGTGATCCTCTATCTATAAGGCTTTCCATTTACGGTTTGTGGTTCCTTTAGAGTATGATCCCTCACATAGTGGGAAATTTCAGTAATGTTGTGACATAGTGGGTTGTACAATCACCTACAGAGTAGAAAATTTGATTTAGTGTTTGTGGTATCATCAGTAGTATGACCCTCTATTGTGTTTATTATACCATATTGGGTTTTTTAAATAATTGTGTCCAACACAACTTGGTTTAAGATCTTATAACTAATTTTTATTACTCTAAGACATTAGATTAGGTTGTGTTATCCCCCAACAGATAATGGGTGTGATCCCCTCTCTGGGGGAGATCTCTGTGATACTAGATTTGGGTTGTGAGTATGCCATAGTGGATCCTAGAAGTAATCCTTAAACTAAGGATTAGTAGTAAATGGGTTTCCATACAGGGTTCATAGTGTCTCCCACAATTTCCTTTGAGGGATCACATTTCTGAGGTTTGATACCTTCTATTGTTCCAATAGGGTTATTAGTTCCCCCATTTCTAATAAGAGAGATACTATATCAAGTATGGGAGATATCCACTATTTGAATATCGAGATATACTAAGTTCAAATGAGATTCTATTTTTTGGGGATATTCGACAAGTGTGGTGTCTCATATTCATGCCCATGGTGGTCGTAGTGTTATTCCATTGACTTTTTGATACACAATTGAGCAGTATCTCTCAAATGTTCTATCAGGGATGTATGGGTTGTACATTAGGGAGTGTATCTCTTGGATGAGTTTTATCTGGAATGATAGGAATCCTTGGACATATTCTCATACTCAAGTGATTCTATAGATCCATGAATAGAATCTATTGTTGGTTTTGATTTTAGAACCACATGATGCACGGTGTTTGAGATTGTTTTATCTTATTGAAATTATTTGTTTCTCTACAATGTTTTCACATGATGGAAGATACAACATGTGGTATGCGCAGACTATTCATGGTTAGCAGAGTATTGTTTTGAGATGGTGGTTCTATCTATCATTTGGGTTCCCTCTGGATGGGTCAAGTTTTCTTTTTACCTTTTAGTTTTTCCCTTATAATTTTGGGATTAATACACCCAACCTATTATCATTATACTTTTCCATTCACGGGCCTTTCATATGTGGGTGTCTTTTTTAGACCATAGGCCATTTGACAAAGTCCTTGAAGGACAGAGAGAATGTTAATATTTTTGACCTAGAATGACTAGGGTGTTTAATAGATCTTTGATGAGTATCATTCTGATGGGTGATTTTGAAAAAAATACCCTCCATCAGATAAGGATGAACACTTTTATAGATTTATATAGGTTGGTCTGTATTTTTACCTTTTGTACATATGTTTTAGCCTAGATAGGGATTTATGTAGGCATGTTTTTCTTAGTATTTTTCAAATATATCATCACAATTTCAGGGAGGTGTATGTGGGTTTGTGTATACAAGTATGTTATTAATAGGCCACCCATGTTTATGATATCCTACTCGGGACTATACACTAGCACATGACTTTGGAGGTGGGCTTTGAGAGTTGTTGTGTGAGCCCCATTGTGTTGGGTTTGGATAGCTAGAATGAGAGTTGGTTCCATTTTGGGGCTATAGTGTCGTGAGCATGGTTTGTATTGCATATAGATCATATTAGGATATTTTGATTTCAAATTTCAGGACATGGAATCTAGTGTCAGTGTAGCGGCCGATATATCCATTCACCTGGACTCTGATAACTTGTTTTGGACTCTGTTTATTTGGACAGTAGTCAGTGTGAAACAAATGGTGTGTAAATAATATAGGACTAGGTTATGGGGTTTTCCTATATTTCACGAGTATGAACCCTAGAAATAATCTTTGAACGTGGTTCATCATGATTGTTTATTATGACTCCTCCATGATGAAAATTAGGATGGGTTATGCGATGAGATTTTCTGTGTAGAATTTTGTGGTAGTTGCAATATGAACATAGGAAATGCATGGTGAGGCTATGTTTTGGATCTACTGGGTTTGCAATTCTCGTACCAGTAGCAGTTGAGTTAGACCGCTTGGTTAATACATTTGAGGTTTTGGGTGGTAATATATCCAGGGTGAATGATTTTAATTCCATTGATATGTTGATCATTGATAGAGTTGTCTAATCCATAGGGATAGGATGGGTAAGGGTCCTCTATCATTTTTATATTTTTTGTATCCCTTGAGAGTGGCCTGGGTGTTTTCATAAATCTTATTTTTTCTTTAGGCTGAGTTCACTCAATCCCTATTACAAACATTACACAGGTGGCAATCCCCTAAATAGTAGGATATCCCTAGAGGGTTTATTGTACCTTCAGAAGAACAATACCTTACATGACATGCAGTTTCAGTAGGGTTTTCCATAATCTATTATATGATCTTCCTCTCTCCAGATATTTTATGTAGGCTGTTGGCATCATTGGGACTAAGATCCCCAACTTCATGGATTACACTCTATGGGTTTTTGGAATCTTCATGACTAACACTACACATTCAATGGTTCTCTATCTAGATGTTATGACCTCTAGGATATATGATTGGATTTCGGTACCCCCTAGCCAATCCTGGGCATGATCCCCTTGCTGAATAGAATCATTGTGATAACAAGATTGGTTTTTTAATATCCTCTATCAGATACGTGGTGTGATCCCCTTTCCAAGGAGTTTTAGATTATGGTTTGTCTAGATTGGGTTCATAGTGTCCACCCAAATTTCCTAGGAGGGATCCCCTTTATATGGTATAATAGCTTGTGTGGTTCTATTATGGTTTGTAGGGCCCCCATCTGGTATGGATGGGATCACGTATCTAAGTAAGAAGATCATTTGAGTTCTGGGATGTTGTATTTTTGTGGTGATATTTGAAAATTGTGATCTCTTAGACGTTCCCCGACTATGGTGGAAATGTTTTTTCATTATAATTTTGAGAACTATTTGGGATGTATTTTAAAATTCACCATATTTGATGGATGTGTGATACAAGATGGACTGTTTCTCTCTGAAGAGTGTCATAATGGATTACTACTCATAGATTTTGTGCTTCTAGTCGAGTGTTTCTTTATATCCTTGAGTAGAATCTATAATTGGATATGAGTTTCAAACCTCATGAGACATGATGATAGATATGGGTATATTGGGGTTTACCTTCAGGTTTTGTTTCATTTTTTTATATTGTATGACAGACCATGCGGTATGACCTGACTAGTGATGATTAGATGAGTATTTTTAGGATATGGGGTTTCACTGTCTCTCATTTAGGTTCCGCCTCGTTGGGTCGAGTGGGCTATTGTCATTCATTCACTCCAATTTCATTTAGGGGTTTGGGGTACCTAATGAGTATGTTTATTGTCTCCCAAACATGGGCCTTTTCCAGAAAATTTATTTCTTCTGTAGAGCACATGACTTTTATGGGTGTCCCAGGAGGGCTCTGAGTTGGCATAGATTAGGAGATACACTGACCAATATGATTACTAGAGCTTGACATATGATATACTTTGTAGGTTTCGTTGATATAGACCAACTACATCTATCATTTTCAGATGATTCTAAATTTTTTTGGTGGTCATATATATTTTCATTTTATATTTATAATTCACTCTTGTTTTTTTATTAATGTAAGCATGATTTTTTTCAAATTTTTAATATGACTTCACTCATTAATATGGGTCTATATGGATTTGTGTATAAATGTAACATAGGATGTGGAATCCCAATAGTGATATTAAATACTAATTTTTAGATGTTATCCTAGGGCCTATGTAAACAGTCTTGGGGAGTCACGACTGAAGCTCCCTTGTTTCGGGTCACAACAGAGGAGAATTGTCCCATATATGAAGATGACCTGTGTACCCCATGGTGAAGTACATTGGAATGTAAATACATTATCAAGAGTTACCAATAGTTTTTTAATCATCTCTTTCAATTTAGTGGAGACCATTGAATTTAGATTTTCTTATATATTGGAAATTCCCAATGTATACGATTAATTTAATATGCATCCTCTAAGCTTGTGGAATGTCAAGGAAATTAATCCAAAAATACTTAAGCATTTTCCCTCATAAAGGGAATATATTTTTGGAATATAATTTCATTAGACATAAAAATATTATAAATATACCATTTCTTATAGTGTAATAATATCCAAGTATGATAGGATAATTCCATAGGAGAATCATCATCCTATTTTCACATGTGTAGAATCTTAGGGTGATTTATGATACGAAGGGTAATTTCCTTCTCTAGATAATTTATGGTCGATTTATTAATGGGAAAACATAACTTAACTAGAATAAAATAATATTAAACTAAAGGTACATGGATAATATTTGCATGTATATTTCTCTCACAAAATCCAACTTATGATATAATAATAATAGATGTTTTCACCAGTGATATCGAATTATTTGGCGTTGTTTCATGATATTATTAGAAAATGTACCACGTAAAAATCTCAATTTAACGTACATTACCCTTTATTCTTTTATTTTTAGTGTATATATTAATTATAATATGTATGGGAAGGATATTGTGGGGTTTTAATCATTGTTGATGAATTTTTGGAAGTTTAATGTTGGTGCATGGTTATTATTAAATGTAAAGAATCTCTATGAAATGGTTTAAGGGAAGAAAATGATAACTAGGTAGGAATATGTTTGGATCATGGTTGGGGAAAACCATGAAAATTACAATGAGAAATTTTTCATCTTGAAATTGAGGTAAATTAAAATACTTTTCATGAATTTTTGATATGTATAAGGAAATCGTGTTATGTATGACCTTAAGATAGTAACTCCCCACAATTGGCACAAAATGTTCTAAAATGTACAACATATCCAAGAAACATATGGTTGAAACTCTATAATATGTGGATATAATAAAAATTAATCCCTTAAGACAAAATTTTCTCTTAGTATATCAATAATTCGAATGTATTTAAATCTCAAGACATAAGAAATGATTCCCATCGATCTAGGAGAAATCCATAGGAGAATCAATGTGATTTATCAGCTAAATTTCATCGGTAAGTTCCCATTATTATATGTTATTATTATATCTAAGTTAATTATCTCTATTAAAATCACAGGCCTACGAGGTTATGAATTTAACATTGAGTTATAATTTTTTTTAATAATGTAGTATTGGTTCATTTATTGATTGGAACATCGTTTCTGGTCAGATCATGATGTTTTCTTGTGGCATTCCTTCACCAAAGTTTGAGAGGTTCGTGGATTATCCTTCAAATCAAATTGATTTAGATATTAACATTTTCATTTTAAAAAAAATCTTGATTTTTTTTGAAATTGTTTTTCTACTCTTCCTATATGTATAATTTTGTAATTGTCATTGAAATTATTCAATGATATTGGTTTTTATAAAACCCTTTATATATAATTTTCTAACGTTGTTTTAAATTGATATGTTGGTTTTAAGGCATTAAATTTTATTTTTGATATGAATTAAAATTATATTATATTTTTGTGTTATTCTTTTAGAATGGAAATCAGTTTGGGAAAATTTTTTACCATGATGTTGGAATAACAAGTTGTTTGTGTCTTGTATGGTATAGATTATGGTTGTGGAGAACCACCATTAATGTGGGACATAGTATGGATGTGAAGTTCCATCATCAATGAAAACACCGAGACTATTTGTGTCTATGTGGGTATGGATAAAAAATTCCAAATCAGAATCAAAATGGTTTTAGTGCTTCATTGATTCTTTCCATGAAAATAGCTTTATGAATTTACAATTAAAAATTTTTGGGCTTAAAAAATTATATAAATTTGGATAACATGAGTTTTCCTAGTACTATGAGTTGGGATGTCTTTGAGTAAATCCTACTGTTAATAGAGTCACCACTTACTTTGGCATTGTTGTGCATTTTCATATTTCATCTATAGAGATAATGTTAAAGGTAAGGTATATAAGTTATTTAGTGACAATTATTGATACCATTAAAATTAAAGAGGAGCTAAATATTTGATTTGGTGGGGGTGTTAATGGTTGTTTTCACTTTGGAGTTTTGATATATTTTTTCATTTTTCATTCAATTGAGTTTTTCTTCTTGTTTTCAATTTTATTTGCATATAGTTTGTTAGATTGGTTATTTTTTACTCATTTTTTATATAGTGGTTCATTTTTTGTTTTTATTATAATTATTTATTATTAAAAGGTGAAATCATCCATTAAATATTTCCAATGATGTATACATTTTTTCCAACCATTGTTGAATTGGGGTTTTCATGTAAGGTCATGTATCTCACCTTTCACTCTTCAAGGAAATGATGATGTGCAAGATGTTATATACATGACATTATAACATTTGATTTAATTGATATACAATAATAAATAATTAAAAATGATGTAGTGGTAACATGTATATCAATAATCCTGATCTGTTTCATCATTAGACATTCCCTGTTCACTTATTGTTGGAGATTGTTGGTGGTCATCATGCTTGTTAAAATATAGAATATATAATTGGATTGGATAATTTACATCTTCTCCACACTTACAAAATATAATCTTAAATGGTAACTTATACTGAGTTATTTTTTCCACTATCGTGTTATTCACTTATCCCTGGAAAATGGTTACATTATGCCTTTTTTTAACATATAAATATCTCCCACGTTCTTTGGGACATTTCCCATAGTTCATAATTCTATATTAGTAAAACAAATGGGTCTAATATTATTTATTACATTTATAATATGAACTTACATGATACACAGTACTACAATAAATTAAATATTCTATACATTCTACTATGTCCTTGTTTTTAATTATAATATTTCATAACTTGTTTGGAATAATCACCAGATGTCTTACATGAGCTCCCATCATGTTAGGAATTTTAATTTAGAAGTCATCATATTTCCCATCATATTAGTTTTTTCATTATTCCCCATATTTCAATCCATTTATTTGTATCCAAATAATATAAAAAATATGTATTTTAAAACTATTAGAGACATAAATGTGAAACTATAAATATTAGATTGACAAATCATAAATAATATATATTCCTCAACCCATAAATTTCTGGTCTTCAATATAAGTTTTCCATGATCTATTTTCGAATATAATATCCTACATTAATTTTTTCACCCTTAATAATGGTACATAATGAGTTTTTAAATCATTAAAATCGTATCACATGGGAGTATAAAACAAGGTGTTCAGTAGGTCCCATATTTTTGCACTATTTCATTATCTATTCTACCTCAATATCTATTTTCATTAGTGTTACCACTATTCATATCTATTTTATAGCCACATCTTCTTATAGAATCTATATATGGATGCATTTTTCATGGAATATAATTAATTAATACTCTAAATAAATTTATGGATGTTATCCTATGTCTATTATTATAACTAAATATTTCTGTCGAGTTTTCTAATTCCAATACAAATTATTAACTATAATATCAATTGACACAAACTATGAAAACCAAAAACTTGAATAAAATTTATTTCATGATTCATTACATTAATGAAAATATAATAAAACCCTAAATATGGAGAATAATAATAGATTTAGGAGGGTAGGAATGTACAACATCAAAATAATACATGGATAAAACAATATTATTGAAAAATTCCTTAACATGCTTCCAAAATTTCAAATCTTTTGAAAGTAAAAGGGATTAATTAGAGAAAAGAATAATAAAGTGGGCGTAAAAAATTTCAGTATGGGATTAAAAAAAAGAATATCATGATGAAATTATTAAATATTATAAAATAGGGATTTTAATGGGATATAAATTTTTTGATAATCATAAAAATTAACATAAAATAATTGAATATTGTGAATACAACTAGGTAACAAGGGAATATGGGAACAACATAAATCATGGAATCATAAATATAGGTCATAAAAGGGTGGATACTATTCGATAATGTAATTGGAATACTTTTTATTCTTATTTATGGAATATCATAAGACAAAAACATTCTCCAATGCACTGGATCACTATATAATTCAGAAAGAATCTATTGCTTTCATATCATGTACATGCATAAGGGTACCATATATAATATTCAACATATGTTCATATTTCATCAGATTTAGTCCCATGATTAAATATTATTGTAGAAATAAATTTAATTCCCCAATAAAATATGTATAATTATGTCTCGTTGAATACCCAAGAGTGTAAATGGAAATGGTATTCACAATATAGTGGTTTGACATGGAAAAATAAAATGATAATTTTTGCTGCACAACTAGGGTACATAATAAAACAATGGAAGGGATTAATAAGAGATAAATGGGTATTTAATCACTTGGAAATGATAATGGATATAAAATTCATTCGTAACATCATAATCAATAATGATCAATTTTTAATTAAAATTCATAAGGAAAAAAGGTTTCGGAATAATTATTAGGTCAAGATAACAAGTAGGATTATTTTAACAATATAACATGGGTAGATAATGAATCATAATAGAGATTAATGAGATTTAATGGTGGTATTTAATCACATGTAAATCATAAGGGGGATGTGTGAAAACATACCATCATAAAAAATAATGGAAAAGAAAATGCATAAAATAGAGTTGGTTCTTGAATAATGAATGGAATGAGAGGACCCCTAACCTTGAGAGGGTGTCTCCAAATGCTTGGGAGGGTACTATTCAGAGAATTTGGGAACATTTATAGGGATATAGATAGTAATTTCTATTGAATTTTCATGATCCAATAATTTGGGTTGATGATTAATGGGATATATGGTGGGATCATATAAGAAAAGATAGGGGAGTACATTTTTATTTTCCAAACACATTTTTTTAAATATATACTATAAACTCATAAAAACAATATGTCATTTCATAGATATAATCCATGATTTTTCAAAAACAGGTGTAGGTTCTCTTATTTTATAAGTTCATTAATAGATCATATTATAATAACAACATTGAAACATTGGAGAGACTCTTGTATTAAAATAATCAATTTTAAAACCATAAAATATATTATAGTTTTGGTAGGATTCATTAGGGGTTAATAAAATTATTTAAGTAATATATAAAATTATTTTTATAGGATAAATATATATTTTTTCATGGAACCCTTTTTAGCACATATTACATCACTTGTTGTTCATTAAGATGTTATATAACATTATCTATTTAATTTCTAATAGAAAATTTGACTGTATGAGAAATCTAAGAATGATTCAGATGTTCATAAATTCGATGCGAGGATTCCAATAATTATTTTTTTATTAAAATAATTTTTTCAATTTGAGAATTTACCTGTTTATATTTAAATACATATTTATTGATAAATATTGTTTTTTGACAAAAAATGTTATCAAAGCCTTATGAAAATTATAATTAACTTTATAAAATTTTACTATAGATTTATATTAAATATAAAAATAATATGTTTTTAAAATATAATTTATTTAAAAATTTCATTAATTCAAAAAAATAAATGTCTTCATTTAAATTTAATATTACCTTAAAATATAATTATTATTTTTTATATCAAAACATAATTTTCATCAAACACGTCGCTCAATCATTAATAATTTAAAAATAAAAATTATTAAATATAATTGATATTTTAATGAAAATAAAAAAAATCATACTATTAGGGTCTAGATGTAAAGAACATTATTTCACTAGTTAATGATCTAAGGGAATGGAATGTGACAATGTGATGTTATTTAGGTGGTTCGATGAACATGGATTAGGTCGTGATCTTGATGATCTTGAAATCCGCCCATAAAATGTTTTCCTCATTTTTTAGTTGTTGAATAATGACATGGAATTGGTATAGAGAAAATGCAATAGATATTATCTCCCTTGTAATCATCTATAAATGGGCTTAATGGGGTTCGATCCATCTGGTCGAGGCCATTTCTTCATTCATCTATGTTCATTGGATCTATCATAAAACTATATATATAATAATCAGATGATCAATGTTCATTGACAATATTTTCAATGGGCATGAGGCTTAATGATATTTTAAATTTGAAAGGATATAACAAAAATAAGTTCTTCAGTTTTGTACTACTATATTACCTAATAGTTCATTTATTTCAATCATTAAGGGAATTTCATTTAAAATATTTTGACTCATTATATTATTCCATTCTTTGGAAATATAACCTCCAAAAATTTTGTTTCACAAAATAGAACAAATGATAGTATATCAATTTCATAAAATCTTTTAGTTTTAATGTATCTTCCCTATACTTGTGGTCCTTCCATAACAAAGTGACTTGGTTTGCAGTGTTATTTCACAGAACCTTGTCTCTATGTTTCAATATCATCACAAGATGATTAACATATGTAAGATAATTATGCAATCATTACAACTCTAGATTCTTCAGAATTATGGGGTATGGTATGTGGCACTCCAAGATAGATACGTTCAGTTTGTCAAGTAAATGAGATATGTTAGGTGGGAGTGATATTCGATATGAAACCACTCTAATTTGATCTTGGATATTAAAGGGGTCGATGTATCTTGACTAAGATTTTTCTTCATCACAATCTTCATGAATCTATTCCATGGAGATATATGAATGTGGAATTTTTCACCAAACACATAATCTATGATTAATAGTTGAAATTTGGTATATATTTTATTTGTCTTCATGAAGATTTTATCTGACCAAAAAGGATTGAACCATTTCATTCCTCTCTTTTATGAGATCAGGCCTCATCAGCTTCATCTGTACAACTTCATCTCAACATGAGGTAGTCCCAAATATCATCCCATATATATCCTCATAAGGATCCAATGGAATTATAGAATGGAAAATGTTGATATATGTGTACTCCACATGGGCAAGGTGATGATACCAACATCCTTGGAAATCCATTGAAGCTGATCCTGAAGTATCTTCTAGAGTTTCAAACGTCCTTTTGAACTAAATAAAATTACAATGGTGATAAGTAGTTTTTAATCATAGTTATTCATCCAAAAGTTGTTGATAGATTCTCATGAACCACTATATAAACCTCAAATATAAATCAGATACAATGGATATTGTATCTCCATGCAGCCTTACAACATTTATTTTCTATATCCTTACATGTCATTCAAGAGAGAAATCATCCTTTATAGTAATAAAATGTTCTACATTTTTGTGGTGATTGAATACCACCAAGATATTGTAATTTCCTCTAGATTCTCTAGGGAGTCTAGTGAAAATTACCATGGATATCATTTCCCATTTACATAATTGTATAATAAATTCTTTTTTATACACATAGACTTATATTGTTCATCATTTGATTGTTTTCATACCAAGAATCCATATACAAAATTTGTAACCTGGATATTAATTTTATCCCAGAATTAATTTATATTTAAATTATTATACATCTTAGTTATTCCTAGATGAGTACAGTTGGATGAGACATGCACATTATCCATATGATTTATCTTTAGTTACGGTTTTTATGGGACACATATCTAAGTTCCAAACCTTATAACTCAATCATTGACAATATTGAACCTAAAATATATTCTCCCTAATTCTATATTAACTAATAATCTATTGGTGCCTCAATGTCCCTCATACGAATATATGGTTATGAAATACATTGATAATGGTAGGATGGATATCCTTTTATTATTCCTATATCCAATATTTTCATGTATTAAAATATTGGTTCCCTTGCAATCCTCATCATGGATTGAGTTGCGAGAAACTTTATACTCTATGAATTTTACAACTTGTTCATCTTTCCCTGATGGTAAAGGATTAATAAAATCATATTCATTGATTAAGTCCAACAACCTAAATTGAAACATATTAATTTGATTTTTTGAGAATTTATCCTTGGGGAATTTATGATCTCTATATATATCATATTTCCCCCTATAGATATAGTGTCACAAAATGTTGAACAAGAAGATCAATGTAAGAAATTCTAGACCATGCGTTGGATAGTTCTACTAATTGATTTTTAGATGGATCTATGAGTATGCTATCAATTTCATATCATTCATGAGTACACAACCTAATACCTTCTTGGATGAATCACTTTAGATCTTAAATCCTTCCACACTAGTGTGTTTTGTTTTCATCAGTTAATTCAAAATCCTCTTCTTAAACTAATTAAAAAATTTCTCAGATTGATCATTATGGAAAAAATAACAACTTTCCATGTTATCTTGTTTATAGATCATGAAAATCATGAGATATTTCTGAAAAATCAATTATAATATCCAAAAAATCTGAGGAAACTATGTGTTTCTATCATTGATGTTGATATAGGAAATCATTCAATGATCTTAATTTTTTACGGATGCATAGATATCCCATTTATGGGGATGAAATTCCCATTGAATGTTACTTGATCTAACTAGAACTATCATTTACTATACATTTCATAGTTATTTTCATTCCTCAAGGTCCATAGTATAGTATTAAAATACTTCTCATGTGCCTCCTTACTTTTTTTGTAGATAAGAATATCATCAATGAAGAATAATTCAAATTTTTCAAGCTAATTCCTAATGACCCTATTCATCATATCCAAGATTATCATTGAATTATTATTGAGAAAAAAATAATAACTATGAAGCAGCAGTATCCATAACAAGAATTAAATATTTTTGGGATATAATCCGTATTTATCATTAGCTAACAATATAATTACCTAAGATCTATCATAGAGACACATGAGGATCCACGTAGTTGGTTGAACTAGTAAAAAATCCATGGGTGTGGACACTTTTTCATTTATGTGATATTTTTGATCTGATGATAATTAACAAATAGTCACATTGACCTATCATCATTCATAATGAAGAGGATTAGAGTAACCCACAATAAAGGCCTTTGGAATATAAACCCGTTATCTAGATTATACTATATTAATTTCATTATGTCAACATGTTTATAAATGATTATTCAATATGAAATATTGGATACTGAATAATAAAAAAATATTGATTCAAAATTCAACATCTCGGATAAGAGGAAGATTTGAAAATTATATGGGAAACACATCAGCGTATTCCTCCATTACAGACACGTATTCTTGGATGATATTTTCTTTAATATTAATAAATTTAGAAAGATATGATTTATCATAGGTAAATAATACTTATTCTTTAGAATATAATTCCAATGGATATTCATCCACCTCCTCGAACATGTTTAGAATCATATGGTGATCCAGGATCTGGAGGGTGACTTACATATCTCACATATTTATGTGTTCTTTATAAAAGGACAAGCATTATATAACATGGATAGTTAAAAATTTTAGTATAGAGTGATTTATAATACATTCAAAAATAATTTTCCCAAAAACATTGATTCATGATGTAAAAACAATTAATGTTTCTCCTAGTGATATCAAATAATTTGGGGTTGTGAATCAATATTCGTGGAAAACATACAGAATATGATAGTTTTGAATAAATTTAAATACAGAAAGACATATACACTTATATAGAAGAGTTTGTATCTAAATTATTCATCGTTATTGATCTTAGCGTAAAACTTTTCTTATTCCCTTGGTCTTAAATATTGTTAGTTCTGATCATTCTAGTTAGCCTTTAAGATAGATCATTGTCTTGGATATTTCCAAACTAATCCATTTTTATGAAATGGAACTATAAATGGTTACATATATGGAAATTTAATTCCTTCTATCACATTATTCATTTTTTCTTTTAAATTTTATTTTGAAAGCACAATTTTTTGACACATAAAAAACTACCAATTCATTTTTGGAAATCTTCTTTTGTGCCTGTTTCTACAATTATTAAATACCAAAATCAAGTCTTCTTCCCTTTAAAAAATTGACCATATGAACTTCCATGAGACATCATCCCACACATAATAGATATATTTTGAAATAAAAAATATGTTACAGTTGTTAGTTTAATATTTTTTAGCTCATTTATCACAGTCATATGATGTTTTAATTGAGCTCCATCATGTTGGAAATCTCATTTGTGTAGTCATCAGATTTCAAATTATATTAATTTTTTAACTCACATCCTCTTATTTACATCCATTAGTAGAATAAAAGGAATATTCAAGGTGAATATTTTTAAACTATTATAGAAATAAAATGGAAACCATATACATTTAAGTGATAATTCATAAAAAAAAATTTCTATAACCCCTATACTTATAGTAATTATGCTATGTTTCCCTAACCCATATATTTATAGTCATTAATCTATGTTTCCCTAATCTATTTCATAATATAAAATCTAATAGGAAATTTCCTTCCGTTAATAATGTATCATAATAAAATTTTAAATTTAGTAATGTATATCCCCTTAGACTATGAAATCAGGTGTTCATCAAGAAACTTTATAATTCACTATTTCATGATTTATTAATTATCAATATACTTTTTTATGTATTGTTACAACTAGGTACATCGTTCCCAGATCCACATCCGCTTTGTATCATCCAAAAATATATTTCATTTCATAGAAACCATATAATCTATAAATTAAAATATTTATCAAGGTTTTCCAATATTTATTATTTCCCCTAATGCATTAGCAATTTTTTTCTAATCTTTATCAAAAAAATATATACTTTCTTTGGATACTGATTATGACAACCAATATCATTAATATAGTTTGTTTCATGATTTATTTAATAAAAGCACACATTGTACAACATAGAACATATACAAACCCAATTTATTTTTGATATTATGATCCGAGCACATCAACATGTTATATGGATAAACATATATTATAAAAAACATCCTCAACATTATTTTAACATTCCTTAATTTTTAAAATTTCAAGGTTTAATCTTGGGATATATAACATAAAATAGTGACCTATAAAGAATAGCAAGAGAATATAAATATTATAACATTGTGATAGTTTAAAATTTTATACAATACTAATTTCAAATGAACATAAAAGGGATGATATTCATAAAAATTTACATTGAATCATGACATATGATGATAACATAAAGGTAAAAATGTAATTTTATAACAATATAAATCATGACATCATAAACATAGGGAAAATATGAACTTTATGACCTCATAACATGGTAAAACAAGTACTATATTATATTAGGTTTAATCCCTAATACATTACAATAAATCATGTGTGCCTAAAATAATTCCAATGCAAGATCTATATAAGTCCTGGCGCACCCATCGCATTCATATTATGTATATGCATATGTGTACCACAAAGATAATTCAAAAAAGTATAACATTTCATCACATTTAACATAATGATTATTGGTTTTTGATTAAATAAATGTAATTAACTAATAAGAAATGGATATGTTTTTCTTCAATCACTTTAGTTGAAATTGAATTTCTATCCACAATAAAAAGGTCCACCATAAAAAATCACTGTATTATTTTAGCAGCATACTAAGGGAACATAATGAATCATAGCAGGGATTAGTAGGAGTGAATTGTGTATCTCATTACATTGAAATTTTAGGAGTGTAATTGGTATATTTTAGAATATAATTAATCTTAAAAAATTTGGAATTAAAATTCATAAGGATAAAATGTGCTAGAATAATTGTGTGGATTGTAAAAATTTTAAGATATTTTTTTTGAACGACAAGGTTACAAAATTAATCATAGGAGGGATTACTGAGACTGAAATGGAGCAATAATATCTTATAAATCATATGGTAATTATGAGGTGTTTTTTGATAACATTAAAAAATAAGATCAAATGGAAAACAAAAATAATAACATAAATGAGGATTTTATATCAATAAGAGAAGGAGGGGATCCCTTACCGTTAGAGGGAGTTTCCAAAATCATAGGAGGGTAATATTTGGAGGTTGGGGAAACTTTTTAGAGATAAAAAATTTAATGGGATGAGTTTATTCATTCTTCTTGTGGTTTTAGTGAAATGTAATGATATATTTGGTCAGTTGATTTATGAATATAGATAATGTTCATTATTATTTTCCAAACACATGTTTTGGACACAATAAATCAATATAATGGATACCAAAAAAATACCATGATTTTTGAAAAACTCGAGTGAGTATAATTATTCTAGAATACAATGAAATGTTATAATTATAAATATACCCTTGGTCATGTGGATTTGAGTCATATTTACTGTGAATTGATTTTAAAACATTAAAATTTAATATAGACTATTGGGGATTCAAAAATGAATTATAAAATTAATGAAATAACCACAAAACTAATTATATTAAAGGATCAATATAATTCTATTTGTATATACCATTTAGGAACATATTTCATCACTTTTGGTTCATTATGATTTTATAATAAGTACCTTATATTTATATTGTAATTAGTTTTCACCCGAAAACATTACAGTTTCATAAATTTTTTAAAATTAACTATTTGATAATTTTAAATTCATGATTCCAAAATTATTATTTATGTTTTCAAATTACTTGTATAAATATGGGAATCTATTATTTTAAATTGAAATACCCATTTACTGAAAATTATTTTATTTTATAATAATATATTTCTAACCCTTATAAAAATTACATTTTAACTTCATAAAATTATATTATCATTTATATTATATTAAACAATAATTTTCTTATAACAAAAAATCTATTTTTAAAATTTATTAATTCATCAAAATAAATTTCTTAATTGAAATTTCATTATATTGAAAAATATAATTTGAGTTTTGTCTTATAAAAATATAATTTTTATCAGAATCAATACATAATAAATTTAAAAATAAACATGGAATAAATATAATAATCATTTTATTAAAAATAAAATATTAATATTAATATTATTATGGTTATGATAAGTAGACCATTATTTCTCTAGTGAATTCTCTATGGGTAAAGTGTGTGATAGTGAAATATTATTTGGGTGGTTCAGGGAACATGGTTTGGGATGTGATCTCAAAGAGCATGAAATTTTATCACAAATGGTTATTATCCTAGATTTAGTTGTAGAATATTTATATTTTATTTCCCAAGATAAAATTATATAGATTTTGTCTCCTTCCTAAGATCTAATAAATGAGATTCATAATGACTTATTCTACTATTTGAGGCCAATACATTATTCAATTTTGTTAATTGTAATTATCCTAAATGATAATATAATAATGGAAAATTAACTTTTTATTAATCAAAACATTAAAGCGAAGGTGAAGAACAAAGAGTTCATCACTAAAAAGAAGTGATACAACCATTAATGTATTGATTAATCCTTCCAGATTTAATCTCCCTAGAATGTTTTGTAGAGATAATGTGTACTTGAGTGTTTCGTTAGTCTGGTAGAAGATCATTGAACCGAAATTCCAGATTATCACAAGACTGCATATACATCCCTTGGATGATCACCTCATAATTGGATCCCCAAAACTATAATTGGGCCCTACTTGGAAATCTAGGGGTAAAACACATCATATAGATTCACCTTTATTTTACTCTCCATCATCCTACTGTCATCTTCTTCAGTTGAATTAATGGATAAAACATGTTCAATTTCATAGACTTCTGAGCTCTAAAGAAATTAAAAATAATTATCAGTCAAATCAACTGGCTTCCTCTAATTGAAATAAACATTTAGGGAAAGGTGATTATCACTATCAAGCTTATTTTATTTCAACTTCTTGACGGATCATGTATCCATTGGTAGTGGAAAAATGAATAATACTTTCCCTCTTTGCCAATTCCACTCCTACATCTACATGCCCAAGAGATTAGAAACTTATCACCTAGGCTCTCATCCTCTATCTAGCCTACATAATAGCAGTTATAGTGATCACATGACCAATTTCCATTCATGGAGGGCTTGGTCGGCTCTTTCTTGAACTTTTAAACTAGATCATCATTACGCAAATGATCGAAGCGATTTCCCAATTATAAGGTTACCACCTCCCTAGATTCATAGAGATATCATCCTTGGATCTAACTATAAATCCACTTACTAGGAATAACGTCTCCATTGATGCACCCATATAAGACGTATGACATCCATCATCCACCATAAGAGACTCCAATTTGGGGTGAATCCTACATCCACCATGAGGGCCATCTGGTAGCAGAGAGACCAAATATATGACCCCCGTAACCACCCCGGAACCTAACATAGGATACTTAAGGACCTTCATCATCCAACTGAGGATATAATACACCAATGGATTTCCTCCTCTAGGATTACATTGAACTACATTGGCCACGGTTTCTAGACACATTGCTCCCTGACGAAAAGATAAATCAATATTTCTTGTCACACAAACATTGCTTCTACCAATAGTGCCCACACCCTACTATATATCCAGATTTCTATGATAATAGGACACTAAAAAGTGACCCATTCACTTGAAAAAAATCAATTATTATCCCATGATTCATAAAAAAATTTATATCTCCAACGAAACTCCTCACCCACTGAAATCCTAACATAGTATGGTAGAAATATTACGGCATCAATATCAAAACTGATCTGAGGGTTAATAGGATAAAAAATGTAGTATTTTCATATATTGAAACCCAAATACCGTCCCACTAGGTTCCCTATCATCCTAACAATTAATGGGTTTTGAATTGGTAAATGGATATGCAGAATACTAACATAAAATGTGATGGTAGTAGAGGAAAAATTCATATAAATGCCAAATGTTCATTTTAATTGGATGAACCGTGACCTTTTATAGTAGTGAAGAGCACATTTAGCAGCATAGGATACACCCTAAATGGTTTTGGTCAACATAATTGTGTAATCAGTCCCACCCTTGAGACACCAATAGAAATGAAAATGCTAGTTGTGGGGAAAATATGGATGTTGTGGAGGCTGAAATAGTTGATTCTGCACCATTAGCTCCATAATAGGAGGCATGGAATTCAGAAAAAGATGTATTTCATCTAAACATGAATCCTAGATCATCTAAATAGTTTCCCCTCGATGAACCTATGACTGACATGTTGGAATTCTTCCTTGAGTATGAGCCTACAACACCAAATGAATTCATGGAATCCAACCTCACTGTGGTCAAGGATAATTAAATTGTTTAACATAATGCATAGAAGGGAATTAAAGGCTTTATTTACTACATCCTAGTAGATCATCTACTCTGCTGAGCAGGGTCCCTCCGTTAATGGTTGGTAAATATAGGGTCTTGTGGGGTGGAATCCCAGAGTATCCATGCTCCCTCTCAAGGATTCCTCGCTATGGTTTCTCATGCAGAGTTGTGAGAGTTAGATTACTCATCGAAAATAGATAATTATGAATTTAAATTGTAAATATATCTGGTATAATAAGATATTTATTGGATTTTATGTGAGGCTCAGCTGCATTAGGATGTCAATAATTCCAAGGTAGAAATGATCAAATTTCTAAGAGCACAGATGGTGGAAGTCAAAGATATAGTGGAAGAAGAAACACCCTGAGTGGGAGAGTGAATGTTCATGAATGGTAGGTTGTATATTTTAGTTAAATGGTTAACTATATGGATGAGTATATGTATTTAGAGCTATACAGTCATCATTAGGACTTGGGTGCTTCTCGTTAGATGTTGGTTGAGATGGAGTGTCTGATTACTGGGGATGATCATAATGGGATTCACCCTCATTTATTAAATATACTTTTTTATTTTTTATAATGAGTTGGATGCCCCTTATTATTTATAACCCCTCATTAAATATACTTTTTAGATGATATGATTTCCATTTTTCCACAATGTTCTATAGTCTCCCTCTACTGCATCTCGATCACATCAAAAAGATGGACAGATATACACGTATGTGATCATTTAATTCATGATCAGTTTAATAAATAAGAGTAAAATAATTGATTTATTATTTCAATGAGTGTTATAACATTGAGTAAAGTGGTTGGTTCATAAATGTTTCATCTACCAAATATGAGACACTAAATCCAAGGGACAATGATATTGTAATCCTTTAGGTCTTGATATGCCTCATTATTTCTCAGAGCAAATGTGAGTATTCTACAAAGGGATTTAGAGTTCAAAATGAATTAGTAAATAGAGGATATATGTATATCATGATATAAATGTTCCTAATCATATGGTGGAGATATGTGGGTTGAGGATAACCATTGACCTTGTTCGAAACATGTGTCCCACAACCACAATGTCATGGGTGTCTCCTCTAAGACGAGTTCGTTGGATGGAGGAAAGCCTATTTTTTTCATCTTCCATGACTATATGGGATCCATTCCAATATAATTTTAGTTAATTCCCCATGAAATATATATAGGAGGGAGGTATTCCTATTTCTTCCATGAACAATCAATGTACATGGTATATTCATTTGGAAACATGGAGTAGATATCAACTCAAATTAAGAGCATAAAATGTGCATAGATGGAGAAGCACAATTTTTGAAATTTTCGAAAACACTCCAATGGAAACATCATCATTCGTTCATGCATAAGGATGGAATCATGTTAGCTTGAAAAAAAACTCATAATAATTTATGGAAATTGTAATCATTATCCAATCATATCTCTGGGAGTAAACCAATGGGAAAATAGGTTTTTTAGATAAAGGTTGTATAGATTTGACAAATGGATGTGTGTTTTACAGTTATACATCTGTAATCATGATTTTATTGTCATTTTTCTTAGACCATAGATAACTAAGGATTATGGAAACAGAGTTTGAACCAAAAATTTATTTATTTAGGTCATTTACCATTAACTATAATGAACCGTTCTATGATGGATTTCATTGTGTGAATGTGAGTAAAATTTCAATTATTTAAGGGGATTATTGGGGCATTGTACCTTATAAACAACCTCAAGGATTATCACATGTAGATTATGGTCATTATTTTTGAACCATAAAGGCTATATCTTTGACCTCATGAGACAATTCCCACTAAGGTTCCTAAGCCCACATGCTCAATGATTTGCATGGGAAACATGGAATGGTATGTACACTTCCCATTCACCTAGTTGAAATACACAAGTTCATATAGAGGGTATGATTTATATATATTTACGATGATGTCATTCATGATATATGTGTATGAACATGTGGGTGTTACACCAGGGATATAAATATTCTACTAGAAATATAAAATGTAGAAATTAGGTAAATCCAGACATCATGATATTAGAATGATGATAGGGGTGAAAATGAATGAGGTAGGAAATAAAAACTATTCAAAACACTATTATCACCACCACATTAGTCATTAATGTAGATAGTAATAATGAAATTTTTCATTTAACATGTTCAAAACAATAGATCCATTATATTTCCTAGGAAATACTTCTAGGAGACTAGGATGAATGGGGAACTATATTTGGTAGGAACCATTTCCATTAGGGGATCTCATCATGTTCTGAAGGCTGATGAGGATACAAATCCAGGGAAGATCAATGTAAAAAAAATTTAGTTGTTGTAATGTATAAGTAGATGTTCACCACCCATGGTATTATGCCTCTATTAATTTTATCACACCTAAGAAGGAATATCAATAGGTGATTGTTTATCTAATTCTTATAGATGGAATAACAAATGTAGATTGGTTACCCATATGATCCCATGAGGGATAATTCACACATATCAACATAAGCCCTGAAATTAAATTTCAATTATGACTTAAGTTGTTATCATACACGAAATTTTAGGAGAAAAATTATGATAGTGTATTTCCATATCTAGTGAGGGATAAGTGTATTACAAATTATTACATAAAAAATGATTATGTGAGATATGCAGTTTAATATCATGTAATGAGGGTTTTGGACACATAGTTTAATTTCATATGTAATGGATTTGTTTTTTATACTTAATGTCACATAACGTTGACAAATATATTGATCAGTTTCACATCATGTTACAAGGATATTTTCTTGTAGTTTGATTCCTTTTGACTATGACATATGTTTACCAAAAGGTGAGTTTTCTAGCCATGGATCCCCTCCACGATGTGAAATATTTGATGAGGAGGCCATTAGTGTAAATTCCTAATTCATTGAACTAAGGGTGATGAATCCATAAATATTTATTGTGGAACAAAATATTTGTGATCTAATGATAAAATAGGATTATGGATTTCAAGAATCATTCAAATCATATGGTAGATGTTTAAAATAATTTATTTTCATTATTCTTGGACAATAGAGGGGGATACATTCCATTAATTTAAATATTTGGAATTTTAACCATTATTGGGGGATATTTTTACCTTTACTTCTAAACCCACATGATCTATGATTTCTATAACAATAAATTTGTGGTAAAGAGGACCCTTCACTAAAATAGAGTTAATGAAGAGGTCAATGATGATAACCTATGAGATATCCAATGACACCAAATTTATTTGACATAATGAATGGACTCATGATGGAATAGAAAAAGTTTGTTGAAACATAACAAGAAATCCTGAAGGTGGTATTGAAGGAAAATCAAGAATTCCTAGATTTGGAACTCTGAAGGTAGGTGACCAATATTTCAGGTTTGATAGATGGCCCTAATCAATAGAAATTTCTCATAACCACATCAATCAATGTGGGGGGAAAATATAGGATCGACCATTGACTACATATGAAACATGGGAATAAACATTTATCCCTGGTGGCCTTAGGTGAATTAAACTAGAAGGGAGTGGATCTATATTGGTTCAAATCTATTTCTTTGTAAACTCAATATAGACATGGGAGGATCATGAGTATCCATATTGTGGATGTATTAAGGTTTGAATGTGGTGATTAACAGTTTCATGCGGGAGTGTTAATCACTCTAGGGGGTATCATTACAAGTTATTGATTAGGTTGATCGAGTACATTAGTTAGAATGTAATGGAAATGATCATAATATGTAATATACCCAAATTAGATCAATTGTTAGTATTTTATTGAGATATGATTTATGAGGATCACTATGTATCCTATGAGGACAAGAATCATTGCAGACATAGTTCTCCAATATGTTACTATAATAGACCAATATTAGGAGTGGAGATCCCACTCAAGTGATAGATAAAGGTAACATGATGTTCTAAATTTTGAATTGGTGAAATGAACAATAATTTTTAATATAATTTGTCATGGGTGTTGGAAAAATAGTTTATTGTCATCTGGTTTGGATGGGGTTTCTATAGTTTATAGTTGTATAACATTGATCGAGATGTTATGCAGTTTCACATCATGTGAAAAGGATATTATGCTTCATTATTTATGTCATACAACTGGGAATATAGTTCCTAATTTAATTATCATACAATTAATCCTATTTATATAACATAGGGCAACATTTTAGTTTTACATCATGTGATTTGGATATCGGGAACATGGATTACGCACTAAGTATACCATTTTGTCTTTCCCATTTCAGGAAATGAGGGACTATTGACCTAATGATGGGCATAGGGAATTTTCTTGGAATTTAGATCCCATGGAGGAGTGAATATGATTTATATGTATATATTGGGGAATTTTGGTCTACTAATAGGTTGATGGATAAAATTATATCTTCCACTTGATGAGGAGGACAATAAAGATTCTTTTGAATTTTCCCATACCTGTACCATGAGTAATACTATGCATGATTTATAAATTATCTCGTGTTTTTCACACGAGTTATCCTATTCTTGTTTCATAAGGAGAGTTAATTCATGGATATACATAATGACAGGGGGTATGTGAGTCACTGTGTATCCTATGTGGTTTGGAATCAAGATGCACATAGTTCTAACATGGATCATCTCACACATTTCAAATGGGGCATCCCATGTTTATCACAAAGGGTATGTCTACACATCAATGTCATATGATGATGATGTTAGTTTTGTGTCATATGAATATTTTCAAATAAGGTGTCCCATGTTTTTCACATAGGTTAAGTCTATAGAACTGGGCCATGTGATGATGAAATTAGTTATGATTCATCTTATAGTTTTCATATGAGGAATCCCATGCTTATCATATAGGGTAAGTCTTTATTTTAACACCATATTATAAGGACATTATCATATAGTTTAACATCAGATGAAAAGGAAAATTTATTTATTTATTAATGTTGAGTAACTCAGAATATAGGGTTTATGTGAATTACTAATTCAGAAACATGGGATTTGTGGTAGTTTTGATGTGGTCCCCATCTATGGTGATCAAATAGTACACACCATTTTAGTAGATTATATATATAATATAAGGATCTTCCCATTTGGGATCCTATTTTTATGGATTCCTATTGAGTACTACAAGAATCCTTAGAACGCACATCATGTAACTTTGAAGAATAAAAAATTGGAAACTTTCTTGTTGGAGACCCACACTAGCCATTTTTAGGCCTTTCTAAGTTACACAATAGGTCAGGTGTCCTTTTTGAGGTATTAAAACTTATCCAAAAGACCTAAAATATAATTATTCTGTATGATGCTCAAAAAAAGATATCTAGAGTGATTTTAGTAGAAAAATATTGGTAAAAATACTAATATTCCATAAAATGTAGATCAGGTGGTCTCCTGGGGGTATATCAATGATTTCACCTATTAATCCCCCGGGGAATTAAAGAGAATATCCAGAAAAATCTGTTAGTTACAACTAAAAATCATTTTCAATTTATTAGAGAGGATTTTTTTAAATTGCTCAGTCTTCCCATTTTACTACACAAAATAGAGGGTGGTCTGGTTGATCCATTTTTTGTACCCAATGTGAAACATAATTTACTCAATAGGTCGAAAGAGAGTAACGTTATCCATGAGAATTTTGTTTGGATTAATAAATTTATGGATGATGTATGAAATACTAAAATTGATCAAAAAAATTGTGTTAACCTCTCTGAGGGTGATAAATTCCAACTATTCTAAAAATAATATAGTAGATGTCAGGATTAACCTACATTGTTATGTGATTACCAGTGGATAGGGGACTACAATATCATGTACACATATGAGGAATGTTGAGGAATACATTGTGTCAGGGATATGATTTTGTGGTTTATGTATAAAGTTCGCATCAGTATATAATGTAAGATATTTCTTGGTGAATGTGATGCAGTCATGGACTATGGAGAGATAGAATTAACCTAGTATTTAAATATTCGGGAGATCATCAATACAGCTAGATATGGAAACCATGACCCTTATTAATTTCTTTAATGACCAAAATAATCTTAAAACCTTTTATTTTAAAAAAGAATTATAGTATAAAAACCATGTATATAGGGGATATTCTTATGGTTGATACCATACATAAGGGAATATTTCACTGCACATTAATGAATTCACTCATTCACCACACAATATGGCTAGAGGTTCTAGTTATGGATATAATCAACTAAGGATGTCATTCATTGGGGTGAATAATAAACCAATAGGTAATTTAAGGACCCTACTTGAGATTTTACATTGTCCTATTGGTTCACATGTTGGTCATCTTGATTTTGATAAATAAGGGAAATTACTCTATGATGGTCTATATGAATGAATAATTTGACTTTTTCCTGACCTATGAGAGAATTTTTAAGAACATACATTGCAATTATTTAGTTATTTTGATACTAGGTAACATGGTTCACCTTTGGGTGTGATGACAACTAGGTTGTGACCTCATGATTATACTCAAGTAAGGGGATAAGTTCCATCATTTTTATGATATAGTCACCCTTGATCAACTTGGTGATAACTTATGAGTATCCATTTATATACATTATAGGAGAATAAACATCATGAACCCACATTATATTGGTGATAAGATCCTAATAATAAACCGCATATTGAGTGTAAAACTCTAATAATAGGAATGAGTATTGAAATATGGATTGTGTGGGCTTAATGATGATGGTTCCCAGTCACACCATATAGATTATTGAGTTCTTAATACTTCTTTTGGATGGTATATTAGAGGAAACATAACAATGTATCTTCTAACATGTTGTGATTTGATCAACTAAGAGGATGACCTGATCTCATAATTTCACATTCAGGTTTGATTACACAGGTGTTGGGTGGGAATCTAGGAAATTTTCAAATGCCCGCCATTTGAAATCCTTTTTGGGGACAAAACTAATATTTAGATTCTATAGGATTACCAAACATGGGGATAATTTTATTTTTATAATTGGTTAATTTAGTACATAATTTATTTATTTTACATGGGACACCAACTATAGTTCATGGTGCTATAGGTAATGTCATAATTTCATAACAATGATGACATTGTCTTGGAATGTTTTCTCAAAGGTAGAATACCATGTGTCAATATCAAGAAACATGAAAATGAGATAATAATGTATGTAATTACTACAATTATTATTATTATGATCCAATATAGGACTGAGAGACCGCTATAAGGTGGTCATATAAAGGACCAAATTAATCTTAGGGTTGAGTGTCATCAATACCAGTGGATACATCAAATACTACACAATTCCTTTAAAAATGGTTTGTACTATTTATACCATAAGTATAGGGATACTTTCATAGTGATACTAGATTAGGGTTTTCCTTCACCATCAATTTCATAGATTAATTTCTTGATATATGAAATATTGGCCAACATACCTCACAATTTCTTGAGGTTATGCAAATAAGGCATCTGACTAATGTATCTTTTCATATATGTTTCAATCCAGATTACTATGAATCTAGTGAAAAAATTGTGGAAATTTATTGAGGATATATAGTCATTTAATTTCAAGGGTTTTATTTTTAATATACAAGGGAGATTTTTTAACACATTCTCAATATCTCTATAATGGTTTTGACATTAGTGGTATTTGACTAGTTCACACACATAATGCTCCATTAGTGATCTAAAAACCCCCCTTAATGATATATTGCATGTAACATTGGTAGGAATCCCTAGATTTCATCAAACCAAATGTTTTCAATTAGTATAAAATGTGTCTCTCATGTTCCCTAAAGGATGTGGTTTCCTTTTCTTCGTGTGCTATTAGGATCCAACTAAGCCTAAAATTTCCATCCATGAAGGAAATTTCATTGAAATTCAAGGTGGAATCAATAAATATTTCTATTGATGGGAGGAAGAATTAATCATTAAAACAATGGTAGTTTAGGTCCTAGAAATTTATTGAGATACTTATATTCCCATTATAATTATTGATTTAGACAATTTTGGAAATCTAATTTGGGTACTAGACTTCCCTGATGAAGCTACCTTTGATTATCTTAAAAACATCATCCATGACCATGTCACCATGGGATGTGTGTTTCTTTCAAGGTAGATATTTATATCTTTGGTCCCCCCTTAGAGTAAAATGTAGTGAATAAAGTTTTGGAGATTGAGGCCAATTTTTTTTGAATATATCAATTTGAATAAAACATGGTTATGCATCATGAAAAATAGATATTGTTTCTACTATTAAATATTCATGACTGTGCTAATCAGTTTTGGCCATGGGTATTCCTCTATACTAATATTAAATTGAGGTATGTAATCTATTTTGGGGATTATTCCTTCCTAGAATGTATTATGGTCATATTATAGGTCATCTTAATAATCTAAAGCTGCATGTTTAGTATAAAGTGACAATCTATCTAGAAATGGGTACTATGACGAAATGTTTTTTTATACAATGGTAGGGGTAAGATAATTGGTGAGGGACTTCAGAAATGTTGATATCATGGAAATGAAAGATATTGAGTGAATTTATTGTAATTACCTAAGGTTATGTCTATCTATAATATCAAAACAATGATGATGAGTGGACATTCATTGAGTCATCCATTCTCTCTAAAACATATGACACTATTTTGGGTTTGTGGCCATGGAGAAAACAACATTGTATTTCACAATAGTAGGATTTTCTAGCCTTAATAGTTTCTTTTTAGTGTGGGAGTATGAGGTGATCTATGAGTAATTTTTCTTTGGTATAATAAGATAGTTCATTAAATCAGGGATATTTGGATCCAATTAGTGGAGGTGGAAGGATGAAATCATTTCCAAATATTTCCACAGTTCTATTGAAGTGGGTATTAGATCATTAAGGGCGATGATTCGTTTGACCTAAATGGGATAAAGTGTAATTTTCTCCCTCTTGAAATTGAACGCATATTGCTCTTGCATTTTCACATGAGATGAAAGGAGAAGAATTTAATGGGAGAACCCTTACACAACCATTGAGGGAGTATTTGAGTAATTGTTCATATAAATAGTGGACCACTACATAGAGGTGAATCTATGTTCATCCCCAGAAGTAAATTTTGGTTGTATCGTAAAAACACCCATGAATTCAATTCTCAGTACCATGACACTGAACAATGTCTCTAGTAGAATATTTATACACATATTATTATCATTCTTTTGATAAACCTGAATGTTTAGGTCTAAAGGTTTCAAATCAGCTTCCCTAACCCCCAGTCCATGCAGTGTGAAAATTAATATGATGTTGATCCTAGAACTAATTTATATTAGAATGTGGAAAAATTATACTAAATAAAATTATCATATGAAATTAATTGGACATAAATTTTATTGGAGGAATTTATCCTCTTCCACTTTTGAGAAAGAAATGATGGATTAACATTCCTCATTTTCATCTTCATCTACATGATAGGCCTCAGTATTGTAAACCAAATTCTCAAACTAGGGAGTGATTTTTTGGGATTCAAAGAGAGTTTCAAACATATTATTTTATAATAATTTTTCATCATGACTAGAGATTTACATTGGTATACTATCGATTTTATCAACACATTATTTTTTTGAGTGGGGTATACAAATACTTGATCGATGTTTCTCTTTACCTAGGAGCCTTATGGGCATAGTAAAATAAGGTTTTGGTTTCTAACTAGAGCATTGAATATATTTATATGGATTAGAGGCCATAGGATGAGCACTGTACATATAAGGGGGGCCTTCTATAGGTTAGATAGTAATATGGGTCTCTATGATTGAGTTTTATAGTCATCAAATATAGTGGTTTTTGGGGTGCACTCAAAAAGGAGACCAAATAGGTGTTAGCCTATTTCTCCCTATGTGAGGACAATTGCCTAGTTTTACTAGAATAAACTATCCATTTTGGGATGTTATCCATGGAACCCTATTTGATAACATGACACTTATAGCTCCCTCGATTACGACATTCAAATATACTTGAGGGGGATGTGGGGACCATTTCATAACAGATTTATATAAAATGATATACAAGTTTGATATAATTGACCATGATATATCCCAAATAGTCATTATTATTATATTCTCACCTTGGATGAATAATAGTATGTTCTACTAATTGAAGGGTGTTTAATTCATTGAGTGTAAAAATATAATATAGCACCGGTGGGGGATATGTTTGTCTTGGTTTTTACGACTCTTATTCTTCTGAGAAATGGAAGGTTATGCTCTTGATAAGGTGTATGATGATAGTTTCTAAAATATATGTGGTGATTTATTACACAAGAAATAATGAATAATTACAGGGGAATGAGAAACCATCTCACATGCACGCCAGTCGCTGTACTTCTACAAACATTTCTGAGACACATACTCCCACTCACTATTGTCCAGATTATAAATTTCATTATTGGTAGAGATATGTTCAACCGATTTTTGGATATCATATATAAGAATAGTCCATAGTATATCTGGTCATGAATCCAATATTTATTGAAGTGTCACTCATTGATAGTGTTGTTGAGGACCATTAGTATGGGTAGTCGATGGAAAAATCTATCAGACCGGTCTCCTACTGTCTACAAAAATGAAGAATCAACATGATATTTTTTCCCAAGGCATAGATTAAGTAATCTCTGACATAAGATTTCATGAATGAGTAGAAAATGTTCTTACACACTCTGATGGGACCAGGGTGGACTCTTTTTCATGGGAGTCCAAAGCATCATTTTTAGGTAAATGAGGCACTTAATGAGGCAAGTCTGTAAAAGGCGACTGAAGGTGGAATGGATTTGGGGACTGAGTTTATATGAAATGGGATATATATTACTTAGTGGGTTTACATACAATTTCTAGAAGAGGAAATGAGCATGACTGTTGATCTTTGCACTACTAGGCTTCTTCCAAACACCGAGTGCTTTTGTGAATTCCAGATATCTATCTAGATACCTTATGGTGATGAAAGTGGGAAAAATATCATCGCTTAAATTACCAAAAAAAATCCTGAACACATTATCATGGTAATTTTATATATCAATGTAGTATGTGAGTACCTTCCGTTAAAAATGGATTCAAAAAATCATTCTTTAGGACTTTGTTTTCAATTTAAGAGGTCTGTGATGAAGGATTAGTGCTTCAAGGATTTTAACTTGTAGATAAACTATCTATGGAGATCTTCCCAAGACGATATATATCATGGGGTAAGAATATTGTTCCAGGATAAAAAATGTCCATCTAAAACTATAAAATGTTAAAAAAATTGCAGCATCCTATTTCAAAAGTATTCTAAACATCATATTACTCGATCATGAAATGTGAGATAGATGATGCCATAGATCTATAGTACCATTTAATATGATGAATCATGGACTTATGAATTCCAGAGATGGCCACATCGGGTCCAACCATACAAAATATAATTTCTCATCTTGTGGGATTGTAATGTATTTCAACATTAAATCCCCCAAAGTATTGATTTTTCCCCAAGATCAATCAGTGGAGGAGGAGGTACTTCCACAAAGTCATCTGTTGTATAAAACTCTAAAATAATTATCAAGATCCCATGTTTTCCCAGAAAATTCCTTTGAATAAGAAGGATTTCCCCTACATGAGAAACTATTGGTTATATGATATTATTTCATGTCTTTAATGACCGACACCACTAGAATAGTCTCTGAAGATATTGTATGCTATTCTTTGTTGAGATGGATCTTCAATGAATGGGAAGTCATTTATCATAGGGACAAACTATATTTAAATGATGGTATCATATGGAGAACTTTTATGAAGAAATTATTCATCATGTTGTTTTTCATTATTGGTGAAAATCTCTCCAAATGTAGGATGTTTGGCCTAACCTACGTGATAGGTGGTTAGGGTGTCAATCCCAACCTAGTGTGAATGTACCCATGTAAATTAATCCTGATGATGGGAGATATGTTAGTTGTGGAAGGGGAAATTCATCTGTCACATAGGCCAAATGGTTTGTGGGGTTTGGGATTTTACACCATAGATGGTTCATGGTGATCCAAAATTGGGCTAATGTAGTAGAGATGTGATCAACCGATTGGTTATCCTAGGGGGTCGCTCAACATTGTTTGATTAATTGGGTGGTGGGGCCCTTCTAGGTGGCCCTTGAGAAGTGGTTTCAGTTGGTGTGTCTAATTTATCGACTACCTCCTCAGAACAGGGTATTGTGGTGTCATAGAGTTATAGGGGAACGCTACTGGAGCTGTTTATCGTGGTAATATGAGGATATATACCCATATGCGAACCGTGGTGGTAGTTTCTCTGGTGTGATATAATGGAAATAATGTCCCAGTTGGCCATATGTTTAGTTAGGATAACCCATTCCCACTCATAATGATTAATGAGGTAATTGATGAACCTTTACAGGATGAACTCATAAGGGGATATGGGGAGATGATTCGCAAGAGCCTTGGTATAGGTGTCTAATACCACAAAAGTATAGTTGTGTGAGATATATTTACCGTAGTTATTCTACCCCATATCCATTAGAGGATGTGAAATGATGACTATTTACCCAAGCATGGGTCCAATAGTGTATATGAGTACAACCGGCAGTACATGTCATGTGTAGATGATTCCCATCATGCCTAATGTTTTTCATCCTCTCCCAAGGAAGGATAAAGGATCCCCACCAAAAATTTATTAGAATCAATGATTCCCAATGTTCATCATCTACCCCCAATTTCATGAGGAGATATTTCACATTAGGACAACCCTTTTTTCCGAAAATTTCCATATAAGCTTTTAATACAGCTGATGATGTTATTTATTTGCCTCTCCAAGAGTGAACTACATCCATATACTAGTTGCATCTCCCTCTTTGTTATGGAACGACACATTCATTCTTTCTAAATGTGGGTGACCTCAATCACCATAATTAACGATGTAAACTTTTTTATCATAATGGGAAGATAGGATATTGTCTCTTACTTCCATGGATTCCTCATTTGAGTTGATTTTGTATTCCAAGTCTCTCTAAAAGTTAGAACACATCTTCATGAATATTATTCTGGCCTCCATCTTGAGTCAGTTAATTGTTAATCATATTACTTTCTCCAACAATAGGGCATCTGCCTTCAGTTTGGAGCTAATGATGATTTAAAATATTGGGAATATTGGACATATATAAAATAATTCATAATTAAATGATGATATAATATCATATATGATTAGTCATGGGTATGGGGTCTTAGACATCCTGTATCTACTATAAAGAAGTATATACCATGGGCACAAGGAATCTTGGGAATAATGCCATGGGCATACAACATATGTTACATGGGGGAGGGGATGATCATATTTTTATCATATGGTAGGAAAAGTTATATCATATGTGTAATATTTTATGGGGGAATGGTAGGTCATTGGTTCAATGTCTTTTGAGGAATACAAGGTTAGAGGTTTAAGAAATAGCCGGGATAGGTTGATCACCAATTTTACATCTTGTGGGGGATTTTAAGTCATATGTATAACATCTTATTAGTATAATTAAATCACATGTTTAATTTATTTCATGGATTGGCAGGTCAAATATTCAACGGGTTGTGGGGATGGGTTGGTCATAAGTCAATGTATTATGGGTAATAGTAAGATAATGGATTAACATCTTGCGTGTACATTTAACTAATAGGTATAATGTCTTATAGGGATTGGTATGTCATAGTTTTTGTGTCTTGAGGGGATAGGTGGGTATGATTTTTAACCCCTTGTTGTGATAGTTTTGTCACATGTATAAAATATTGTAGGGAGTAGTAGGTCATTGGTTTAACCTATTATGGGTAATGGTAGGAAACATGTTTATCATCTAGTGGGGATAGTAGGTCATAAATTTTTCATCATGTGGGTACGTTTAGGTTAGTGTTTCAATGTATTATGGGGAAATTTAAAGCAAAGTATTAAAATTTTGATTGGATATGTAGGAAAGAGGTTTAATGTATGATGGGGATTGTTTTTTTTTTCAAATTTACCCTGGGGGCCACATATTGTTGTTTCCAACTCCTAACGAAATTATAGGAATATTTAATTTTTATTTTCTTGAAATCTGACTGAATCTCTAGGATAATTTCCTTTAATGTGGGGGTGTGAGTATTGGTCCTCATGTTGGTTTCATATCTACTATATTCGGATACGTGGGTCAAAACCCTGATAATTTGATGATAATGTTTTTGTCATTTTATAGGTTTGATCTATGCAGTTTAACATCATTTGATAATGATACTTAGGGTATGGAAGGTGTGACAATAATGTTGTTGTGTGGATTACATGAAAAACTACACTGATATTAATGTTCCATCAATGGTGTTGTTGTTTCTTCCCATGAGGGAGGTGTGGGTACTATCCCATTCTATCAATACACATGGAATTCTATATTCATGGCATATGGTAGAGATACAATGAAATGTCATGTATTGAAGAATTTGTAATGTATTTTAACATCATACAACTATGATGTGGGGCATGGAATTTTTATGGTAACCATATGGATGCGGGATGGGAAACAACCAAGGAGGCCATTTCACCGTAAGAGATAAGGATCCGAATATAGGTATAAAAAAAGATAAAGGCAAGTTATGTCCCATTATTATCCCTCCATTTGAGATTATATGTCTATAGAATCGTTTCCTCGAGGGTGGCAATGGCGTAAACTCAACCATGATAAATTGGAAAATGAGGATTCTAATTTTAGGGTTCATTTTATTTAGAGTAAGAGTTATTAGGATACCTATTCATATGATAATTAATTGATTGAACCATCCATGTCAGGATTGAAGAAAATAGGACATGGAAAAGGGTTGATGATGTTGGTTGGGCAGAATATCATGGAATGAGTGAACCATGATTGAGTGTGTATAAGGCCATCAGGAAATAAAAGTTTACAACATCATGGTATGCTGAAAGGAGGAATCTTGTAGGGACCTTTGTAATGGGTTAACAAAAGACATGGGTTTTACTAGAAGTTTTAGGTTTACATAACAACTTGCCCCTAACTAAGGTTAATGTCCTGCATCCCATGGAGTTTTATTAACAATGTATAATTATCATTAAAAACCACAAAAATATTGAGAGGATTATTTTTATTTTAATGGTAAGAAACCTTCTTTAAATTAATCCAAAATATGTCCTCTAACATTCAAGATCTCAGGAAAGGATGTTCATGA
Source organism: Viscum album (assembly GCA_963277665.1). Taxonomy (NCBI): domain Eukaryota; kingdom Viridiplantae; phylum Streptophyta; class Magnoliopsida; order Santalales; family Viscaceae; genus Viscum; species Viscum album. Next base: position 528,267,153 of record OY728121.1, on the reverse strand, counting down.
AAGAGGGATACCTGTAAGAATCCCTCTCTCTTTTTGATCATTTAGGATTAATTTTCATCAATCTAGAGATTCTAGTGGATGTAAAAAGTTCTTGTACCCTTATGTGAGGGGGGAAGAAGGTATTAATAGGCATTTAGGCACCAATATTTACCTTTTTATGTAACATATATCCTAGTTAGCATGTTTCATGAAATAAAACGACCTCCTCAAATAGACATACATTTGGAAAAGTATAACACCATTTAGGAATGTTCTTTCATGATGCTTGGAAAATGTTAATTAAGAAAATTTTTTGTTTGAAACAATTTTACATAATAAATATTTTCTATTTAGTATATTTTATGCCTATTTTGGCCCGGATTATCCTCATCGTGTCTATTAATTCCTCCACATTTTGGGATGTGAGAGTTTTCTATGTTAATAAATCAACACCCTTATTTATCAAATCATCCATTCAAGAGATTATTTCCACCCATCCCTAATTTTGTGTCCACCATACCATTAAACCTTTCACACTGATGTTTTACATAGCTGATATCACTCATTCCAGCTCTCCTATCACTAGTAACATCTCATGCTGCCTTTATCCACTGATCATTTTTTATCATTTTTATTTCATTTACATTTTAATATTAGGGAGAGGTATAGATGAATGAAAAGAGAAAATATATGGGTAAATAGAATAATTTTACTCTCTATTTCTTTAATGGCCATTAATAAATTCATTATTTATACTTGAGAAAAAGATAATGATTATACATTTATACTATTTAATTTCACTACATAAGGAAATGAAATGAATTAATGGTGTTTGGATAAGAAAATAATTTTAAATGAATAATACATATTAATTGTGCATGATGAATGAGGAAAACCATTCAAGGATTAGAAATATTAAAAAAACCATAGTAAATTTAAAAAATACAAATTTCATAAATTGTATTACCATAAATTAACAAATGAAAAGATCATAATAGGTATTTATTATATAAATCAAACATTTTTCTCTCATCGATGAAAGTTCAACGGGGGTCTAAGTTTATCATCGATATGTTGAGGTGTTCATTAGTTCTATTCTAAAACATCCCATATATTGGGGATCTTTGATTCTATGGTTCATGCCTATTACCCTAATATTTAGATATAAATAATTTAACATAAGACCAATGTCTTAGATTATACATTTATTTTCCAATAAATATATATTAATAAAAATATACAGAATTTTCCTTTTAATAATTTAATCTACTAACAATGGTTAATTCCTCGAAGCACCAATGAAAATGAGAATTACCTAACCCCAATTTAAAATCCCATTATTTAGAGACCATTGAAACATCAGTTTCAACATCAAATGTTTTTAGGTGATATAATTAACTCATTATATGAATAGTTGAAGAGACTAAATAACAGTATAATAATTTTAATATATAATTTTTATTTCAACATCAAGTTATAAATTCCATGATATTTGTAACCAAGGATTAAAAACAGAAATCAAAATAAAAACGCCCATTATTATTTTTATTGTGTTCATCTAGGGTATGTTTTACATTTTTTCCCTATGGAGGTCACACGACAACAAAAATCAAAATTGAACAAATCATTTTATAGAATAACCCAAGGCACTGCTCTATTATTTAATTATATGCATCATTACTTTTTATTTCAATATATACGAAAAAATAAAATACATTATCCCTACTAAAAACATAATATCTCGAAATTTTATAAATAATGGAAATAAATCATATATTACAACATTTAGTTGTATTTTTTTAACTACATGATTCAAAAAACACATTTTACCGTAAAATATTATAACAACTCAAACTTGAGAATGTTTAAACATAATATAAATATTATAAAAATAAACAATTTCATTAACATTGTTCTATTTTAATTTATATAAATTAAAATGAACAAAAAAATATTCCCATTGAAAAATGATTAATGATAAAATCATATTAGCGTCAATAATTAAAATAATTAATTTACCCAAATAATAATTTAATCATAGTTAAATGTACCAATGTACGAGACAATAAAATGAAATTATTAAAACTCACAAAGGGATATAATATTCTTTTTAAATTGATTCCACTTTCCTTATACAAACCATCTCTAATAATAGCACACCCCACTCGTATTTTTACCCATCAAGAGGAATAGATAAATAGAAAGAGATAAAAAGATAAATTGTTATACATTGTATCATGAAGTCTACCTATATTCAATTTAATAAACAAAGAATCTGATAAAGTTATTCTTTGTATACAAAATATTTTTTATAATCCAATAAGGGTTACAAAGGACACGAAATATTTAAATGATGAATTAAAATGTGTCTTCAATATTTATAATAAAATTTAGTTTGACTATATTATAACATGATACTCTAATAAATGTTAGGACACATAGATGGTATTAATATTATAAAAATGAATGTTCCTTAAAAAAATTACGTTAAATATCTGTGGTAATTTGTTGTATGAAAATTCTTCTTTGGATGTAACCAATGTATGGATAACATTCTGTGATTTGTTTTATTAAGTATCCAAGAAATATTAAAATAATAACATAATCTATTTTACTCAAAATCAAGGATTTTTTAGCCCCGATTAATTTTCACAAGGTGATCCATATCTCTATTTCAGTTAAACAAATCTATAAATAAAATTTCTAATATCAAATAATTTACTATAGATATTTTTTTTAATGAATGGTATTGTTGGTCAAAATATAAAATTACATTTAAATCATTTGGTTGAAAGATAATGGTAAATTGTTCCAAAAGAACCATGAATTATCAAAATATTGAGGGAAGTAACCATGATAAAGAAATAAATTGTCTCATTAAAATAGTATTCCATGATTTGGTGTTTTAAAAAACATAAAAACTCATATCTTCATTTGTTATTCATTAATAACCTATTTACTATCATATTTAACAACATAAAATGATAGTGATGAGTGTCATAAAAAACCAATCCAATATTTCACATTTATCTAAAATTATGAATTTCCTATATAATCAAAATAAATACTAAAAATGTTATAATAATTCTTGAAAACAAACAAAAATTTGACATACCAATATAATAAGAATAACTATGTAACACGGGATCAATAAAATTGTAGAAATAATAATTGATAAGGCTATCCAATTATATATAAAATCATATCTAAACCTCAAAAAAAGAATCACAGATCAAAATTGCAGTCATTACTAATATTAATCTATGAATCATTATTTTATGTAAATAAAAAAACCACTCTAATTCCATAAATTTCATTACCAAGAAATGATTTATAAATATTAAGCCTTTTATAAGTGATCATGAATATCTATATGAAGATATATGAAAATAATATTCTCATTAGTATCTATTTAACCACAATTACTAATATGGGAGTCTATGTGAAAAAATCATTGAAGGTGTGAATCATAGAATAGAAATTTAAAAAAAATTATATAAGGTCGATTTTGAAAACAATATATCAATTTTGAAACATCATTTTCCCCTTTAATGGTGTAAAGAAATTAGAGAAACATTATAAATTATATCTAACCCCAATTAATTTCACACAATAGTTTTTTAATTTATTATCTTTTATGTAATTTGATCTATGAGTTGATTTCAAAGTTGAATTATTTGTGATGGTTTTGATTTTTCAATTTTCTACCTTTTTTGGTTTTGTGAAAAATAAATGTTAATAGTTTGGAGGAAAACCGTTAACAATCTAATCAAAGGGTATTTTCAATTTATTTTTTTCATAAAATGTAATTCAAGCACGTTCAAAGAACATTATTTCCTAAACCATTTGAGTCATATAAGTAATTGTGAAACCATATTAGAGTTTCTAAGTGATAGAGAGAGAATAGAAAATAATTTTAGTAAACCATGAATAAATAATAAAATGGTTTATGTCATCTAGGAAGATGAATTTTTTAGGGATGAAACAATTTCTATAGACCATTAGGAATAACCAAGTCAGGATGGTTTGTCTTCCCAGTGGGTTGTGAAAAATTGAAACATAGTTTGGTAAAATATATTTCATACCCATTCATATTTCCAAGAATCTATAAAAATATATATTATATTAATTTTAGACCTAAAAATAAAATCTCACAAAGTGCCTCTCAATTCTTATTTGACCTAAGCATGCAATTTGGGACCCAAACCCATCATCATTTTCTCCACCCATTATATTGAGGACCATCCATTAATTATTCATGAGATTCTATAGGATTTTGGAAATTTTTCTTCCCCACCTCTTATTTCCCTCTTTTCCCCTTCATTCCTTGGCTTGGTCCTATCTTGCACAAATCCTTGAGTTACGGTGGGATTATATGGGTTTTTTTTATATATGATTGTGTAACATGGTAATGGGACCCATTATACTCTATTTCTGTGTTTCATCACATTCACACACTATTGTGATGAATGATTAAATTATTTTTGTTATCCTTAATATGTTAAATACCAGGGGGTTGAATTAGTGTTTGAAATATTAAATAACATACCCTATGGATTATGGATCATTGTTAAAGAAAATATTCTTCTATATTATTCTTATTAAAGTATAAGAAAAAGAATTCAATTATGAATGAGATACACCAATTTTACATTGTTCATCTACCCTGAGATACATATAAGGTTAATATAATGGAAATATTCCTATATTCAAAATCAATCATTGTACAAATCAATAACAATTTTTGTAGGGAGTATCATTCAATAATGTATAAAAAAATAAGCAATTGATTGATCAATGACCATCCAATAGAAGTTGTATCACTACTACTTTATAATATTATTATTTTTATCACATGAATAAATATGTTTTAAACAACATTAGGGGCATAATTAAGTTACACTTTTATCCAATAAATTAATTCCAATTTAATATAAAATTACTAGGAAATATATTCTTATTTTAAGGAGATTATCTTCAATGAAACCGATTTCTCAACTTTCAAGAAACTACCAAATCCTTCATGTAAAATTTATATCATTTTAAACACATTAACTAATGTAAAAAGTATAGACTTTCATAAAATAGTATAATAATTTTTAAATATAAAAACTTTTTATGAAACATTCAAATTCATGATTCTTCGTTCCATCAAAAAATTATTGTCTTTTGAATCCTTTATTGAAGGAAATATTTTGATAAATTCCTTAGTGAATTCCATTAATTTTGATATTCATGAAGGATTCATCTCATTAAAAGAGGGGGTAATAATGTATTTATATTTGTTCCATCCCATCTATGAAACATTCATTCTTGTCACTTCTATTTCATTGAACTCATCATTCTTTTTCAGGAAACACCTTTTATTCATCAAACATTATGGAAATAATCTATTTGAAAAAATCTCATAATTCCAAAACATGGTATTTTTCTCCATGACTAATCGATCTTTTTTAATATTAAAACCTACATGAATCACCAAAAATTCACTAAAAACCAAACATTCTCAAAAAAAAATTAAAAATTATATGCCTTTTCCATATTTTCGTGAGGTTTCCCTTGAAATGAATATTTTGTTAATCTTAATCAATCATCAAAATTTTCGACCCAAAAAATATAGAAGATGATGGGAAATGGTGAAACCTTGCACACGGACTGACTAAAAAGTAAATTTTCATTCCAAAATTACTTTTGAGGAAAAAGTGGGAAACCAGAATGACATCAAAGACATAAAGCACAACCATACCTTCTCATGCCAAGATCATCAAGAAAAAGGACAATCCAATTCATGACTATGGAAAACGTCCACCAAAGAAATAAAAACATTATTATTAGAATCCCCTTTCGCATTGCTGCTCTGCAAGAATTCTCGTTCAAGGATGCATGAGCACGATACCGATTCTTAATGTCATACCCTCTAAAAACATCCAATTTCAGGTTGAAACCTTTTACACAAAAATTCATAAACCCCATCTAGTGAATCTGTACCAGTGTCTTGGATATTTTACAACACACATTGTCAAAAATCACTTTGTAACTCCACAAATTACTTTTTCAATATACTTTTCAACAAATACTACCATCCCATAAAATATTAATTTTACATTGACGGATTATCCCAAAAATTTCTCATTTTGGGTTTGTTGAAAATTCATCACCCTTTTATACCAATTTAATGATTCCTCTATAACATACCAAAATTCAATTTTTAAATGTCCTGATTTTGATCAATGATTTTTCCAAAATAGAAACTAAACCCACATGATATATTATAAACAAGAAAAACAATATTTTCATGAAATTTTCATCAATGAATCATTTTATTTTCCCAAATAGTCATAATATATAACCATAAACCCTATATGTGATAATATATACCATTTCACTTGTTATATTTAGCATCATACAAATTCAAAATCCCAATCTTCATAGCTCCCCCTATCACCTTCTCCCTTATCAAGATCAAGATATATTCTCTTTCTATTTTAATGAACAATAAAAATGAATCCTATGAGGAAAAAATGTTATAAGGAACATATATCAACACATAAGGGAAAAGCAGACCATACATCAGGGAGAGGAGGTCCCACACTCACACATGTTCAAATGCAGGGAGTGGACTGAAATCTAAGAGATAGTGGATTTCATTCAAATTATTCTTTGGGTAAAACCATTATTATAATATATATAAATTTATTTTTTGTAGGCACATACCAAAAATTCAAACCCCATGCCCCACATTCTTATTGAAAAAAGCATACCTAATTTCGAAGTGATTTATCAAGGAGTGATGGATGAAATTTTTTCTATGATTTATATCATTTAATTAAAATAGTGTATTCAAATCAGAGGCTTAAATTCAACTCCTATGTTTTCTACTCCCTATATAGTAACTATGATCTAGCTTGATTGGATTATATGTATTATGATTATGTGGTTCTCAATGAAATGAAGTCATGATTCTTCCTTAGACCTGAAATAAAAAATCCAATAAGATATAATTCACCACCAATGGTTGATTTTTTATAATTTAATAAATCGGCCCAATAAGTATTTTTATATCCCAATAACTCTTGACGATATTTCCACTTATGAAAAAGACAAAATCCTCCATTCCATTATTATACCAAATTATTCTTTATAAAATCATGAAATTATGTTTTCTAGAAATTTATTTGAAACATTTCATATTTGAATGTAGTAAAAACAATGTTGTGTCATGTATTAATTATATAAAATAGACTAAAAATGGCCTACGTTTATTCTATGAAATTAACCACTTTTCCGTCATCATCTCATCATAGTTTCACCTCTGTATCCACATGAGTTTTCATTTCCTTGTAATTATCCATTCAAAAATTATCAGAACCTCCTCAGTATATTTGAATTATGAAAATAATGTTCCATTTCATCCATGCAAGACTTATTAACTATGGAAAAATGATACTTCACGAATCATGGATATTTCAAACACACTTTTCAAGAATTATGTGATTAGTTTTCAAGGAATATTTTTTAATCAAGATAAAATTACATCACAGATATAAAAAAATCCAGATTCCATTGACTACTATCTTTATTGATAGAAATATTGTAATTAAATAAAAAATTCTAAAAATTATTCTATGTCATATATTGATCAAGTGGTGAATAAAATTATCTTAGTCCATTCATTAATCAATATAACATCTTCTTCAACCAAAAAACCTTGTTTTGTCTTAATGTAAAAGTGAAACATAAGTTTTTGATGGAAAATTTTTATTCTAGAACCCCATTAAAAAATTCCAACTTAAAAACCATTTGGAAAATGTTGAATTTCCTTTGCACTACTTTTCTTATGAATATGAGAATAGTCTTGGTCCTTATAAATGGTGAAATTTTCTTCCAAATATTTATTCCATTTATATTGTAGTATCCCTTTATCTCATGTAGTGATTTTATATGAATTAAAAAAACATCATAATTTAGATTTTCCAAGAATTCCCATTTGGCCTTATTGAAATTCATATCTCCCAACCTCTAATCAATCTCCGATGTCTGATTCTTTTCAATTTGGCTAATCTCTTTATTTATATCCCAATCCTAATTCTCATAACCATTGGATTATTCCAAACATTTAGGATGAACCCAATGTAATATGGATTCTTACTATAAATACATAATACAACATGTTTAACCCAGTATAGTATGAACACCAGTGAACTTTTTCCTATAAATTTTATCTTTAACTTTTTTCTTCCATAAAGATATAGATTTCAATTCCTCTTTATCATTATCAGTTTCTTTTTGGGATTATAATTTTTAAACACTAGTCTCCAATATTTTCATACCACCTCATCACTATCATCAAGGTAAATTGTCACCCTGTTATTGGATATTATGTTTATTCTGTACTATAGTGAAATAATTTCATTCAACCAATTTTATAATCCTTTGGTAGAAGAATTAATATGAATTTTTTTCTTGGGTATCCATGAAATATCCACTAATCTCTATGACACTAAAACATTTTCTATTTCATATTATTTGTAATAACACACATAAATAATATAATTCAAAATTATTTCAATCCTATCTTATTTTTTGTACCAAATATCAAATATAGTCATTTTTTCATTCACAAATAATAAATACCTCATATATATGTAGATATATGTAAATGATTTTTCCTTCTAGAATTTCACTAATATGTCCTTTAAAATAATAATTATTTTTTGCATGTATTTTATAATCCATTTTTTCTCTAAACCACTTCATTTCGTTTTGGATATCTTATTCTCTAATCATGTAAACATATCAAGTATTTAATGAGAAATTTATCCACTTATCTATTTGTCAATTCAATATCATTTCTAGTTCAAAATATCAAAAATAATGTATCCATTCTTCCTTTCATCCACCCCATGATATATTTTTTGAAACTAAACAAGGTATACTCCTGGAAAATGATAAAAATACATGAAATCCAACATAAATACTTAATTAAAGTAACATAATACCCCTTCCAGTAATCATATCTTGGTGATATACATCTATATATAATATTCATGCACAAATTCAAGAAATCTAGTTAGATATTATTATTTATCCATGGATGTATTTATGATAATCTTCCATTTCTTAGAAGCATTTCATGTTTGGGAATGATGATATTATAGATTGTGGAGATATCGAGCTAAAAGCTATTTGAAAAGACCATCCATGAATGGTTGAAATATATGTATAATAAATTCATACCACATTATATTTTTTTCCTATATGGATAGAATGAACATATATTTTTATGCACTCACAAGGAAGAGATTCCCTTTCATGTGTTTCCCTTATAAAACAATTGTACCATATTTTCCGTTAATGATATAAATATTCTTCGTAAACATTATAACATATCTCTAGCCACAGAATTGATTAACAATTATCATTATTTTTAAAAAAAAATCAGCCACCAAGACTTCAACATGTCTCATATCATTTCCCCTAAATTAGGATTTTCCTCAACCAAATTTCTTCAATCCTTCTTCATTTTCAAATTTTGAAACAATGATCTTGTAATAGTTGATGACTATAATAAGACCCTTATATTACAATATATGGGATATTATCTACTATGTTGTATCCATACAATTGAACCATATGATTCTTTATGGGAAATATTTACAACCACTAAATACTCAGCTATTTTTTTGACCCACATCATTGATATCATTCCTATTATGGAAAGATATTTTTTATCCTCCCCAATGTATGATGAAAAAACATTATACTGCATATATGATAATTTATTTTCATCTTTTATATCACTTGATGAATCTTCTTTACTTCTCATTATGAAAATTGGTGTATACTTCAACGAATTCCACTTCATTGTTTATGGGAAATATCTGGACATGTGCCAAATCCGACACACAAAAGTAGTGACCATCAAAATAATTAATCAAATATTATTTTATAAGTGTCCTCCATTTCTAATATAGTTTCCAATGATTCCTTTTTGATATGGAACATTTATTTTTGGAATGTCTTTTATTTCCATAGAAATAACAACTAATGTGAGGTTATTATAGTGAGATATTATTCAAGGAACACATAGAACATGTTTTATATGATACTTATAAGGCCACTTTTCACCCAAATAAAATTTCGACATTGATGTGGGCACATTTGTTTGACATAAATCATAACACCATTCTCTTTGTGAGAAATCCCAATAAAATCCAATCCATTTGAGTATAATAGTTGCTTCTAATTTATTGATCTATATACTCTAATTCCATATTTTCTCTAATTAGAGTGAACTTATTACTTGATGTCATACGTTTATTAAAGGTTCTCTCATTCTCTTCAAATTTTCATCAAATGAAGAATATTTCATCTATAATTTATTCAATACATTTTATTTCATCTTATTCTGTGTTAACAAAATCATTGACCTGCCTTTTTTGTTCTTCAACATTGAGATTGTTATGAACAACCCTTTCTATGATATCTGGGATTTAAGACATAAGCATTTGAATTTCATCCTTCAAGCTTCACTTTTCTTCTTGCTACTTATGTATATATATTTTGGATAAATGAACCAATCTATTTAATGGAATCATTTGGGATCCCCAAATATCCATCTCTTTAGGAGTAACTTCTAATTATTCCATGTAATTAACCATACATCAATATACACATTATTGTCGCTTTCCTCTTCTGTATGAGAGTAACCTATAATTTCAACGACATAATTTTCCCACGATCCTTGTAGTTTTTTATCTCTTTAACAAAAAATTCTTATGAACTATAATTTTCAATTGAAGGAATATTATTTCTTACGAATAATTATATCTTCCAAATTTTCTTACCTTCCATATAGGATGAAGATTTATTTTTTGAGAATTTTAAATTCATTTTCATCATATTCATGAATTGTATTGGGGAACCTTGTTACATGATGTCCCACATTTAAAAATCAAAATAAGTGAGTGGAAGTTTCCCTTTAATCTTTCCTTTTCCACATTGTAGATTTGATGAAAGTAATGGTATGAACTACTCCATATATTATTTATCATGGTGATATTTAATTGTGAACATTTTAATGGACTTGAATTCCACACCATTTAAATTTTGTTTATCCACATATTCATTATCCTCATTTTTCACCTCATATGTGATAATAGTACTGTGAAAACAATGTGATGTCATGTCATTCATAGAATTATATTTTAGTACTAATACTTCTTGATTGAACAAATGTAAATTCCTTCTCAATATATATATAATTAAATATATAACTTCATAAGTTTCACCAATAACATGCATTCCATGTATATAATTAACAACATGGTTAAATAATACATTTATTATTCAAATGGGGCTCATTATCAGGTACTCATATTTGTTCCAAAAAAAACATTAATTTTGATTCTCAAAATTTTCCATCATTTTCATTGATATATAAAATATTTTACAACATTCAATGTGTTTACATACAATAAATCACCTTTGTGCTGATTATATTCGATAATTATCCTTCTAAGGTATTGAATCCTACTGTAATAACATATAGTTTTCTAATGTATTCTTATGATAAAAATATATTATCCACTCTAGTGGAGATTCGATACATCACCTCTATAAAACATCCATATTTGATAATATAAATTATTGAATCATTCATTTATCTATAATAGAAAAAGGATTCGATCATAGATAAATATTCATTTATTAATAAAAACTCAATTTTAACCAAAAAGAGAGAGATACTATTTTATCCATTCTATTGGATAACAATTATTATAATAACTATGTTAAATAGCTTATGATTGGGGGTTGCGTGTAGGGGGTGGAGTGAATTATGGTATGAGAGATTAAAAAATTTCCACATTGGATCTTGTGTCATGATTAAAAAACAAACATCTCTCTCATTCCCATAGTAGTACATGAAACAAAATCAATTAATTCATGAGTCACTAAAATATTAAATAGTTTGCCTATGTTGGGATACATCTTAGGTGCACAAAAGTGAAATGTTCCTATATACAAAATCTTCTAAATCACACAACTATTACATTTTTTAGATTATCCATCGTTTCCCTCATAGTTTTCAACAAATCATAAATTGAAAGTTCATTTCTCTTTCAACCAATGTTTTCTCACTTCTCGTTCATAATTTTGTTATTTGGATAACATGTATCAATACAATTTACCCCTACATTGGTGAATCCTTACATTCTACTTTCATTCACATGATGAATACCAATTTACCATATAATTATTCTTAAATCCCTTCTGATTCACATAAGATTAAATTTTTTGAAACCCCATTTTCAATATTTCCAAAACAACAAAATCATTTTTGAAAATGTTAAAATCCTCATTAAAATTATACTGTATCAAAATTCATATCCTTCCATGAACCTTTATAATCATCATAGAATGTCATAAATATTCATGAAACTTTCACTTTTTTCAAACATACTTTCTTCATGAACCTAATATTCTTATGAATCCTTCACATAAGGAAATATTTTGTTATGTTATTTATTGATTTCAAATCCTTTTTATTTTTGATAAGGATTATTATTTCAAATTAGGGGGTAAAGACCTATTTATAGAACATTCCAATGAATTGGTAAAATTTAAAGCACTCCAATTAATTTTTAGGAAATTATTCATTCTTCCTCACAATACACCATTTATGAATAAAATTTCAATGAAATTATCAGTTCAGGAAACATTCGTGACCTTGTAACATACCATATTCCTTTCATGACTTATACAACAATAATGAATATAAAAACCTTCATGAATAAAAAAAATCAATAAACACTACAAATTTATGAAACAAAATAAATTTAATAATTCCATTCATTTTCAATATTTTTATTATGTATCCCTAGAAATGGAAAATTCAAGAATCATGTGACATCATACAAATTTTAAGCTCCAAAAAGATAGGAAAACAAAGGGAAATGATGACACCTTATGCATACAACATCCATAGAACCATAATGACATTCCTTGCCTATGTTATTGGAATTTCTTGGAATTTTCATATAATTTTATTAATTATATGGAATTATTTGGAGATAATGAAATATGAAAACACGTGATTCCGAGGCCCGGAGTGCCTGGAATGATCTATCGAAGTTTTGTTAAAATTGAATTACCATGCATAAGAAGTTTTCCAGAAAAAGTTTAATAAATCTTAAATGGTTACCCAGATCAGAAATCAGAGGGCACCATTGCACTCAAGATGGTTGGTTTACCTTAGGTACACCATATATTTAGTCGGTACAGGCCTCTTGTTATAAAACCTGAAATTTGAATAATCGTAAATAAAAAAAATAAATTAATTAATTTTATTTTCCAAATACATATAACTATTTAATGATAACATAGATTGAAAATCCAAGACCACCAATGAGCCCATAAGGGTAATATTTGTTTAGGGTGATAAAAACATTGGCCAGTGTTAGTTAGCAGTTAAATTTAGTATTTAGTAGTAAATAAAATAATTAAGTGAAAATTATATTAATGTAAAATACATTACATCTAAATAGTAACTCGGATTGAAAATCCATGAGTACCATTAGGTTCGTTGGGGCATGTTCTCCTTAGGAAGGGACTAAAATTAACCGTCATGGGTTGAGGGTGAACGCTAATAATTTATTGAATTTTTTTCGGGTATGTTCACTAAACGCGAAAGTGCCATTTTCTAACATTTGAAATGTTTCACGGATTAAAAAATTGAGGGAACCATTGAATCCGTAGGGCTGAGATTCGCTTAAGAGAGGCTTTACTTTGACAATAGTAAGTCTTGAGAAAAATTTATGTTTTTTGAATTTTTAATTGAAATAAAAGAAAATAATTTTAATATTTTATTTCATATAATCTAGTGGACAAGCTAAGGGGTGGGTCAGTGACATTTCAACCCAATAAATGGCTTGACCTGCCAAACCTATGTAACGATGTCATTGGAAAATTAGAAGGTTTTCTAATTGATGATCCCTATTAAACTCCAACATCGTCACATACCCTCCCCCTATCATATATATATATGGATATTGGGGGGGAGGTATTGGAACAGCTTCGCCAACCAACAAAGTGCTGAGGAAGCACCGCGACATGAGACCCATAGAGGACAGAGCCGATCCTAGCGAGAGGTGACAGGAGACACCGAACAATGAACCAAATGATGGCGTATGAGTGCTATTATTTGGAATCAGTTGCATAAACAAAGAACACATTCTTCCATTAAGCCACATATGCTCGTCGATGGGCTAATAGGTTGGGGGTTTATTCATTTATTATTTTTGAATGATTACCCTTACCCATTCTTGAATAATACAAAGAACAAAGACCAAACAACTAATGGGTTGATCCATGATTAATTATTTCCTAAGGGAGGTTTTTTTGGGGTAACATTTTGGTGTTTTTGATTATTTTTTAATTAAATTGATTATTACAACCTCAACCCCCCTCATGTTTGCAAGCTTACGCTGAGGGCCCGGGCCTAACGAACCCAGCCTGAACCCTCACCTACTTTACTAATTTTTCACCTCCACAGAACACCGATGACCAAACAATAGTGACTGGTTACATTGGGTATAGCATTTTGATTCCCTCAACAAGAAGAGGTTGGGGCACAAAGCTGTGGTATTCATCGGTGCGGAAGACATCAGTCGACCACAGAGGAGATGCAGCGCGCTGTCGCGTGCCACCGAAGAACAAATGAGGTCGCGGCTCATCACCTGTAGTGACTCTTCGAAGGCGGATAACACGCTAGCTGGCCTCGTGTGATTGTGTGTCCCACTAGCATGTGCCGCTAAAGAGAGTATCTAGCACACCGACTGGCCATGACAGAATCGGCCGAGCAGAGGTGGGGCGTGCCCCAGGCGGGACGGGCATATAGTAGGAAGGTCATAGCTTGCGATGACCCGAGAAGGAAAAGGGGGTTGCTGGTTCGATTGGCGGGTGGTGGACAAGGTGCATGCAAGCGGTGTGCCCGGCGGCAATTCTGCGACCAGTCGTCCGTGACACGGAAGACCCTTGATGCCTCATGGCGCCACATCGTGTCAACCCCCATGGGTTGACCCGGTAATGGGGCCCCACACCCCAACAGTCCTACCCAAACAATCCATGTCCTAGTATCCCCAGCGGCCCACACTTCTAGGCATGTGGCACGACTGGGTCGGCCCACCGGACCGACCCGCCGCTCAGCAGGCTAACCCATGACCTAGAAACACGACCCGCAGCCCAGTTGGATCGTCTTGGGCCCTACATGTCAGTTTAACCTAGGTCATCTTGGACCCGACTCAGGATGGGTCGACCCAGGTTGATCCAAGTCGGACCATGCCAAACCGGGTCGAGCTGGTCCAACCGAGTCGGGCCCGACCTAGACCTTGTACCAACCAATTACTCAAAACTGGCCCACGTTTCAAAACTGGATGTCAATTTGATGAACCGTCTGTTGTGTTAAGATCCGTGGAGCGAGATTGTAACACCCGAGATTTTTATGAGTAATATTTTGTTTTTATATATCATCAAAGGAATCTTTCACTACATACTAGCTTGGCTTACATTACACGCAATCGCGACCTTCCTCGATAGCTTGCGTTGTACGCAATACCGAGTTTCACTAAACGACGACATGCTATTAAAATATTATTTAAAATAGCTGTTATGAATAGTAATAACCACTTTTTGAAATTTTATCTTTCAAAATGGACTTCATTTTTGGATTCAGAATACCGAAATTAGCCTAGGGTGAAATTTTGTTATTTTTCTGAAAACTTTCAATTTTTGATGAATAGTGAAACCACTAAGTGGTAGGTTAAAAACTGAATTTTGCATAAAACATAATTTTACTGCTTCTGTGACTGGAATTTCGAAAATCCGACAGACATGGTAGATATCAATAAGTAAAATGTGGTTCAATGAGATAAAAATAATTTTTTGGTGAATAGTAACTTTTTACTTTTTTTTACCGCGGTTAATAGTAAATAGGGTAACTAAGGGTAAATATGATATTACTATTACCCTAACACATGTCCTAATTCTATTGGATAAGTGTAATTCGACCAAAAACAACCTTATGAATATAATATGACCATTTAGGTACACTTGGATTAGATTATGACATTTAATATTATTTTATTTAATGAATAGTTAAAATAGTTAAAATTAATGATTAATAACTAAAACATTTTTAATATCTGTTTATACATAAGATAAATTCGATTATAAATATTCATTAGGAATCTAAAAAGATTTCCTACATAATGAAATTTTATTTATAATTTTTAGACTTTAAATAAATTAATTTATTTATGACACAACGATGATGCAGTAATTACCCTTTTAAGGAAATGTTAACATAATTAATATTATAAATGCCCAAATAAATGTAATTTGAGACTTTTTAATAATTCCACTAATTTTCTAGGTTACTATGATATATTATTGTTGATTTAATCAACTTGGTTTGAACATATAATTCTGTTATAACTTTCATAAAAATCATATATCAAATACTATCAAAATTGACACAAAATAGTTTTTAAATAAAATATTATATTATTAATTGTTATTTTATACCTAAAAATCTGAGGTTCGGCCACATGACTTAGATAAGGATATATATATTAATAATAAACAAATTGGGGTTCGTTTGGCATGTTATAGTATGTGTATTAACAATATAGTGTAAGAAAACAAAAAGACACGGTAAAAGTTAAATTATTTAACTTAGAGTTAAATCTAATTGATAAGGTTAAAATAATAACCTAAACTTGTCTAAATCCTATTGGCTGATAGGATTTCGACCCATCCCCACTTTAACTTCGAAATAAGACCCTTTGGAACCATTGTAAACTGATTTTGACTTTAATATAAAATAATATTTTGAGATATTCCTAAGGTGCCCCTCTCCTCCCTTATAAAAGGGCACCTCCTCCCCCTCCTCCTCACACCAATTTGAGCACCCAAGATCTAAAAACCCTGACAAAATCCCTTATCCACTTCCCTAGAATAATCCTAGAGTTCCTGGTCTTCTTCAAAGACCAATCTTAGTTCCCTAAGTGGAGGATTCAAAGAGGCGTTTAAAAGAAGAGGTAATATCCATTACCGATCTTTTCAATTTCATTCTTCTTCAACTTCTTCTTCTTTAGTTGTTTAATGATAAAGTAATAACATCAGTATTACTTACATACTTATATGTTATTATATATATGAAACAACCCTAATTCACCTTCTATCCATCCTACGGAAAAAATGAAATCACCGCGCGTGCGTACGTATGGAATACCGTCTCCACGCCGTGGTGTAATCTATTTTCCACCACCACCTTACTTGTATGGGTATAATGGTGTAAATAATGACTATATATGACTATTAAAAAGTTATATTGATTCTGAAATAGTATACATACACTCCAATACAATTCCACGATCATAGGAATGATATCATCACTCGTGCGTACGTACGGAATACCGTCTCCACGATGTGATGCGACTCGTTCTACATGATCATCATTACATAGTAATTATATAAATGAATTGAATGAATAAATATGATATATGTTACACTAATACCATTCTGGATATAAGGTATCTATAACCTTAAAATAATAATAAGAATTTATTCAGCAAAACATGCATAAGAACAAATGGCAATAAACACCAGAGTAACAAGTAACAATGAAATATTACTATTAATAAGCTATAAATATAACCATATATGATATCATATCAATATGTATGATTCTGTAATAAGTCAATAACATTATTTAAACCATTATACAGGATCTTCGGACACGTACAAATCAAATCAGACCTAAGGAAAGGGGAAATATCACAATCTCATTTTTATCCGAGATTGTTTATACTTTGGTAGTTACTGGGGTGTATTTTATCATCCACATCCATGTTCCCTCAATATGTAATATTGTTTCCATCCACTTACAATAGTTTAAATCCAATTTTACCCTTCGGTGAGTTTTTAGTAAATAATATGAATGGAATATTTTGTCGTTTTTTCGTACGAGGTACTTTTTGACATTTCCGACAAAAGTACGAAGAATGTTTTTTTTAACTTATACGACATGAATGGATTTTGAAAAAAATATTTCCAAGAAGCTTCCTTTACAAGTTTTCAATTTTATTTTTGACCAACTTATTTTAGTTTATAATTGTATGACATGTTAAGAAAAGAGAAGTGTTTTTGAAGAAGAAATGATATTTTCTTCAAGAATGGAGTTCAAGTGTTTTATCAAAATTATTTTCCATATAAGATAATAAAGGGTTCTGTTTTTATCCCTATTATTAAATTGATATGATTATGTTGTGAGGGAATTATTTTTATGAAGTCATTTACCTTATATGATTTGTTTTGTGATGTCATGATGTTTCAAGAATCCCATTTTTGTAACATGTGTTATGCGATGATGTATGATTTATGATTATGTGGCACACATAAGAAAGGATTCATTATAAGATGGGTAGGACCTATATCTCCCTCCAATGCATTGGGTACAGATTTATATCTCGTGAGATAGACATGGCTGGAACGGATGGTTAATTCGGTTCAGTGATACAGGACTGAAACGAGGAGTGAACTCTGTTCAGAAATGGACTTTGTCCACTAAGATAGTCTTGGAAATGAGTCATGACTAACAAGAAATGATTATCCATGATTATGTGTGCATGCCAAAAAGTTTCATGTTTTATGTTATGATTATGGGGATCTCATTTTCACTTTTATGATTTATTCCATGTTAATATATTATGATCACTTTTGCAGGTTATGATTTTCAAAAAGATATGATATGATTTTTATTTTCTTTATTTTCCCTTGCTAAGCATTTGAGCTCACCCTTTTTTGTATGTTTTCTTTTCCCCAGGTCAGTAAGATGGATATTATGTAGAATATGCTAAATGGGACCCTAGATATGATGAATTAAATGGGAGAAACTGTAGAAGATTTATGAACCAATTGTTTATGTATCACAGTTTCTAAAGACACTATACCTATACGGTCCTTTGCTGTTTTGGCATATGTTGTAATAAGTGTGCTTCAATTTTGAAGTATTAACAATGTATGTAATGTATGGGTCGTTCTAGTTGGTATCAGAGGAAAGGTATAGTCAACCATTGGAAACTAGGATGCGAAAGCCTTCATAAGAATCCTAAGGATAATTCTAAGCATAGAACACAATCTTAGTGTTTTAGAAATGGCCATGAATACCCATGATAAGACCTTATGTGAGAAATTTTATTCTTGATTATGTGGTTTTCCTATTATAATTAGTGTTGCTCACACTATTCTTCTTGGTTTTAGTCAATGGCTGGAACCCGGAAGAACCGTGTTAATACGGAATGTGACGGTCAATGCAATGATTGTCCCCCTAAGAAACCAAACGTTATGGGAGATGGAATGAAAAATCTTGCAGCCATGCTCACACAACTTTCTCAAGCTATGAATCATGCAGGATTTACAAACGAGCAAACGAAGGAGAAACATTCTATTGAATCCTTCATGAGACAGCGTCCACCTTCATTCAGCGGGTCTACTGATCCATTAGTTGCTGAACAATGGATTAGTACTACTGAAAAGATATTTTCAGTTCTTCAATGTTCTGAGCATGATAAAGTCATCTTAGCGTTGTATCTTTTGGAAAGTGATGCTGATCAATGGTGGAATCTTATTAAGAATACGAGGAAAAGGGATGAAATTGAGTCCATGGAATGAGACGAGTTCAAGAACTTATTTTTCAATAAGTAATTCCCTTGTATTCTCCGAACAAAGATGGAGAAAGAGTTTCTTGAACTGAAGCAAAAGGATGATGAATCTGTTGGTACCTATGAAGCAAATTTTACAAGACTTGCAAGGTACGCTTCTGGTATTATTATCCAACCTGAGAGTACGATCGATCGATTCTTTAGTGGCTTAAAACCAAGTCTTTGAAGGGCCTTAGCCATAAGGGACTTCAATAGCTACGAGGAAATCGTTCGATGTGCTCTCAAAGTTGAAATGGAGATTGGAGTAACCGATCAATCATATGGGTTTGATAAGAAGAGGAAAATGGAATTCAAAGGAAAATCTAAAGAGCACACTGAATGGAAGATGACCTTTCCCTTATGCTCATAGTGTGGAATGAAACAAGGAGGGAGTTTTCTTAAAGGGACAAGTAAATGTTTCAAATGTGGAAAGGAAGGTCATAGGGCATTTGAATGTCGTGGTAATGGGAAGAAGATGTCTAATGATGCAAACAAAGGAAGGGATACACAGAATGAACCTACTACACTTCAATGTTTCATGTGCAAGGAGATAGGGCATTATGCCAATCAATGCCCAAATACAAGGGTTGATGATGATGGTCGACGTCAACAAACTCTTAAGGCTAAAGACAAAGGAAAGTCACATGCAATTTTTATTAGCGATGTGGAGTACGATAACCATGTGGTGAAAGGTACACTTACCACCCACTCTAAAGTAGAAAATGTTTTATTTGATTCTGGATCCACCCACTCTTTTATTTCTGAAAAAGTTTCTAAGGGTATCACCATATTACCTCAACAATTAGATGCTGAGTTAGCTGTGACAACAACTAATGGCATAACAGTCGCATCAAAAGTTTATAATTCTTCTCCGATTGAAGTTTGTGGGAAAGTGCTTCCTGCAAATATTGTGATCCTTCCTATAGTGGAATTTGATGTGATTCTTGGCATGGATTGGATTTCTCTACATGGAGCTCATATCAATTGACAAAGAAGGGAAGTCACATTTCATATTCCAGATCAATCTACAATCGTCTATCGATGCAAGGATGAATATAACCTTCCAGTGGAAATTCCTTCCATCTTATGGGTCTTGATTCCACTAAATGAAGGTTATTTATCTCAAATGGTTGGTGAGAATCTCATGATTAAGAATATTCCCATCATACGATAATTTGATGATTTTTTTCCGGAGGAATTACCAGGTCTTCCACCAAATCATGAAGTTGAGTTTTCAATAGAACTCGTACCGGGTGCTTTGCCTATTTCAAAGACACCTTATAGAATGGCCCCAATTGAGTTGCAGGAATTGAAGAAGCAACTCCAAGAGAATCTTGACAAGGGATTCATATGCCCTAGTGTGTCACCTTGGGGAGCACCTGTTCTATTTGTTATGAAGAAATATGGATCAATGAGACTCTGCATTGATTATCGAGAACTTAACAAGATCACTATCAAGAACAAATATCCTCTCCCACGAATTGATGACTTATTTGACCAACTACGCGGAGCTCAATACTTTTCCAAGATTGATCTTCGTTCAGGGTATCATCAATTAAAGATCAAAAGGGAGGATATACCAAATACGGATTTCTGTACAAGTTATGGACACTATGAATTTATAGTGATTCCATTTGGTCTTACTAATGCCCCTGCTATCTTCATGGATCTAATGAATAGAGTCTTTAGAGACTATCTTGACCAATTTGTGGTAGTCTTTATAGACGATATTCTTGTCTATTAAAAGAGCAAGGAAGAGAATGAAGATCACTTGAGAATTATATTGAAGACCCTGAGAAAGGAGATGCTTTATTCCAAATTTACCAAGTGTGAATATTGGCTTCAAAAAGTTTCATTTTTGGGTCAAATAATCTCAAAAGAGGGGATATCTATGGATCCAGCAAAAAAAGAGGTTATTGAAAGATGGTCGAGACCAACAACAGTAACTGAGATCCGAAGTTTTCTTGTTTTGGTTGGATATTATCGACGTTTTGTAAAATAATTTTCACGATTATCTAATACACTCACCAAGTTGACTCGGAAAGGAGTTAAGTTTGCTTGGACAGAGGAATGTGAAGAGAATTTCAAGGAGTTGAAAAGAAGGCTATCCAGTGCACCTGTGCTCACACTGCCTTGTAGTGGAGAAAGGTATGTGATCTACAGTTATACATCCAAGAAGGGATTGGGGTGTGTTCTTATGCAAAATTATATGGTGATAGATTATGTCTCACGACACTTGAAAATCCATGAGCAAAATTACCCAACACATGATTTGGAGTTAGCTGTGGAAATCATTGCATTAAAGATTTGAAGGCATTACCTTTATGGTGAAAGGTGTGATATTTATACTGATCATAAATGTTTAAAGTATATTTTCACACAAAAGGAGCTGAATATACGTCAAAGAAGATGTTTGGAGCTGATTAAGGATTATGACTACTCAATCCATTACCACCCTGGGAAAGCAAAAAAGGTGGCAGATGCATTAAGTCGACAAGACCATGCTTGTTTATCCATGATGAGGATTAAAAAAGATCCAATATTTATGGATTTACAAAGGATGGATCTTGGAATTATAATAGAAGGGGAAAAATATTATCTTTATCAAATGAATGTTCAACCATCTATACATGTGAAGATTAAAGAGGAACAGAAAGAAGATGTAGAGTTACAAAAGAAGGTGAGAAATGTTCCTAAATTCAACCTTGATTGTGATGGGATAATAAAGTTTAGGAATCAGGTTTGTGTTCCTCCCATCCCCGAATTAAAGAAGGAGCTGCTGGATGAGGCTCATAATTATTCATTCACTATTAATCTTGGAAGCACAAAGATGTATAGGGACCTGAAAGAGTACTTCTGGTGGGATGGCATGAAAAGAGATGTTGCTGAATATGTCTATCGATGCTTGGTTTGTCAACAAGTTAAAGCTGAGTGACAGAAGTCTAAGGGGATGTTACAACCATTACCCATACCCGAATGGAAATGGGAAAACATCACTATGGACTTTGTCACAGGACTTCCTAAAACATCCAAAGGCAATAATGCTATCTGGGTCATAGTTGATCGTCTTACAAAGTCTGCACACTTCATTTCTATTAGAGAGGATTTCTCTCTAGATCAGCTTGCCAGGATATATGTAAAGGAAGTGGTAAGATTGCATGGAGTACCACTTTCTATTATATATAATCGGGATCCGAATTTACCTCGAAGTTATGGCGAAGCCTTCAGCATACTCTGGATACAGAGTTGAGTTTCAGCACTGCTTATCATCCTCAGACAGAAGGTCAGACTGAGAGAACAATTCAAACCCTAAAAGATATGTTGAGAGATTACTCTATGGATTTCAAAGGAGGTTGGGATCAACACCTACCTTTGGTGGAATTTTCTTATAATAATAGCTTTCACTCCAGTATTCAGATGGCTCTTTATGAAGATCTCTATGGAAAGAAATGCAGGACTCCAACTTGCTGGGATGAAGTTGGGGAAAGAAAGCTATTAGGACCTGATCTCGATGATGAAATGGAAGAAAAGGTCAGATCTATTAAACAACACATTAGAGCAGCTCAGAGTCGATAGAAAAGTTATTCCGACAACCGAAGAAAAGACCTAGAGTTTGAAGTGGGTGATAAAGTGTTCTTATGAATATCTCCCTGGAAGAAGGTTATGAGATTTGGAAAGAAGGGGAAGTTGAGCCCTAGATATATCGGTCCTTTCAAAATACTGGATCGTGTTGGAAAGGTAGCTTACCGATTGGCGCTTCCACTGAATCTCTCTCAAGTTCACGATGTGTTCCATGTATCTCTCCGGAGAAAGTATATACCTGATCCTTCACATGTACTCAGCTCAGAAGTTGTACCGCTGGAGCAAGATATTTCTTATGAAAAACAACCGATAGAGATTCTTGATCGTAGCGAAAAAGTCCTACGAAACAAGACCACTCGATTGGTGAAAGTTTTATGGAGGAACCACCAACTTGAAGAAGCTACATGGGAGCTTGAGGATATGATGAGGGAGAAGTATCCTCATCTGTTTGTTAAAAAGTGACGAATTTCGAGGGCGAAATTCTTTTTAGGGGGGGGGGGGGTAGAATGTAACACCCGAGATTTTTATGAGTAATATTTTGTTTTTATATATCATCAAAGGAATATTTCACTACATACTAGCTTGGATTACTTTACACGCAATCACGACCTTCCTCGATAGCTTGCGTTGTACGCAATACTGAGTTTCACTAAACGACGATATGCTATTAAAATATTATTTAAAATAGCCATTATGAATAGTAATAACCACTTTTTGAAATTTTATCTTTCAAAATGGACTTCATTTTTGAATTCGGAATACCAAAATTAGCCTAGGGTGAAATATTGGTATTTTTCTGAAAACTCTCAATTTTTGATGAATAGTGAAACCACTAAGTGGTAGGTTAAAAATTGAATTTTGCATAAAACATAATTTTACCGCTTATGTGAATAGAATTTCAAAACTCCGACAGACACGGTTGATATCAGTAAGTAAAATGTGGTTCAATGAGATAAAAATAATTTTTTGGTGATTAGTAACGTTTGACTTTTTTTTACCGCGGTTAATAGTAAATAGGGTAACTAAGGGTAAATATGATATTACTATTACCCTAACACATGTCCTAATTCTATTGGATAAGTGTAATTCGACAAAAAAGAACCTTATGAATATAATATGACCATTTAGGTCCACTTGGATTAGATTATGACATTTAATATTATTTTATTTAATGAATAGTTAAAATAGTTAAAATCAATGTTTAATAACTAAAACATTTTTAATATGGGTTTATACATAAGATATATTCGATTATAAATATTCATTAGAAAGATAAAAAAATTTCCTACATAATCATATTTTATTTATAATTTTTAGACTTTAAATAAATAAAATTATTTATTACACAACGATGATGCACTAATTACCCTTTTAAGGAAATGTTAACATAATTGATGTTATAAATGCCCAAATAAATGTAATTTGAGACTTTTTATGAATTACACTAATTTTATATGTTACTATGATATATTATTGTTGATTAAAGCAACTTTTTTCGAACATATAATTCTTTTATGACTTTCAAAAAAATCATATATCAAATAGTGTCAAAATTGAAACAAAATAGTTTTTAAATAAAATATTATATTATTAATTGTTATTTTATTCCTAAAAATCTACGGTTCGGCCAAATGACCTAGATAAGGATATATATATTAATAATAAAAAACTTGGGCTTCGTTTTTCATGTTATTGTTAGTTTATTAACCATATAGTGTAAGAAAACAAAAAGACACGGTAAAAGTTAAAATATTTATCTTAGAGTTAAATCTAATTGATAAGGTTAAAATAATAACCTAAACTTGTTAAATCCTATTGGTTGATAGGATTTCTACCCATCCCCACTTTACCTTCGAAATAATAACCTTCGGAACCATTATAAACCTATTTTGACTTTAATATAAAATAATATTTTGAGATATTCCTAAGGTGCCCCTCTCCTCCCTTATAAAAGGGCTCCTCCTCCCCCTCCTCATCACACCAATTTGAGAACCCAATCTCGGTAAAACCCTGCCAAAATCCCTTCTCCACTTCCCTAGAATAATTCTAGAGGTCTTGGTCTTCTTCAAAGTCAAATCTTAGTTCCCTAAGTGGAGGATTCAAAGAGGCGTTTAAAAGAAGAGGTAATATCCATTACCGATCTTTTCAATTTCTTTCTTATTCAACTTCTTCTTCTTTAGTTGTTTCATGATAAAGTAATAACATAAGTATTACATACATACTGATATGTTATTATAAATATGAAACTACCCTAATTCACCTTTTATCCATCCTACAGAAAAATGAAATCATCGCGCGTGCGTACGTACGGAATACCGTCTCCACGCCGTGGTGTAATCTATTTTCCACCACCACCTTACTTGTATGGGTATAATGGTGTAAATAATGACTATATATGACTATTAAAAAGTGATATTGATTCTGAAATAGTATACATACACTCCAATACAATTCCACGATCATAGGAACGATATCATCACTCATGCGTACGTACGGAATACCGTCTCCACGATGTGATGCGAATCGTTCTACATGATCATCATTACATAGTAATTATATAAATGAATTTAATGAATAAATATGATATATGTTACACTAATACCATTATGGATATAAGGTATATATAACCTTAAAATAAGAATAAGAATTTATTCTGCAAAACATGCATAACAACAAAAGGCAATAAAGACCCGAGTAACAACTAACAATGAAATATTACTAACATGAAGATAAGAATATGACCATATATGATACCATATCAATATGTATGATTATGTAATAAGTCAATAACATTATTTAAACCATTATACAGGAGCTTCGGACACGTACAAAGCAAATCAGACCTAAGGTAAGGGGAAATATCACAATCTCATTTTTATCCGAGATTGTTTATACTTTGGTATTTACTGGGGTGTATTTTATCATCCACATCCATGTTCCCTCAATATGTAATATTGTTTCCATCCACTTACAATAGTTTAAATCCAATTTTACCCTTCGGTGAGTTTTTAGTAAAGAATATGAAAGGAATCTTTTGTCGTTTTTTCGTACGAGGTACTTTTTGACTTTTCTGACAAAAGTATGAAGAATGTTTTTTTAACTTATACGGCATGAATGGATTTTTAAAACATTATTTCCAAGAAACTTCCTTTACATGTTTTCATGTTTATTTTTGATCAACTTCTTTTAGTTTATAATTTTATGACATGTTAAGAAAAGAAAAGTGTTTTTGAAGAAGAAAGGATATTTTCCTCAAGAATGGAGTTCAAGTGTTTTATCAAAATTATTTTCCATCTAAGATAATAAAGGGTTCTGTTTTTATCCCTATTATTACATTTATTTGATTATGTTGTGAGGGAATTATTTTTATGAAGTCATTTACCTTATATGATTTGTTTTATGATGTCATGATGTTTCAAGAATCCCATTTTTGTTACATGTGTTATGCGATGTTGTATGATTTATGATTATGTGGAACACATAAGAAAGGATTCATTATAAGATGGGTGGGACCTATATCTACCTCCAATGCATTGGGTAAAGATTTATATCTCATGAGATAGACATGGCTGGAACAAAGGGTTATTTCGGTTCAGTGATACAGGACTGAAACGAGGAGTGAACTTGGTTCAAAAATGGACTTTGTCCGCTAAGATAGTCTTGGCAATGAGTCATGACTAACAAGAAATGATTTTCCATGATTATGTGTGCATGCCACAAAGTTTCAAGTTTTATTTTATGATTATGGGGATATCATTTTCACTTCTATGATTTATTCCATGTTAAGATATTATGATCTCTTGTGCAGGTTATGATTTTCAAAAAGATATGATATGATTTTTATTTCTTTTATTTTCCCTTGATGAGCATTTGAGATCACCATTTTTTGTATGTTTTCTTTTCCCCAGGTCAGGAAGATGTATATTAAGTAGAATATGCTAATAGGGACCCTAGATTTGATGAAATAAATGGGAGACACTATAGAAGATTTATGAACCAGTTGTTTATGTTTCCCAATTTCTAAAGACACTATACCTATACGGTACTTTGTGGTTTTGGAATATGTTGTAATAAGTGTGCTTCAATTTTGAAGTATTAACAATGTATGTAAAGTATGCGTCGTTATAGAGATGATCATTATGACTTACTCTTGGATAGTTTTTAATAAATTTTTAGTATGTTTGTGTTGAATCTCTCACGAATCCAACTGGGACATCAACAATGAAAAGATGATAACATATCTATCGAGCATCCGATTGACGAACTGTCTTTTGTGTTGGAACACTTATCAAAAGGCGGATCATCAAGATACTTCTTTAGGAGACTTTGTGCTAGTAAAAATTTGACCAATGATGTGAGGATCAGTTCTCCCAAACACACTACTAATGTAGTACTATAACTGGCTATGACTCGTTGTCTACGGACTTTTCAACATGAAATGACTTGAAGAACATGATATGTGATGGGAAGGAGTACCTTAGTAGGCCATGATGGGGAGCAGCCATGGTACGTGATGCAGAGGGCTACCTAAGTTGTCCAAAGTGGGGGAGCAGCTTTGTGTGACCTAGTAGACCCATGGTACGCCATGGGGAGGAATACCTAAGTAGTTCACGGTTAGTGGGAAGCACCTATGTGTGATGAATTAGTCTCACTCTACTCTATAGGGGAGGAGTTCTCAAGCAACCTATGTGATTGGCATTGTCATTTGGAATGTTAACCGTTCTAAGGGATAGAGAATCTATGGTTGTCTAGAAACATTCATTACGATTTGGGGTGGTTCAACATCATAATCTTATTTCTATGAGTTTTATACTAGGTTTGGGATGAGGCTCAGTATGAAATAAGTCTTTTATTTACATGGTACTATCTTCATCGTGTAACATGTGTGGTACATCATCCTTAGTGGTGTTACCTTTGGGGTATACATCCCTAATGTATGAGATGAGTATATCATGATAACCTAGGTATATCCATGGGCATATACCTAAGTATAGTTGATGCCTTGCTCTGTGGTTTTTCCTTTGTGAAACTTTAGGTGGCCTACGGGGTCTTGGGGGCCCTAATGTCTATCGTTATACTCACCCCGGCATGGGCGTCCCTCCGTACCATTTTTTGTCCTATGAAGATGACGTACGCCATTGATAACGGCTGAGGGAGGCATGAATTGATGATGCTCAGAGGTGGAACACTTGGGTAACGAGATGTAGGGACTACTAATTGTGAGCTACAACTACCCTTCATGTAGGATCCAGGGTGGACCATTTTGTGTGACATGATGTGGGGACTACTAATCATGAGATGTACCTACCCTTCATGTAGGATTAATGGTGGATGATCTAGGAGGTGCCTTTCCATTTTATAGTTTTATTGTTCCTTTTAATTGTATTAGTACTTTTCAGTTGTACTCGTACTTTCAGTTGGGCTTGTATTCTGACTCCTATTTCTATCAGTACACATTTTTACTAAAACAATTTACATAAATATTTCTTATTATCAGGTTCTCTAACAGTGTGTTGGTATAGGATTAAAGTAAAAACCTTCCCATTTTAGTTAATATGACTTTCAGTGCTAGTCACTGGCCCCTGGCCTTTGGAATGCATGCATGGGGTAGTCACGACACGGGCCCCAGGGGAAGGGTCATGACAAGTGGTATTAGAGGAGTTCTTTTCTACCGATGAACAAGGACTCTAAACATTTCTGTGTGGAAATAAGTATTATGAGTGTATTTATCTATTTAGGGAATCTAGTGTTGGTACAAAGACCGATGTATCCATACTCTAGGACCATAAATACTAATTTCCAACTCAGTGCACGAAAACACTCATTGAATGTTTTTTTGAAGAGTTTTTATTAGGATTTCATTGGAGTCAGCTCACTAGGTATAAATTAATAAACATTGAACAACTATTCCTTATTAGTATTCCACCATGTAGATAGCCCACTAGGATTCCAAAGAGAGTACGTGATGATGGCTAATCGAGTGATGAGGCCTCGGTGCAAGTCCCTCTTAAGGTGTTATCACATTCGGGTGGTGCACCAGTAGTACCACAACCCATTGGGCGGTAGATGCCACCATCCCCACCCGTAGATGGTGCATGCTGACTGAGAAAATTGCATGAGTTCCAGCAGTAGTGGCATATGAGGTTTCGAGGTGAGATAGATTCCCACGCATTTGAGGACTGGATGGAGGCTGTGTCTTGAGTTTTCCTCCTTGTTGGGACACCAATTCAGTAGATAGTGATTCTAGTTTCTGGTATTTTCAAGTATATATCCATGATGATGGTTTTTTGGGTAATGAGGCTTTGGTACTTGGACTATTTCATGATATGGTACCTTCGGGTAGTGTTCCAACTATAACACTACATGTTAGTCAGAAGTTACAACCAGTAGTACCATTAGAGGACACATGTATGCTTAGTGTCTTAAACGTGTTTCATCATTAGGTACCCCTCAGGTAACGAGGTGATCCCAACTCACATGCGTCTTAGGACTATATTGAGGTGGGGGTAGAGATTCAATCTAGCCAGGGCACCATTCGATCAGATGGTGGTCCTAGTAGAGAGCCTTATACATGTCTCAACAAGACGATGATAGTGTTTAGATTACCCAGATAATGCAAAGCGGTGAATTTTTCTATGGAAAACCATGAAAACTATCCTCATAGAAGGGGGAATCTTTCCATAAAGAGCTAAGGGATGGGTGTTTCACGGAGATTCTATAGGTTCTGTAGGATGACATGTCAGTAGCTGAGTATTCATCGAGGCATACCGACAATCCTAGGTACATAATGAATATAGTTCATTCAGTGCATTAGGTCTCGGACCTCTGAGTGAGGTGTGCTTCGGGACATTTGATCTAGAATTCTTCTTCTATGCATCCCTACTTATGTTTGGGTGTTAGAGAGAATATTTTTGGTTGAAAGATCTTAAGCTGTGCAGATGGAACCGGTGAATGTTAACATATGGAAAACAAGAAAATGAAATCAGTCTTAGAATCCTGGGCAAGGAAAATGTTTCAAGAAGAGGATGTGATAGGGACATAAAAATATTATGGTCTTCATACGTGGAAGTAGAGCTAGGAATGTTATATGAGGTGGTGAAAATTTCAACATTTTACAACCACTTCCCCTTTTGTGGTCTCCACCAGGCTCAGAGAGCTAGAGGAAATGGGAAAGGAATAGCTGCATGCGGTTAAGGAGTGTGATCCAAGGGCTCTTAGAATTATTCTAGGTATGTTTTGTTTCTACTACCATTAGCCATATTAATAGACATGGGTACCAATCATTCAATCCGTCCATGAATCTTTTCCAAGACCTAGAATTTCTGGTTAAACTGTTGACTTGTCCCTCACGTCTATAGATACCGTTGAGGGGAGACTCGATAATCACACTTATCATGATGGTGTGATCTGACCCTTGAGGTAAGAGATTCTGTTAGATCCTCTAGGTGTTAGCCTTGAGGCCTTACAAAGATAGTTTGGGTATGGACTGGACATCTAGAGTTCATACTCAGATTGACTGTATTAGGCCAAATAGTTGTGGTTTATCTAAAATGTTGAAATTATGTTTTCTTGGGTGGGAAAAAAATGAATCTCAGACATCAAAAAAAAATCTCAAGCATATGAGGGTGTAGACGATTAATCTTGAGTCGTCGAGCCTTACCCTCATGGAAGCATGATTTTGTAGTTTTCAATTCCCAACAAGAGTGACAGAGTGTGAGGGAATCCTTTCAAAATATGTTTCCAGGGTTACCTCCTAAATGGGTGAAGGACTTATAATTTTTTTGGGAACTCCCATAGTTATAAAAAATACTTCTCTATGGTATAGGCACTGTTGTTATCATTGAAGATGTAAGGGGATCATTTCCTGTTGATGCATATGTGTTTTTAGAGCTTTCAGAAGTGAAACGTGATAGCTAACACACTCAGTAGGAGGTCTGGTTCACAAAGTCTAAGTTAGATATCAGAGCAGCTAGTCGCGTTGATGATATCCACAGTGGATAAAGAAGGATCCTCTTACCTCCGGTCTATGACATTAACTACCATAATTCTTTAGAAAATATGGGGGGGCACTGCTTGGGACATTGACTGTGGGGACCAAAGAGCACAGATATCCTTAGGACAGTCTGTTGAAGGATTATTGGAAGGTGGAGAACATGTCATCCTCTCCATAGAATGAACAATTATACTAGTGAATATTTGGAAGGAGGATTTGACAGATATCCATACATCCCCTTTAACAGTACATCCTGGAGTGGTGAAGATGTACCAGGACCTCTGGTGTCAGTACTGTTTATCAAGGATCAAGAAAGGAGTAGAAGACATTGTATCACCATGCCTCACCTATTGGAAAATGAAAACTACTCAGAGCCAACCAAATTCTTCTAATGATGGGAGGAGGGAGGCCAAGACTTCCTACAGGTCTCAACTCGATGAGGATTGTATAGATTCAGTAGGGGTGTCATGTTATCTATATGGTTCATCAGACAATTCTTGGTACTCCGTCAAGTGGGAGAGGTGGTAAACCATTTATCTTTGTCCACACAGATGCACTGGGTGCATAATTTTTTCCACATGTCACAGCTGAAGAGATGCGTGCATGATCCATTAAATGTTAACCACTATGGAGAGTTTATATTTTACAATGCGGTGACTTTTATGATATTTACATTAGAGATTGAGAATCAACAGGATCAAATCATTCTTGGATGATCAATACCTATAGTGTGTGTATTCTGGAAGCACAAGAACTACCAAGAGAACACATGGGAGTGAGATTCTCAGATTCGGGCTCATTACCCTCATTTGTTTGATTTTCCGTTGTTTTGGATTTTGAAAACGTAAATCCTTAATGTGGGAAGAATTTAATGTACCAAAATAACTGTATAATTTTTTATATTATATAGAATTATTTCAAGACCAATAAATATTATGGCATGCGATTCCAATGCCCGAAGTGCCCGAAATGATTCGTCTATGATTTGATAAACATTAATTAGGGTGTGAAAGTTGTCTTATTGAAATAGTTAAATAACTCTTAAATGGTTTCCTGAATCTGTAATCTGATGGCACTGTTGCACACAGGATGTGAGTATTACCCAAGGCCAGACTTATGTTTAGTCGGCACAAGCCTCCATTGATAATACCCAAAAATGGCAAAACCGTAAATAAAATAAATAAGTAAAATTATTTTATTTTTCAAAAACATATAACACACCAATGGTAACGTGGATTTAAAATCCATGGCCACCATTGATCATTTGAGGGTATTTTTTCCTTAGGTTGATATTAACAATTTCTAGTGTGGGACATCAGTGAATGTTAGTTTTTGGCCATAAATAAAATAATTAAGTGACAATTATTTTATTGTAAAACATATAAATTTTAAATGGCAACATAGATAAAAAATATGAGAGTACTGTTGGGTTTCATGGGGTGTTTTCTCCTTAGGTTGAGCTTAACCTTGACCAACGCGGGTTGAGGGTGAACGTTAATAATTTATTAAATTTTTTTTTGGTAATTTTAGTAAAAATATGAGAGACATATTATAAATTTTGATCTATTGATCGAATTAAAAATACGGGGGCACTGTGGAAACCATAGTTCCAGGATTCACATAAGGAATTATTTTTTTTGATTGTAGTAGGTCTGGAGAAAATGTTATGTTTTTCAACATTTTAAAAGAAATGAAATCAAATAATTTTATTATTTGATTTCATATCCTCCAACGGAAAAGCAATGGGGTGGGGCTAGCGACGTGTGTAGCCAATAAATGGCCTAACCTGCCAACCCTATGTAATGATGGTATTGGGGAATTATGAGTCTTCCTAAATATTGATCCCCATTAAACTCTAACACCATTACTTATCCTCCCCCTATTATATATATATATATATATGGTAAGGAGGTACTGGAACATCATAGCCAATATATGAAGTGATTATGGAGAACTGTGATGCCAAACCCTTAAAAGATGGAGCCTATCATAGTGTGAAGTGATAGGTGACACCGGACCACGAATAGAAGGATTGCGTGCGAGTGTCGTCATTGGGAACCTGTTGCAGAAACAATGAACACGATCTACCATTAAGCCTTAGACAATCTCTAATGGTCTACGAGGTAGAGGATTATTATTTTATTCTTTTTTAATGATTTTATCTTCCCCGTTCTTGAATAATATGAAGAACATATACCAACAGACAAATAGGTTGATCTGTGATTCATTCGTTCCTGTGGGATGTTGTTGAGGGTAACATTGTGGGGGTTTTTTATTATTGTTTAATTAAATTTATTATTAAACCCTTAACCCCCCTATTATTTGTGAACTAACATGTAGGGTACGTGCCTAACAAACCCGCCTTGAACCCTATACTACATTGATAATTTAACACCTCCAGGGAACACCGAAAATGCAGAAATACCAACTGGCTATGTGGGGATATCGTGTCAAAGCACGTTACAGGATGTGACTGCAACAGAAATCCGTAATAGTCATTGGAGCGGCTAGCATTGGTCAGCCATGGAGGAGGTTCAATGCGCCTATGATGAACAAAGGAGGTCATGGCTTGTCTGCTGCGACAATTAGAGGAAGGCATCCGACACTCCGGCCGGCTGCGAGGGATGGCATGACATGTTGTCATGCGCCGTTGGTGAGGTCTGCCGGCACGTTGGCCGACCGTGATAGATCCAGCAGAGAGGAGGTGGGGAGCACCCCCAGTCGCACACCAATGTTACAGTAAGGCCTTGACCTACGATGATCATGATAAGAGAAGGGGGCCATTAGTTTATCCGTTGGTCGGCGGATGGGGCGGGCTCCTCGGGCATGACCGGAAGCAAAGCCACAACTCATCGGTCATGGCACGGAGGACCTGTGGTTCCAAAATTGCGCCGCATTAGGTCAACCCTCGTGAATTGACCCAGTGGCATGGATTCATAACACGTCAACATTACCTAGACACTCCACGTCTTGGTATCCTTGGAGGCCCGTGTTGATAGGTTGTTGGCGTTGTCGGGTCGGCCCGGCGAACCAAACAGACGCTTAACTGGCCTCCCCGCAACCCATTCGGGTTGGAATGGGCCCCTCGGGCAGGGTTTACCTTGGTTGGGTTGGAATCAAGTTGGTACGGGATGACCCAGGTCGATCCAAGTCGGCCCATGCCAAACCGATCATGCCAGTTAGACCTATGGGGGCCGAACCCGGACCAAGTACCGATGAGTTATGAAAAACTGGCCCTGGTTTCTAAACTGGATATCCAGTTGAAAAACCATATATTGCGTCGGGTTCCATCATGGGAGAGGAGAATTTTGACTTACTCCTTCAGAGTTTTGGAGAAACTGGGACTATGAATGGGTTGTATCGCACCTGAATCCAACCTGGCCCTCCGTACTGAAATACTAATATTGAATAGACTGGTATTCTGATTGATGTGTTGTTTATTATGTTGGAACCCTTATGACATAGAGGGTCATTATGTTATTTCTTTGTAGGAATTTTTTCTGGTTGGATTACGACAATGGTTTGTGGAGCGGTTCTCCCAAGCATCCCACATATTGAACCCTACAACTGGCTGAGACATGATTACTGCTGACTTTGCGACTCAAAGTTACTCGACAACCAAGGTACACGATAGGGAGGAGTACCTCAGCAAGCCACGATGGAGTGAAATCACAATATAAAATGGGGAGGTGTACCTCAACAGGCCATGGTGGGGGAATTGCTCTGTATGACCCGACATACCCACGGTACACGATGGGGAGGACTACCTCAGTAGTTCAATGTTAGTGGGATGTGCCTTAGGGTGATACAAAAGGACCACTATACTCGATATGGGAGGATTTATCCCGCAGCCTAGGAGTTCAATGTTGTGACTGGGAATGTTAGATGTTCCTAGGCCTAGATAATCTATGGATGGGTATCAATATTTACAATGATCCTGTGTGGGTCAGCATCATAATCCTATTTCTCTATGTTTTATACCTTGTTTGTGCTAAGGATTTGTTTTAACTAAGTCTTTTAAATTTGTGGAACTATCTTCATGGTGTTGTGGTGTACATCGACATTCATGGTGTTACCATTGTTGTATACTTCCCTCAATTATAAAATTATATATATCATGATATATTAGGTATATGTATTGGAATATAACTAAGTAGAGTTAATGTTTTGATCGATGGTTTTCCATTGTGGAACGTTAGGAGACCTAAAGGGTCTTGGAGTCCCTACTGAGTATCTTTATACTCACCCCTACACGGGCTTTTCCCACTCCTTGTTCTGCCTTTTTTAGATGAAGCTCGACATTGATCGATGATGACAGAACCATGACTGGATGGTTCATGGTGGTGGACAATTTGGTGTGACGCAATTCAGGGACTACTAATCGTTAGATGTAACTACCCTTCAGGTAGGATCCGGGTGGACGATTTGGTCTAACGCGATGCTGGGAGTACTGATCATGAGCATTTCCTACCCTTCAGGTTGGATCTGTGGTGGATGATCCTAAAAAATTCTTTTCCTTGTTTCAGTTGTATTGTTCCTTCCTATTATATTATTACTTTTCATTTGTACTCTTACTTTCTATTGGTCTTGTATTCCGACCCCTTTTTCTTTCAGTACTCATTTTTTACTGCAACAGTTTTCTTCATAGTCGCTTCATGTAATTTTCTCAGATCTTGTGATTATATAGGTTTAAAGGAAATGCCTTCCCATTTTAGGGAATATTCCTTTCGGTTCTAGTTGCTAGCCCCTGGCATATGGAATGTGTCCTTCAGGAAGTCATGGCATGGGCCCAGGGGGATGGGTTGTGATAGTCATTGTTCATTTTAGAAAAAAAAACATTTCAATAATATCTATATAACTCGACCAAAAAATTATCATAATAAATTGTCATCAAAAACAATAGAATTAAAACACTACAAAAATACCCTAGAGGATTTCTCCCAAGAATATCTACAATTGTATTTTTTTTTATACTCTTCACCTTGTGATACCATTTTAATATTTTTTCATCTTCTAAACAATTCTCTTATTTAAATTCTAGATAGCGATCAATGATTCACTCAACACATGATCTAATTCAACATGATCGATACATGGTGTGAGAATAAATATTAGGATGAAAATTTCATCAACAGATCACATCTTATAACACCCCAAGCTTCCACGGTATGCTTCTTTTTCAATATTTTAATATCTTACATTGTACGCAAGTTCGAGATTCTAACACACCGCGACCAATCAAAGTAGCCGTTATTAATAGTTATACAATTTTTTTTGAATTATATAAATTTTATATTTAAAAATGGACATCATTTTTGGATTCGTAATATCAAAATTAACCTTTGTTAATTTTTTGTTATTTTTCTAAGAACATCCAATTTTCAATGAATAGTGAAAAATACTAAAAAACAATTTTTTTAATCAAAATAATTTATAGTGATAAATTATACTATTGAGTGGTTTTAAAGTATAATTAGAATATAATTTTACCATTTTATCCAATGGTTGTCATTAGAATTAATTTCACATTGAAATTGGACATAAAGAATTGTCAATCTTTTGATTTATATTATTTCTTAGAAACACGCTATTTGTTTTGACAACGGGAAATAATTATAAAATAAATTAATTCAACTTATATGTTTTGAATTTTCTAAAATAGAAATCATTTTTGAATTAGTAATATCAAATATATCTTAGGGTTAATTTTTGGAATTTTTCTAAAAAACATCAATTTTTGATGAATATTGAAACCACTAAGTGGTAGTTAAAAAACTAATTTTTCGATTAAATGAAACTTTACCACATTAGTGTATTTAATTTCAGAAATTTGACATAAATGGTTCTCATTATTAAGTAAAATGTGGTTCAATGTGATTAAAACAATATTTGGTGAATAGAAACTTTTATTTTCTATTAATAGCGATTAAAGGTCATTCGTGCAATTTAAGGTAAATATAATGTTATAATAATATGAAATTACCTTTACACATGAGATCCACTTATTGGATGAGTCATGGACGACCAAGACAATCCATGGGTAAACTTGCGTACCCCATGGAGCCACATGGCTATGAAAATGACATTAATAACTTTTTATTTAAATTAAAAATAAAATTGTCAAAAACATGTGTTTTTTTACTAAAACAATTATTACATGGGGTTATGTAAGTTATCATTTCGACTATAAATATCCATTGGAAAAATAAAAATATTTCCTACGGAATGGTATTTTATTCATAATTTTTAGACTTTAAATATATTAAATTTATTATAGCACCATGATGATGCAATGATTACCTCATAAATTAATGATTTAAATAAAATGAAAAGATAATGTAAAAGCTAAGAAATAAACTTGTAAAAACCCTATTGGATGAGTTTATATAGAACCCTTATCACCTTATCCTAGAAATATATAATTGTGGGAACTTTTAAATCTGAAAATCACTTCATAATAATGTAATATTACATGACATTCCATGAGTGCCCCTCCTCTCCTCTTATAAAAGGCCCCCACCTCTACCACCTTATACACACCATCAAATCCATTTGGCTCTGCCAACCTCTGCCCAAATACTCTCTCAGCTTAGCTATTTTACTCCTAGAATGGTCACTTTTGGAAGAAGTCTTCTCAAGGATGCCTTTGGCTCAAATCAAAAAAAGGTACCCAATATTTATGATAATGTCTTCTCTTATGTTCTTTTGTTTTATTTTGCTTCTCCAACCCCTTAAACATTATTAATTCCTATCTTTTGTAACAACAACAGTATCTTCAGTATAATAGGATGTTTTTATTAGAAGGATTTTATTTACACATACACACACCTTCGTCTAACGGTTAAAGAACATACTGTTTCTGTGGGTGGCGAATTACTGCCTCACGAAACGATGATTGTTCAATCTTCATTTAACACCATTACTGGTGGCCATTAATATGTCACTATATTTATTTATGATATATATTATGTTTATGTTTTCATTATGCTTCTGTATTTTTCATTTATGTCTTGCCTTTATGATTTTCATTATGGGTAAACGTGATAATTTCATTTTAGGAAGTGCAGACAACCGCCCCCCTCAATGGGATTTGAATCGTTAATGCCAAATGTGGGACATATAAAGGATTGAGTA
The DNA here is from genome assembly GCA_963277665.1 of Viscum album. Taxonomy (NCBI): domain Eukaryota; kingdom Viridiplantae; phylum Streptophyta; class Magnoliopsida; order Santalales; family Viscaceae; genus Viscum; species Viscum album. Next base: position 528,228,702 of record OY728121.1, on the reverse strand, counting down.
AATGATATTATATATGATATTATATAGGAATTATAATATACCTTTATATCTTTATTATTTAATTCCATAAAATATTAAATAGATATGAATGTAGCGTTCATGCGTATATACGTCTTACCGTTTCCATGAACGGTGCATTTCATTTCTTACCTCTGTATGTTATGTAATATTATAATTACATGTATATACTGGATATATATGATTTATATGATATCTAAATCATGAATATAATTCTGCATATAATGAATATTTCACCACATGAACAACTTATAATTATAAGAAGTTTATTTTTGACACAAGTACGAAAGATCGAAAAAACGACCGTAAATGACATAAATAAATACATAATATTCATAACATGGTAATAAGTGATATAAGAGGAATAATGAACTTGAAAATGTTTCTTAAGAAAGTATAAATTAACTCTAGTTTATTATTTAGGAGATTTAAGAATGATCGAGTCATGTCGGAAACGAGGTAAGGGTCTTTGTTTCAATCTCCTTTAATTGAGGCATATTTTATTTTATAAACAACTTTCTTTTATATGGTGTATAAACCTCTTTTTCTTTTATGTTTATTCAAAAGGAATTTTGTTTATACAAAGAATTTTACTAAACAACAAAATGGAATGTTTTTTTGTCGTACGTATGCATCAACAATGACTTCTCTGCCGCCGTGACCATTATTTTTGTATCGGCTTCCTCTACAAGCCATAAATTTTTTAAATGAAAAATAAATACCACGTTTTTCTTCTCTTTTATTATGGTATTGAAAATGGTTTTGATAATTTTTTTATTATATTAATTTGTTGTATTTATATATTTTTATTGAAATGTGTAAATTTTATGTTTCCATTATTAATGTTTTATGTGATACAATTATGTTATGGGATATGATATGTTTAAACCTTATCATATAAGTAATGCATTGGAATTAATAAGTGATGGGTGGAGCCCGCTATAGCTCTTTGATGCATCGAAATGTCTCCTGAGACAAACTAGTGTCTTGGAATGAGGACTTGACAAAATCTTATTTATAGTCTTGGCACAAGGCCATGGCTACGTGGTTATGGTAGTCCGGCATTATGAATTCCATCATTATGAATGTGGTTATTGATATTGCATGTGATTATTCGAATAGTAGAATATCGATGTGAATAAATAAATTGAATTATTTCATTTTAGTTTTTCCATATTATGTTGATGTTCAGGTTTTAAAGGCTTTTGTTATAGTTATAAATTGCCTTAAATGTTTTTGTTTGTTTATGAATGCTTCTGCTATATTGGTATACTTATTGAGCATCTGAGGTTACCCATTTATATGTTTTATTTATCCCAGTATGTGAAGAAATATTTTATGACTGAACTGTAGGGATAATATGAAGGGGATATGGGTGTGGACTAAGGAGACTATGTTATTTTAGTTTCTCACTTTATTATGTAATGTAACATTTATGAATGTATATATTGTTTCCAAGGATACTAAACTAATCGGTCATTTGAGACTTGATCTTCTGTGATCATGACAATGTTACGTAATAATGCACCGACTCTGGGTAACTGGGGTCAGTGTGTTACACATATTGATAGAAATATTCAACTTTTTTCATCATGAACCACTTCATTGATGATATATAATCTTTGATCAGATATCATTAGCCTCTATTAATCTAAATCACTAATACATCTAAGCTCCCCCAATCAACATCCCCTATATCTTGGCAAACATATTTTCTCCCCCTATTTTAATGAGCCTAATGGTCACTATATTGTGGATATGACATTGAAAAGAAAAAATATCATTAATTTTGGGAAAACACACCATACCTTTGGGAGAGGGGATCCCATGTCAAAACTATTTCATGTGTGGGGAGTCAATTGAACTCCATGATTTTGTTGATGTATTTTAGACACTTATTTGTGTAATGTATTTATTATAATATTTGAATCTTATTGTTAATTATGAACATACACCCACTCCACAATATCATGCTACGCATTCTACATGATGAAATGATATATGATTCCAATGTTATTTTCTATGAATAATGGAGAATATTGTTTTTATGATTTAAAGAACATGAATTATCATTATAGATTATGATCATAAACAATATATTTTTCTTCATTGGTTCTCAATGAATTATAATGTGGTTTATTTCAAAGATATGAAATACATAATACTTCAAGATATAATTCCCCACCAGACATTGTTTTTCTGTCAAATGATGAACCTGCCCAATCATCATTTGTATTTCCCAGTAACTTGTTACGATATATATCATTTTTCAAAAAACCGAAATATAAAATTGTATTAATATATTGATGTTAATTTTATTGAAAGAATTCATATTTACTTATTGTTTCTTGATTACCATTATATTTGTTATGTCACTATTAAATAAAATATTATTCCAATGATATGTTTATATTTTGTGACATTAACCACTTTTCTTTCATCGTCTCGTGAAAATTTTATCTAGTTTGCCATAGTAGATTTCATTTCATTATAAATTTCCACTATAAAACTTCTAAAAGCGTCAATTGAATTTTTTTCATTGGGAAATCATTGTTCTATTTCTTCCTTGAATACCCTATAAACCCTGGAGAATATTTATTTATCAAATAAATGTCATTTCAAACTCTGTTTTCATGATTTATTTGAATAGTTTTCATTGTACATTATATAATCCAGAGAAATGTTTTTCATCAACACACAAAAACGCCAAAATATTTTTCTTATTGGAATTATTAACATAATTATTGCAATTGACTCCACCATGCTGAAAAGCATGCATATAAAATAATGATAGAGCCTTGAGTACCACAATATCTGGGCCATATTTAGTCCATATAATAGCTAATTCATCCAAAAAATTTTTTTTAAATATTCATGGACATGAAACACATTTGTCTATTAGATATACATATCTTCATCTAGAAACCCATTAAGATATTCCAACATAACATCCATCTAGAAAAATTAAAATTTCCTATGCACTACTATGGAAAATAATTGGTGAATATAATGGAGAACGTCAATGGATGAAAATATATCATCAACAAAATTTTCCATGATTTAGGAGTATCACTTGAAAACTAGTAATGATTTTTTCCAAATTACCAATACATCTTCATAAAGTTTATTTTTTTATGACCCATTTGACTCCACTAACATTGTTATTTATAGGTCTCGAAATAGTATCCTATGTATGATTCTTCCCAATTTGGTCATGCAATTCCTTCATAGCATCATAGTGGTTATATTTTAAAAATAATTTTTCAAAATATTTCTGATCTACATGAGATAAGAAGGATTATTACAATAAATAATTCATTATATTTTTTGAATGGGAACGTCTTGATCACCAATGATGTTTTTACATTCATTTTATGCTTGATTTTTTGACTTATATGATGTAATATATTTTAATAATTCTTAATCATAATTAGTATCTTCAAATGAATTAGTATTTGACAATTGTAATCTTCTTTAGTTACATAACACTTATTCACTATCATAAAATAACTATTGATTTAGATTTTATAGATATCTATTCTCCACTTCTATCATTTCATTCAACTAAGTGATATGTTTTAATGATTTCACACAAGGAATCAAGAGTCTCTCATAATATAAAACTTTTCATCCTATAATGAAAAATTCACCTTAATGTTCATTGATACAATTGATTTGAGATTTTTCAATGTTACTAAAATCAGCATTCACCATTTTTTATTCTTTAACATTGATGTTATACACAATGACCTTTTCTATGTTCTCTTGTAATGAATACCTAATATTTTTATTTTCTTCCATCGTCTAATAATTCAATTTTTAATATAACATCATATATAGTTTGATGTCCTATAAAATTTTTTGTTATTTCATTATTTTTTATCTCTAGTCATCTATCTAATCAAGAGATTATTCTAATTTATCCTATATAATAACCATTCATTTGACTTATACATCATTATCACATTTCTACTTTGTGAGAGATTTAACTAAAACATCCACTAAGGAATTTTATATATGATCCAAGAGGTTGTCTATATCATTAACTACAAAATATTCTGACTTTTAATTTCCTTATTAATGATGATTATTCTTTATAAATAAGTTTCCTTTAAAAATTTTGATTCCTTTCACATAGGTAGAATAACTATTCCGGGAAATTTTCACTTCTTCTATATAATCATCTTAAAAATGCATGGGTTACCTTTCAATTATATGTACAACCATTCCAAATAAAATGAAATATTGTGGATCTTTCCCATTGAACATTGCTTCATATTTGTATATTTTGGGAATGGAATGACCTGACATCATCTTATATTCTACTTCATAACCATATTCAATATTGAGCTTATTAACAACAATGTATGAGACATATTGTGAATTTCATTTTAATTATAGGATCATTATCATAATTTATCATCTCATATGTGGCATGACTACTATAAATGTCACGAACTGCCTTCACCAAAAGGAGGGAAGGGTCAGCAAATTGTCAGGCCCCTCCTTCTTTAAGTTGTAGGAGAGATAATGACCCCCGAGTCCCGCCTCCAATAGGCCCCGGGGTGGCGTCTAGCACCAAGGGTATGGGTTTTCACAAATATGGGAGCCATTACCCTTTTTATTATTTAGGATCGGGAAATAGGATAAGTCAACCACCCAGAAAGGGAAAGAAACAGGTGTAAATAAATAATCCCAAACAAAGCCCCCATGAATGTTTAAACAGTTTACAACAAGGTGCAAGTACAAAAAGAGGCTCAAAGTACAGTACCAAAAGAAAACAAAGGTACGACAACAGCAACAACTCCAACTGTCCGACTAGTAGGGTCCCGCACAGCCCTGGTAGTCCTCCTGGAAACCTGAAAGTAAACATAGGGTGAGCATACAAGTACACTCAGTAGAGAAAACCAAGACTCTCGTGCACATGTGGGGGAACGTGCTAAAGTCCCGTGAGAAAGGAGAAAACCAAACGCCTATTCATGGTAAACTAACCACCCCAGGCCTCACTAAGGCACGCTCCCCAAATAACACAAGTCAAGTAATATATATAATCAGAGCACATCGATGTTTGGGTACCCCGCGCCACTTTCCCACTGGTTATTGAGAAATCCTACGCATCGGACCAATCCCGCCATTCTCACCGCAGTCCCACTTCCATACCCGCCCTCACACACCTGGGCCACAACCACACGCAGTCCCACTGCCAAAATCCCGCCCGCACACACCTGGGCCACAACCACACGCAGTCCCACTGCCGAAATCCCACCCGCACACACCTGGGCCTCATCCCGAAGACACTTGGGAAACCACCTGCCGCACACACCTGGTCAACCACAGTACTACCCTGCCCGAAGGTTCTTGGGCTAATAATGGACCTCAGGCCATCATAGCCTGCCCGAAGGTACTTGGGCCATCCGGAAAAGGGAGCATAAAAGGAGCTAATAACCAGCCACTAAGGATAGTGTTGGGAAAAACACCCTTCCCCCATTAATGGGGGTGTTCGGCACTGAGTGATCAACTTGGGTGGGGCGTGAATAAGAAACACAAAGCTACAAGTATAGATATAGGTAACAAGAACTCACCCAAAGCATAGGTTTTCCTAGCCAACCTACAGAACACAACACCACTGCGTCCGAGCCACAGTTCACGGCCCTTGCCCACAAAAAAAAACAGTTGTCCCATTCTTGTTTCACGTTCAGCTAAAATGTTCAATTAATTTTAAGCACTACTGTGCAACTACCATAAGAATAAACAAGGAAAGCATCAAAAGCATGGATCAACCAAAACACTCACACACGGTTCTGTCAACAGAGGATCTCTCTCTCAATTTGTGATATAAACGAGTACCCACCCGGTCTCAAACTCACAACCACTGAAACCATACCAACAGGGAATCCCATCCCCAAATTCACACAACCACCGGGTAATTTCAGATTAAAAAGACTTAACACACTCCGTGATTTCAAACCTGTGTGTTCTAACCTAGAGCTAACATAGTAGGGTTTATCCTGGTGCTTCCAACTTATTCATCCGGGTATACGTGATTAACCAATTTCACAGCAGGAGTTCACAATTTCAGCAACCCATTTAAAACATCACGAGGGGATTCATCAGTGCACATACAACGACCACCAACGGCCTCAATTTTCAGAAAAACATAAACCAGCCCAACTAAAAAGGATGATCACAAGATAAAGCATAAACAACGATCACAACCCCTTCCCCTTCTTTCTTTAGAACTTCGTTTATTATCTTCATTAAGGATCGGTTCAACCAATTCCATAGGAACAAAATAAAGCCCACCCTGTATGATACAAAAAAGTGAGAGGCGAGAGAAATTACCTACTTGCTGATAGACGACCAACGCTTATGTTAGGGGGGAGGCGGAACTTCACGGATAATGACGCGGCACGCCCGATGCACCAGAAGAGCCACAATCGAGGAAGGGAGAAACCACGGCCTAACCCTTAACATATAAGAGCCGGGGGCGGTTGAGATAAAAACGCTGAACCGCGTAAGACGTGGAAGTCGTGGGTTGACCACGCGGCTTGACTCATCATTAAAGGTGCTTGGTGGTTTAAACCGACTCATGAGTCGATTCAGTATTTAATTAAAACATTTGTGCGCGTTTCGGGTCTTTAAGACGTTTCTTTTTTTTCTTTCTTAAACGAGGCAGAATAGGGTTTAAAACCCTATTTGCGAAAAAGGAGCGTTACTGGAACAACTTGGCAAGGCCGGGTGACGTCGGCCGGTTCCGCCGATCGATACCTCTTAAACGATTCGCGTCCTCGAGAATCACAAAAAACCAGAAGGAAAGGGAGGGTCCGAACCACCATCTTCGAAAGATACCTCTTAGGAGTGAACCCCTGCCAACTAAAAACACTCCCCTGTCAAGAACCAGGCAACATACCACGCCAAACCGCCCGATCATGTGGGTTTGGGGAGTTTCCCTCCCCCATGTCACGATATTATCCGCTTTGGGCGGCACTGGCTCGCTCGCACTGGTTTAATCGCATCCACCTTAATGCATCTTGATTAGGGGTCGGGTTCCCTCTTCCCTTTAGCCGGGGCTTTTCACACACAACAGAGGAAATAAACCAGTACATTTCATAGCCAAAAGTCAAACGTTCTACCACAACAGGTACAAAAGGAACAAAGCTCAAAACAACCCGAGTTATTGGGCACGCATCTGTGCTTCCCTCTCCCACGTACTCTCTTCGAGCCCACCATGTCTCCACAACACACAAACCAAGGGAATGGCTTGCCCACGAAGCACCTTCTCCTTGCAATCCTCGATCATCACTGGTTTTTCCACAAAGGTTACGTCGTCCTCGATGTCCAGTTCACCCCAATCAAGGACGTGTGAATCATCGTGCAGATAACGACGGAGCTGGGATACATGAAAGACATCATGTATCCTTAGCAGCGGCGGAGGTAACACTAGCTGATAAGCCACTTCGCCGACCCGCAGCAACACCTCGAAGGGCCCGAAGAATCTGGGGGAAATCTTACCCCCCTTGCCGAACCTCCGTTTCCCACGCCGCGGGGAGACCTTAAAGAACACGTGGTCCCCAACCTCAAACTCCAAGGGCCTTCTCCTAGTATCTGGATACGACTTCTGTCGGTCCTGGGCCGCCTTCATCCTTTCTCGTATGAGCTTAATCTTCTCTGTCGTGTTCTACACCACCTCCGGGCCAAGGATGCCTACCTCTTTTACTTCGGTCCAACACATAGGTGAACGACATGGCCTCCCGTACAAAGCCTCAAACATGGCCATACTGATGGTAGAGTGGTAGCTATAGTTGTAGGAAAACTCTACTAGAGGCAAGTATCGCACCCATGACTCTCCTGAGTCCAGAACACATGCCCGTAGCATATCCTCCAAGGTCTGGATGGTGCGCTCCGTTTATCCATCTGTCTGGGGATGGAAAGCAGTGCTAAGGCGTAACTGGGTTCCAAACGCATGCTGCAATCCTCTCCAGATTCGCGAGGTAAACCGTGCATCACTATCCAAGACTATAGAACTTGGAACTCCATGCAACCGCACCACCTCATTCACGTACTTTCGTGCCAAAGCATCCACAGTATTTGACTCCCTAATTGCCAGAATGTGAGCTGATTTCGTCAACCTGTCCACCACCACCCAGATGGCGTCGCACCCTCCTTGGACCTTGGGTAGTCCCGTGACGAAATCCATTGAGATGTCGTCCCACTTCCACTCGGGAACAGCTAAAGGCTGCAGTAGGCCGCCTGGAACCCGGTGTTCAGCCTTCATTTGCTGACATACTAAGCATTTAGCCACAAATTCTGCCACCGCTCGCTTAACTCCGGGCCACCAGAACTGCCTTTTCAGCCCCTGGTACATCTTGGTAACTCCTGGGTGCACCGCTAGGGGTGAGTTGTGGAACTCACTGAGAACCTTGCCACGCATCACTCTTGGAACAAACAACCTTTTCTGGAAAATCATCTGGTGCTGACAGTCCTCTGTCCATTCTCTTGGAGCATTGCCCTGGTCAACCCGATCACGCATCACTTCGCACTCGGGGTCTCCCCACTGAGACTCCTCCACTTGTCGAAACAGAGATGACTGCACTATCATCTGATATAGGCAGCCTCTGCCACTATCCATCTTCGCATCCAGGTGTAAGGCAGCCAACTCCTCCATTGCCTTCCAGGCATTTGCCGACTCTCGGACTGCATCCTTCTGCGTCCTCCTGCTCAAGGCATCGGCCACCACATTTCCCTTTCCCTCAGTATAAGAGATTTCAAAGTCGTAGTCCGGGAGGAACTCCACCCATCTCCATTGTCGCAAGTTCAAGTCCCGCTGGGAGAAGATATACTTTAATATTTTTTGATCTGTAAAGACCACAAAGCATTCCCCGATGAGGTAGTGCCGCCATAACTTTAGCGCAAAAACGACCGCAGCAAGCTCCAGGTCATCGGTGGCGTAGTTACGCTCATGGGGGCGTAGCTACCTGGACCCGTAAGAGATCACCCCTTATTGCTGCATCAACACGCATCCCAGGCACTGTCCTGAAGCATCACAAAATACCTCATAGGCCATCCCTTCTTCTGGTAATCTAAACACTGGGGCACTAACCAGATTTTCTTTTAGGTAGCTGAAGGACGACTCGCATTGCTCGCTCCACACGAAAACCTAGTCCTTCTTGGTCAAAGCCGTCAAAGGGGATGCTACTCGGGAGAAGTTGGGTACGAATCTACGGTAGTAACCTTCCAGTCTGAGGAAACTCCGGACTTACGCCACATTCTTGGGTGCTGCCCAAGAAACAACTGCCTCAACCTTTGATGGGTCGACTGCAACCCCCTGCTCAGACACTACGAGCCCGAGGAAGTGCACTTCTCGTGTCCAGAACTTGCACTTTGACAACTTCCCGCAGAGCTGGTGCTGTCGGAGGGCTTCCAAAACTGTCCTCAGGTGCTCTGCATGGTCCTTTTCTGACCTTAAATAGATCAGGATATCGTCGATGAATACCACCACAAACTGATCCAGGTACTCCCGAAAGATGGAGTTCATAAGCCCCATGAACACGGACGGGGCGTTCGTAACGCCAAAGGGCATGACCACGAACTCGAAGTGCCCATACCTGCACCTGAACGCCGTCTTCGGGACGTCGCTATCCTTCACCCTCAGCTGGTGGTATCCGGACCGCAGGTCGATCTTCGAGAACCATCCTGCCCCCCTCAGTTGGTCAAAAAGATCATCTATCCTCGGAAAAGGGTAGCGATTCTTGATCGTTACCTGATTCAGCCTCCTGTAGTCGATGCACAACCTGAGGCCACCATCCGCCTTCCTTGCGAACAAGACTGGAGCGCCCCATGGTGACGCACTCGGACGGACATAGCCCCTCTTCATCAGATCGTCAATCTGTATCCGCAACTCTCGTAGCTCCGAAGGTTCCATCCGATAAGGAGCCATCGAGATCGGATGAGCGTCGGGTTGTAGGTCTATCCCGAACTCGATATCGCGTCGAGGGGGTAGAGTCGTCACCTCCTCAGGAAAGATGTCCATAAACTCGCGGAAGATCTCTGGCACTTCCACCATCTCAGCATCTATTGATTCCACTGTCTGCTCGGTCAACAAGGAGAGGAGAGGTTCCTCCCTCCTGTTTCCCTTCGGAAATCTCCGCTCGCTGGTGAAGGTAACACGCTGGCCGTCCAAACCTGAGAACACCGCCCTTCTTTGGAAACAGTCGATGACGGTGCATGCAGAAAATAGCCAGTCGATGCCTAGGATGACATCGTACGGCTGAATCTGTAGCAGAAGGAGATCCCTAACCGACTGATGTGGCCCTAACATCAGTCTACATCCCCGACAAACGAACAGCAAGTCGGTCTGACCTCCAACTAGTGTGCTCAATACCAGGGGCACTGGAAGTCTCTCGACATCTAGACCCAAGGCACGGGCTAGACTGGGTGCAACAAAGGAGTGCGAAGCTCCGGTATTGAACAAAGCATAAGCAAGAGTTCTAAACACATTGATCGTACATCGAACAACCTCTGGCCCTGTTGGAACGGTCGCCTCTGCGGCGTGTAACTTTCCACGCCCAGCTCCCCTGCCCCTCGGCTGTCGGCCACCTCCCCGACCATGCCCTGGTCGAGGTCCCTGGGGAGCTCCCTGAGGTCGGCCTCCTCCTCCTATGTCTTCCTGCGGAGGAGCGGGAGCTCGCTGTCCCTGCTGCTGCTGCTGGAAGGGTCTGGCTGGAAACTTCTGCTGCGGCGGGTGCTGGGGATGACTGCCACTGCTGTACTGCACCCGATCGGGGCACTGACTCCGGAGATGTCCAGGGCTCCCGCAGATGAAGCACCGTGGTCCCGAGACTGAAGGGAAAGAACGTGGGCCAGGGGTTCAAAACTGAAACTGTTGCGGTCTGCTCCCTGTGGGTCGGAACCTCGAGGGTCCCGATGCTTGAGGCCTGGTGCTGACGGCCTTCCCCTTCGATGGTCCCAGCTGGATCCCTTCTCGTGATACTCCGCCCAGAGCATGCATCCTCTACAGCACTTCGGCCTTCTTCTGGACCTCTAAGTATGTCGGAATCGTAAAGGGGGGTAACAGCATACTAGAGGGAGGGTCGGAGCGCCTCCTCCAAAAGTCTTGCCCGAGACTCCTCATTGGGAAAGAGGTCCGGAGCAAAATGTGGGAGGTCATTGAACTTGATTCCAAGTTCCCTCACGGACATGCTCCCCTGCTGGAGGGAGAGTATCTCCTGCCTCTTATCCGCCTTCATTGTCGAGGAGAGGAACTCCGCCCGGTACTCCTTCTCGAAATCCGCCCAATAAACCTCAGACTCTTTCCTATTCCCCAGGTGAAGCATCCACCACTGACGTGCCGCTACTCGCATCTGGCTAATATCAAGAGGAACCCAGTACTCGGTCGGGGCCCGAATCAGGCCGAAGTCTATAACTAGCTTTTCTAACCAGGCTTCTGTCTTCATATCGGGGGTGCTTCCCTCATACTTCTCGAGGGCCTATCGCTGGAAGGCCCGAAGAGTCTTTTGCCACTGGTCTCCCTCTTCCTCTCGATCAGTTCTCTTCTGATCGGCTAAAGTAGTCTTCGGGGCCTCGATCGCATGTACCACACGTGGTCGCCTCCCAGGTGCCATAGCTACAAGGTAAACAACGAATGCCTAAGCCCAAGTAGTGCATACTAAAAAGAAAAACTTCTTAAAATTTTAAATTTATTCTTAATTCCCAAAATATCCCAGAAACATAAGAACACAAGTCATTTATGATGCATGTACCTTTCCTAGGGTCTCTACCCTGCAATCAGTGTGGTCTCACATGGTCGTTCGGTAGGCCCAGAGTCCTTGCATCGGATCACAGGGGGCCCTAAAATCCCGTGTCCTAGCTGGTCTTCCCTGGCCTAATTCACGCAACAAGGTCACCCAAAGTTGTTGCCTTACCATCCCATGCAATCCTCACTGTGCCTAACTCCAGACTCCATCCTACCTCTCTAACCTCGCCTCTGATACCATTCTATCACGACCCGCCTTCACCAAAAGGAGGGAAGGGTCAGGATATTGCCAGGCCCCTCCTTCTTTAAGTTGTAGGAGAGATAATGACCCCCGAGTCCCGCCTCCAGTAGGCCCCGGGGTGGCGACTAGCACCAAGGGTATCAGTTTTCACAAATATGGGAGGCATTACCCTTTTTATTATTTAGGATCGGGAAATAGGATAAGTCAACCACCCAGAAAGGGAAAGAAACAGGTGTAAATAAATAATCCCAAACAAATCCCCCATGCATGTTTAAACAGTTTACAACAAGGTGCAAGTACAAAAAGAGGCTCAAAGTACAGTACCAAAAGAAAACAAAGGTACGACAACACCAACAACTCCAACTGTCCGACTAGTAGGGTCCCGCACAGCCCTGGTAGTCCTCCTGGAAACCTGAAAGTAAACGTAGGGTGAGCATACAAGTACACTCAGTAGAGAAAACCAAGAATCTCGTGCACAAGTGGGGGAACGTGCTAAAGTCCCGTGAGAAAGGAGCAAACCAAACGCCTATTCAAGGTAAACTAACCACCCCAGGCCTCACTAAGGCACGCTCCCCAAATAACACAAGTCAAGTAATATATATAATCAGAGCACATCGATGTTTGGGTACCCCGCGCCACTTTCCCACTGGTTATTGAGACATCCTATGCATCGGACCAATCCCGCCATTCTCACCGCAGTCCCACTGCCACACCCGCCCGCACACACCTGGGCCACAACCACATGCAATCCCACTGCCGAAATCCCACCCGCACACACCTCGGCCACAACCACACGCAGTCCCCCTGCCGAAATCCCGCCCGCACACACCTGGGCCTCATCCTGAAGACACTTGGGAAACCACCTGCCACACACACCTGGTCAACCACTGTACTACCTTGCCCGAAGGTTCTTGGGCTAATAATGGACCTCAGGCCATCATAGCCTGCCCGAAGGTACTTGGGCCATCCGGAAAAGGGAACAGAAAAGGAGCTAATAACCAGCCACTAAGGATATTGTTGGGAAAAACACACTTCCCCCATAAATGGGGGTGTTCGGCACTGAGTGCTCAACTTGGGTGGGGCGCGAAAAAGAAACACAAAGCTACAAGTATAGATATAGGTAAAAATCACTCACCCAAAGCTTAGTGTTTCCTAGCCAACCTACAGAACACAACACCACTACGTCCGATCCAGAGTTCACGACCGTTGCCCACAAAAAAAACATTTGTCCCATTCTTGTTTCATGTTCAGTTAAAATTTTCAATTAATTTTAAGCACTACTGGGCAACTACCTTAAGCATAACCAAGGAAAGCGTCAAAAGCATGGATCAACCAAAACACTCACACCTGGTTCTATCAACAGAGGATCTCTCCCCAATTTTTATATAAACGAGTACCCACCCGGTCTCAAACTCACAACCACCGAAACCATACCAACAGGGAATCCCATCCCCAAATTCCCACAACCACCGGGTAATTTCAAATTAAAATGACTTAACACACTCCGTGATTTCAAACCTGTGTGTTCTAACCTAGAGTTAACATAGTAGGGTTTATCCTGGTGCTTCCAACTTATTCAGCCGGGTATACGTGATTAACCAATTTCACAGCAGGAGTTCACAATTTCAGCAACCCATTTAAAACATCACGAGGGGATTCATCAGTGCACATACAACGACCACCAACAGCCTCAATTTTCAGAAAAACATAAACCAGCACAACTAAAAAGGATGATCACAAGATAAAGCATAAACACCAATCACAACCCCTTCCCATTCATTCTTTAGAACTTCGTTTATTATCTTCATTAAGGTTCGGTTCAACCAATTCCATAGGAACAAAATAACGCCCACCCCGTATGATACACAAAAGTGAGAGATGAGAGAAATTCCCTACTTGCTGATAGACGACCAACGCTTATGTCAGGGGGGGGAGGCGGATCTTCACGGATAACGATGCGGCGCGCCCGATGCACCAGAAGAGCCACGATCGAGGAAGGGAGAAACCACGGCCTAACCCTTAATTTATAAGAGCCGGGGGAGGTTGAGATAAAAACGCTGAACCGCGTAAGACGTGGAAGTCGTGGGTTGACCACGCGGCTTGACTCATCATTAAAGGTGCTGGGTGGTTTAAACCGACTGATGAGTCGATTCAGTATTTAAATAAAAATTTTTTTGCGCGTTTCGGGTCTTTAAGAAATTTCTTTTTTTTCTTTCTTAAATGAGGTAGAATAGGGTTTAAAACCCTATTTGCGAAAAAGGAGCGTTACTGGAACAACAAGGAAAGGTCGGGTGACGTCAGCTGGTTCCGCCGATCGGTCACACCGATCGGTCGCACCGATCAGTCGCACAGATCGGTCGCACCGATTTGCCTCACCAATCGGTCGCGCCGATCGACACCCCTTAAGGATCCGGATTTTGGCAAAGGAAGGGACCAAGGGGGGGGGGGTCCGGGTCATCACAATAAAATCTATCCAAATTCAGCTACATTGGATCATTATCTTCGTGTAAAAATACTATCATATTGAACCAAGGTTGGAGTATTCTCAATATGTGTTTTACGAGCATTTCATGATCAAGAATTTCTCCACAACCACACATGTATTTCAGAAAAAAATTCACCTTGTCAAAGAATTCATCTATAGACTAAATTGGGTTCATTTGTAGGTCATCATTTTTTTTCAAAAGAACCAATAAGTTTTCATCTGATACTTTTGAATCGCCATAATATATTTTTAACTAATTTTACCACATTGCATGTGTTAACTTACAAGTCATCACCTTCATATATAGTATTATAGACAATGCTCCCCATATAGAATTTATTCATTTCTAATCATCATCCAATTATCATATGTTTTACTTGTATAAAATTCCATTATCCAAACATACAAATATACCATAAATCACAACTATATATTCATCCATACCTAATGATTAAATATTATGTTGGATCAAATTATTCTGTAACTAAAAATTTTTCCATTGAAGATAAGAATCCATTTGTGATTAAAAACCTCCATTAAATCCAATGGTAGAGAAAAAATTATTTTAACGTTTACCTCCAATACCAATATTTATCCAATCTAGTATAAATACCCTGAAGGATGGTGGGGGGGGGGGAGGGGTTGAATCTAGGTATGAATATTTGAAATACAACCCATTAATATAGTTTATATCCATTAAAAAACTATTATCATCTATTTCTATAGATGTTTATGAATAAAAATGAATATATGCATGATACATAATTATTTTACTTTCTTTAACCACACTGTTTAACATAAATGGAGAATATAATGTCAATGTTCCAATTTACCAAATCCAATAAAGCATAATACTGTTATAATTTTTTGAGTGGACTCACTATCCATCCTAGTTTTCAAACAATTAAAATTTGAATTAAAATTTCTCCTTCAACTAATTTTTGATAACAGCTCCAACAGAAGATACTTATTTTGATCAGGTGAAGAAATATGTATTACAACAAATTTGGGGCATCATTATGGTCTAGTTTTATCGAATTGATTTCTACCACTTTACCAATTAATTATATGTAAATACATTATTATTTTATTAATATTCAATTTTAAGATTCCCTTTTATCAAAATTTATAAATCTACAAAATCATTCCTAAAATATTTCTCACCATCAAGAAAATTTACTTCAATGAAACTCATATCCATTCAAGAAACAATCTATGATTTTAAAAAACTCAAAATAAATTCAAAAAAATTTCTTTTACCATATTCATTCTTGGTGAAAATGATTGTTTTTTTAAATCCTCTTATTAATGAAATCATTTTTAAAATTCCCCATTCAATTCAAATACTTTTTATTTCTTTTAAGGATCACTATCTTGAAATTAGGAGGATAGGGTTACATCTTATTAATAGAAGTTTTCTTCTATATTTAAATAACTAAATATCTAAACTTATTATCATAAGGCTTTAAATTCTTGTACATGAATTTCCCAATCATCATGGAACATAATTGATATTTTCAATTCAAAATACTTCTCATAATCATGTAATGTATAATCATTAATTCAGAAATCATACATCTTTAGAAAATCTCCAAAACATCATGAATCAACAAACAATCACAAATAATAGAGATTCATGAAACACAATACAATCTTTAATACCAAGAATTTTCCATATTTTCATGAGTAATACCTAAAAATTAAGTATTCAAGAAACCTATCCCATTCTCCAAATTTTAGTCCCAAAAAAATGGAAAGAAAAACTATGAAAAGATGCCACCTTGTACACACAATGTCATGGTACCCTTCCAAATACACCATACCGTTATCTATGATCATTTTCAACATAACTTGTCTAAAATCACTCTTGTACTGCCATGATGACTTTATCAATAAACACAATCAACCCAAAATCACTTAAAATTTACCTTATGAGATTCATACCAAAATATTTTCTATATATAATATTCCATATGAATATTGATATTTTATTAATTAAATATCATTATTACCAAAATTATTATGGTTTTATATTGTAAAATTTAAGTATTTATATAATGGTGGTTTGATGAAAAAATGGAATTTCAAAGGGTTTCTATAGTTATTACAATATTTATCTAATTTCTAAGTATGATAGGTGTTTGATAAAATTATAAGTGTAATTTTAAATAGATTTGGGTAATTTGAAATGATTATTTTACTAGAATGTGTTTTGTTAAAATTTGGTTACAAGTGTAAATGTTTTTTATAGGTTTTGGGATCTTTATGGATTTGGTTTATTTATGATAACTATTGTGATTCATTGTCACAAATCCTTGTTTTTCTTTAATTGATCAATTGAAATGAATTTAAATTTCCATATATATGATCATATGATATGTTAATGTCCATACATATGGGAGGTGTACATATAGATGTGTGCATGTATATATATAGAAAATTACAAACAATTTACTCTATCTTAAATAAGGTTTTCCTAAAATTAAATATTATTTTCCAAATTCATTTCAAATGATAGCTGTATTTTTTAAATCACAAAAAATATTGTTTAAAGGATGTGATTTTTAAAACCATTATTTAATGGCCCATTCATGCCATGGAAATTCACATATAATGTTTGTTTTGATTTTGGAATTGGTTTTGGAATGAAATGTTTTCCCTTAAAAAACATTTTATATTTCAATATTCAATTCCCTTATGGTACATTGATGATAAGTTTCTCTGAAATTGTCTTCAAATATCACAATGTGAAGGACAATTAGGTACTTCTGACAAGTTTTTTTATGATGACAACAGTTACAGTGGTCCTCTATTTTGAGGGGGTCTTCATTTTACATTATTAGATTATTGGAATAGATAGCACATTGGGGTTTGAGGTTTATGGTCAATTTCATGAATGTGATGACCACCTCAGTTAACCCATTTTAATAATTTTTAAGGTATCCAAGATGTAATCTAGAGGAACAAATTATTATTACTGTCTAGTTCTTGATGAGACTAACTAGATTCCCCTGGGTAGCTGAATGTCCTATGTTGTATGTTCTAATAGTGAGGGTAATTGAGAGTAGTCTAGCTAGTGATACAATTTGGAATACATCATACATCAAAATATTTTATCAATATAAGTATGACTCGGGTCACCTGTCAAGATTTATATCAAATAAACATTAATATGGACATTCTATGTTCGATTACTGTTTTGTGAATCATCAAGTTCGTTATTTTTTTATTTTGAAATATTTTTCTTCATGATTCTCCCCTACATTTGGTAATGAATCCATGATATATCATAGTGAAGTGTTCCATTTTTGACCCCTATATTTATGAAATTATATGGGATGTGGTTTTTTCCCTTAAATTTTTTTCATAAATTGGTTTAAAAAAATTTATTATTATTTTAAATATAATAATATATTCTTTTTTATATGTGGATATTTGGGAATAATGGTTTGGGTAATTTATATAATAAAACCAATTTTCTACTCGTGTTTTACTACTAGTGGTTAAGTACTACTTTGGTAAATGACATGTATAAATTCTATGGTGCTTATATATTGATCGGTTGAATGAACACACCATACATATACCACTCAACGTCAGCTGACCTCATCTATTTTGACATTTTAAGTTCACTAATGGAGCATGATGGTTTTATGGATGGAGGTGAACAAGATTTCACATTGTGTTTATTTTTCTTTATTATTATTTTTATAGAATTATGTTATTTTATTTTGTATTATGATCTTGAGATGATTTTATTTATTTTCACATATTATTGTATCATCCTTGTGCTATTTTTTCTACTCATTTTATGATAGTTATTACTAGGTGATTTTATCAACAAATATTTATCTTGTGATGCATTAATGATGATCATCAGCTCTGGGGGATCAAGGACTCCCTTAAGGCCTCGTCTCTAGCAGAATCGAGTGCCTGATTTAGGGATAACCATAGATGGTTCATTATAATTATCAGTATTGGGGATAAACATTAATAATTATTTGATAAGTAATATAAAAATACTTATATATTCAAGTGTAATTTGTATAATAATATATAAATTATATATACTTAATCATCCACCATCACATCTCCAAACATTCTCTGTTATATATTATACAAATATAGTAAAAATATTGTCAGTTCCCTAATATTAGGCCAATTAAAAAGACAGTGATATGGTTTCCCATATAAGAGATAAAAAAAGTCTATACCAATTATTTGATAATATATATTATTTAAAAATTACTAACTAATATATTAATGAGTAACAAACTATATTATAAATTGAATAACACATGACAAAAATTTTCCATTATACTTTCAATCATTCACTTTATTTTCCATTACATTTATGGATGAAACACAATGATGAGTCATTACCGAGAGATGAAATTATAATGAAATATATTCTATCATTTTTATGACATATAAAAACAGAATTAATATATTTTATAACTCAATACTCCGTGAATAATAACTTTCTCCACTATATAGGGACTCACTAATTGATTTACAAGAATTAGGTCATAAATTTTTTAAAAATGAGATCACTTAGTAATGTAGTACACACAATCCCATTTTAAATCATATTAATATAATATATGACAAAATAATATAAAAAAATACAATGATATTACCTCTAACATCCACTGAGGAACATCAAAAAGATATAATATATGAGTGGGAACATGATTTCTTAATTTAACCCTTGGATAATGCATGTTTGAAGTTCTATAAACACATCGCCTTGTGTCTTACTAGGGGATGGATATATCAATAAGTATTTTGAGGTTCTATATAGGGGTAAAATAGGTTTTTGTACATGAAGGTGTAAACTATTTAATGATGTGGGATCTGGTTTTGACACCATATACTCCCACTCCTATATATAATGCTCATAGATAAATAATTTATATAATATCATTGATACCATATAAAAATTCCATGATATATGAATAAATAATTATAAAATAAAAAAACTTATCTCATATATTTTAATGTTATTTTCATGTTTATTGTCTTAGGTAATTATAAAAACCATAAACTAATAAATCCATTTCTGTTTTTAACTAATAAAATAATTTCCACAATTTAGTAGGAGAAAATACATAACCTTTTGGATGTATTTAATATATACCCTAAATTCATCCAGAAGTGTTATCCTTATAATCATGAAAGTTACACTATTTTTATTTATATCATAGGTAAAGAAAGTAATAGTAAATGGGTGATATATAATCAATTGCATTGGAAATATATAACCAATGTAATCATAGTATAAATATAATGGTACTAATATATTAAAAAACATAAATAAATAATTAAAATGAAACTATTAGAATAAAAAATAATTTTAAATTAAATAAATAATGGAAGAAAAATATTGATCTAATACATATAGAATTCATAATAATAGATATCCAAAAACTACACAAGAGGCCTTTTTACATGACACTATACTAATTTTTGATTCCACAATTAAGATATATTTCTATATTGGATTGACATATATAAAATTATTAAAATTATTCATTATCATGACACACATTGATGAATTAAAGGTATATATAATTTTAGGACACATCTATCACCTGATTAAGAGCAATGCACTCACCATAAGGGTTATTAATACCTTCCACACCAATCCATGAAGAACCAATTTCTAAATAAAAATAAAACAACCTATATAATGTATAATAAGACATATAAATATTTTGAAAAAATATGTTATAAGATAACAATAATAAATAATATACATACATTTTATCATCTCGTAAGAGTAAAAACATGTTTGTCACCCATCTAATGAAATAAGGTGTATTGTCAAACAATAGATAGCCAAATATACAATAATTATCTGTGCTAGAATAAAAAAAAATTTAAAACCAATAATTTTCTGAAAGGAAAATTATATTTTCCATTTTAGGATAACGTATTGTAATATATGTTTTATAAAATTTTATTCTCACACCATATTGAACAACGAGTACAAAACTATGTCAATACTAGAATTACATAGTCATAATATATCCTGAAATGAATGTTTCTAGATTATAAATAATATAACCCAATAAGTGAGAATTAATTTTCAATGTTTTTATGTTGTAGTTTTACATTTAATCAAAAAATTGGTATAATGTCACATGATACCACCAAATGATAAAATCTATGAAATATATATGAAATTAATTCAATGAATATTCATAACATAATGAGTTGAAAATATGTTACCAGAATCCTCACTACATGGGAAATAATAGAAATAATAGACACATAAATAAAGATGAATTATTTGGAATTTAAATACCATTAAATTGTAGGAAATTTTGTATTAAACGTTCTTTTTATAGTAAAAATATAAAATACCATAAAAATAGACCATGGTGCAAACCATTTAACATGTATTAATGAATGAGTATTTAGACAAAGGAGATAATTGTGAGTTGAGTAACAGATTATTTAAAAACATATGAAGGAGATGGATTATAATTTAATTTAGAATACAATGAGTAAAATATAATTTATTATATTATATCTCAAAAATAAATTATATAAACCAAATAAAGAAAGTAGGTGAATAATACATATCATGCCTCAAAGTGTGGAATCTGTGATGAAGACACATAAATTTTATTCATGAATTACATGAATATACATTAAAATCCAATATCAAAAATAAAACCTTAATAATTTAAAATATCATAACCATAAACATATCTAACACCATCTATACATTACATTAATGGTGATTATCAATATTAATTCTAATGATTTACCATATCGAGGGTTTATAGTTTTAATTGTTTATACTGGATTGATAATATCTTTATCAATAATGAATATTATTTAATGGTTTGTCATTAATAGATCCTTACTGTTACTATTAAGGGTTTTTATAAAAATTTATTATGTTTCAAAAATATTTCCCGAGATTCTTTATCCTTAACCTTGATGATGAAATTGATAACAGACATGGTTTAGTGATTCCTGACAATTAAAAATTATTTTCTTCGTTAATTAATTAAAAAATGATATATAATATCTAGAAATAAAAATAAAAAATTAATTTAAAAATACTTACTAAATAATAACTATAATTATTTTCATATATTAATTCATAATAAAAATTTATATTATTGTTCAATTAGGTGGTGAAAGTGACCAAAACACAAACATACCTTAATTTGAATAATGAAAATTACTTTGTTTTTATAATATTATTATTCATAAATAATAATGATATTATTACATTTTTATTATTGTGATATATTATAATTTAATTTAATTAGAAGAATTTTTATTTTATATGAATACCATCCAAATTTTGAATAATATATTAACCTCTTAGTGGGTTTGTTTTAAATAACTACATTAATGATTATAATTTAATGGTCATACAACTAAAATATTTTTAAATTAGTCAAAATTAAATATAATTATCTTATACAGAAAATATTTACCAATTAATCCCATATTTATATATTATATTGTATGGTGGTGAAGTAAAATGAAACACATTTAGTTATGGAGGTTTTATTTTATTGAATTTCTGAAGGAGAGTTTCATTTTTCTTCATGAATGGGGTTCATGAATAATAAATTATAATAAAAATAATATAATAACGTTAAAATATAAATATAAAAATAATATCTATATATTAGTGTATCTATAATATATTTTAAAGAATATAATTATGAATAAAACAATATTGTTCATAATACACACATCAGGGTCTTGAATTTTATATGAAATTATCATAGAAAATTAAGGATATTTTCTAACTAATAGTGTCAAAAACATTATGGACATGGGGTAAGGATACAAGAAGAAAAAAATGGAATATTTTGTTGTAAAAATTCTATGGAACGATTTTTCTAAAAGTGGTTAATAGGTTGTGCCTTTATAAATGAAGAGTAATACAGTTTTTGGATTAACCCATAAAATTAAAATAATATAAGTATAAAATTCATGTATGTAATGAAAAAATGGAAAAAGTATAAATTAAAAATATTTGGATAAAAAATAAATTAAAAAAATATTTTCAAAGGAAAAAATTTATAGTTTTAAGGGGTTTTGAAGGTTTTTTTGTCCCTATTTATCATTTACATTAGTAATTAGTTTCTATCCACAGTAATTAATTATTATTAAAAATCTTAAGACTAATATTTTTACCTAATTCCATAATTAATATTGTTAATTTTACAAATACCTTTATAAAATTATATTTATAATGTTATTAAATTTTAATTCAAAAATTGATACACTAAATCATGTAAAAACATTCATTGAGAGAAATAAAACTTTTATGATATAAAATAATAAATAAGAAAAAAATAAAATGGATAATGGTTTTAATGTTATAAATTAAATTATTATAAATGAAAAAGTGATATAATTCATTCACATTAATAGAAAAATTAATATATCATGAATAATACTTTATTTAATTAATATTCCTAGAAATATTTTTGTATTAACGTTCTATTTTTTATTAGTTCTAGAAATGTTTTCATATGTTTTATAAGATAAAATGATATTTTAAGATGAATAAAATTTTTACTAAAAAAAATAGTTCATTTTAAATAAGGTTTTCTAATTTTAAATTTTATTATTATATAATGGTGATTTCATACAAAAAACTTGTTTCATAAAAACAACATTTTTCGAGGCCAAAATGACTTTTTCATAAATAGATCAAAAGATCCTTCGATGTAAATTTTTTAATATATACATAAAATATATAGTTTATTCATATAAATTTATTAATATGAAATATATAAATTCAATTTTTGAATAAAATAACAAATTACAATTGATAACCCATTTAAATAACAAAAATGAAAATTTCAATTATTAGTAATTATTATTCTTACTATTCATCATTTATCAAATATGTTTATGTTAAAATTTTATTAAAATGAAATATAATTTTTTTATAATCATCTATTTAGCTAAATATAATTGTTGATATCATTAATGGATATTTTTGAAAAATAATTTTCTAAAAATAAATGATATTGTTATTCATTTTAACATAAATAATTTAATTTCATTCATAAAAAATTACAATTTATTTTTTTAATAAAAAAATTTTCATATGAGCTACAAAACATTCATTTTTTGGTGTATATATTTATGTTGTACCCAATATAGAAATATAGTGATGATAAATTGGAAACATTAGCCTTTAGAGATTTTTCCAGCCCCCAAAAACCCAACTAGTGGAAGAAATTAATGGGTATAATATTTATTAGATTCCGGGCGACCTAGCCAGCATAAATCATCTAAATTTATTTGTTTTTATTGGGAAAATTAGGGCGCAATGTTTTTACTAAAAATCAACTAAGGGATATATTATTTTGATGGTTGTCTTTAATATTGAGAAGAGGAATATATCACAGTTGGTGAATGGTTACCCAAACAATGTGGCCAAACTATTTGAGTCTCCTCCCTTCAAATGGTTTTCACATGGGTTGGAAAAAAATGTGGCAATATCATGCGAACCACTAGTTTTTGGTTGAAATTACCAAATTTCCATTAAAATATTAGAATTTTATTCCCACCTTATAATTCAACATTCCAACAGAGATGATCCCCAACCCTTATCCCATTGATCACCTCAAGTGCCTCTAGTGTGGATTTGGTTCCATTAATTCATCCAAAAACAGATTCAAAAACTTTTAGTCTCATTGTATAGATGCAAGGGAGTAATCCAATGTTGTTGGAACACTCAGAGATTTTCTTCCTCCTAATAGAGTTTTTTATGTGTATGCTCATATTCTTTATTTTCTATGCATTCATGTGTTTTTCCATTTTCTTACGATTAATCATAGTAAATGGTTTCTATTAGATGAGTGATCCTCTATAGGAATACAGAATGAGGTCTATTATTTATCCCTTAATGTAATGATTTTTTCTGATAGTATTTTGTTTGTCACATTGGTTTCACTAAGCAGTTCCATTAAATTAAATTTGCAATAAATTGGTTTCCATGTTCAATTACCAAATCAAATTGTCAGGTCATGAGACACATGTGAGGTCATAAACCTTGATGTACTCCACCCCTATGAGTGTTCCCTTTACATGAATAAATTTATTTCATGGCAATATAAACAAAAAACCAATTGGTTTTCTTGGTATTGCTTTTAGATTATGATTAGAAGAATTAAATGGATAGTCAATATGGTATAGCATGTTTAAAGATATATTAAATTATGTTAAATTGATAAAAGGTTAGTGGAATGAAAAAAAATTCTATTTAAAGGGAAAATGGTTAAACCCTTATCATTGATAAATTTAAATGGGATATGAATTAACTATTGGCTCTTCAAACAGATTTAAATATTCATAATTAATACAATTGGTCATGAAAACCCATATTTAATAACATGTTCATGGTGAACCTATATTTCATGTAATATTTATATGGGTATGGAATCCCATTTTATAATGTGATATATGGGAAATGTGAAGCTTTATAAATGTGATACAAGGATGGAAACCCCATATAATGGTGATACTTGTATGGATACCCCTTATTAATGTGATAGATCCATTGAGACCCTTTATAAACATGATATATGTATAAGGACCATTTATAGATGTGATACGAGAATGATGACCCTCACTATTATATATGGTCAATGTGACCCTTAATATTATGATATGTGGAAATTAATACACTTATTCTAATATACAGACAACAACACCCATCTTGATAAGATATCGGGCATGGTGACACCACTAATGTAATATTCGGCATTGATTCCCATATTCTTGTCATATGGGCATGAAAATCTTTGAAACTTCTGATACTCTTGTTAAAAAAATGGATGTTCAAGATACACATCTGGTCTCGGATAGTGTAATTATCAATATATGTGGATTTAGAATTCACTATGTCTATCATATTTATATTTGTATACATATGGTTACTTTATTAGAGGCCATCTTCTTATGGCTAAAGTAGGTAGAACCTACTTGGTGTCAATCTCGAAACACATATGACTCATTTTAGTTATATTTAATGCATCATTTATTGCATTAACACTATTATATTTTATAAACTGACAATATATTTGTAAACACCATTTGTGGTGGCATAATAATTTTATCTCACATCAAATCTAAGAGGATGATGGTACCTGGGTAGACTATATGATTACAATTTTAGATAATAGAGACTATCAAATTACAGGTACCTGAAGTATTGCATGAATTCGGTTGAGAGCTTGGTTGAAGATGATAGGGATAGAGCATGTAATTCATAGAAATATTTTGGCCTTTTAGATCCTTTTCTATTTCTCGTAATGTAATGGCTGCATGGTTTTGTTTATAAATATTTTCCCTATTTTTTAGAGCCATGACATCATAATATTTTAAATATGATGATGGTTAATTATTTTGAATATTATTTAGTTCCATTATGTTCTATTCTGGTTCCACTATATTTTCCATTATTGATATAAATATCCAATTTATCCTTTGATAATAAAATTTTCCTACTCTGACTAGAGGGTATTATCACTCACAGACACACCCTAATCCATAAATGCTACCTAGAAGCCTTTGGAATACCAGGAGTCACGATTGAGGTTTTATGGCCCATTTCCTCAAGGATCCCTTGAGTGGAACCACGTTCAATATGTCACAATTGTATATATTTTCAATATAATTCATAATTTGGTAACTCCTACTCAATACCACTAATTCTATGTATAGGTTCTAAATAGTTATACATATATTTTTATATCTAATCTAAATATATCATGATTTAATTTAATTTTACTCTTGTTTGTAAATAAATCCATAAGAGATGATAATATATTATAATTTCGATCTTTTAGATTATCACCATTAAATAAATTGAATCCTGCCAATTATAATTATTGTTATTTAGATACAAAAATCATAATCATTCCATACACATATATATAGTCATTGATTTATTTAGGATGTGTTATGAGATTTATTGATATAAAAAATCATTATAATAACTATATAGTAGGAGGTACTCAATTATAGATTTCTCATAGAATTATAATAAATAAGGGGGATCTACATCAATAAAGAATAGATTCCTAGAAACATTGAAAATTATTTAGAAATTAATCATACAATTATGCATCTTTATTTTTTTTCTAAGAATCCCATATTTTGTGAAAAATCACATGAGATTAGAAAGTAGAAAATATGGACTCAAACCACACAATCTAATTCATTATTAGATGTTTGATCGAATTTTCCATATTCACAGGGTTGTTGGTGACTATCTTTCTCATTAGAACACCGATTGGTAAATTGAGTCAGATAATTCCTTACACCATAATAACTGATGTGATATTCTTTTTATCTTATCTCATTTGTTGACACTTTTGAGTATAATTACCTTTAGGACTACA
This sequence comes from Viscum album, assembly GCA_963277665.1. Lineage (NCBI taxonomy): Eukaryota > Viridiplantae > Streptophyta > Magnoliopsida > Santalales > Viscaceae > Viscum > Viscum album. The sequence continues at coordinate 528,201,802 of OY728121.1, read as the reverse complement.
ATTATATTATTTAACCCAAAGTTTAATCCAACATTTTTGAAATAAATGAAATTTATTATTCATTATTTTATCATATTCATCATACGATCTTTGATAAAACTCTTTCATTATATACCATGGTGAGTTTTGGTATTCCACAATTTTTAAATTCATTAACATAATTTGTGATAGTAGGATTTTCACAATCAAACAGATTACCACTCCAACTTCCATTTCATTAGGATGTTCATTGATATAGTTTCCACAATTTCCATGACATCCATTATTAAATATATTCCATTAGGATTCAAATATTACTAAAACCAAGAGGCTTGACATGAGTAAATTTCATTATAATAAAATTATCATAATGAACCATTGGAAAATTTTCCCTTGAATTGTATCTGTTTATAACACTATCATGCTAGCCTATAGTTCTCAGAAAACAATTTGTATCATAATATATTCAATATATATAACTAATATTTCAATATATATTGTTATTGTTTCAATATATATTACATTGATTTGGATTATTTCAATATTTTTAACATTATCCTTAAAATTGAGATCCCAAATTACTACAAACTTTCGAATAATATTCTAAACCCAATAAACTCTGAAAATACCAATTATTCATTCTCAAACCAAATTATTCACTCCTACCATCATATACCCAATTATGTATATACCATAATCATATAATAAATATATATATTTCCAAAAACCAATTTGAATCTATAAGTCATTAAATCATAATGTGATTATGTATTTCTACAAAAACATTAGCTATATCATTTATCCTCAGATGATATTAATGATTATTTCTTATTGTCACCCACTTGTCACCATTTATCATATTTAAAAAAATGAGATATGCATATTAAAAGGTATCATGATTTAATCTTAAATCCCAGAGTTATGAATTATTATATTACCTCAATAAATTGAAACCACCCATTATTATCACAACATCATTTGTATGGTAAACATAATTATTATCCATAGTTCAATCACATGTTCTCCAATATTTATCCCAAAAATATAACATTCTCATAAAATCAATTATCATGGTTATTTATTTAAATTAATATATATTATGAAAACATAAATGTAAAAATATTCTTATATATTTTTTATAAAATTAATAGGTATTAGAATATATATGAATAACATTGATAAATGTCACTCACTATTTGGAATAATGAATTGTGTAAATATTATTGGAATATAAATCTCTCAAACCTATGTAATACATTAAAATAACCTTTTTGATCATAATATTCATATCCAAAAACTCCCTAATATTTAATTTTAATTCACCATTATGTTATAAAATTTAGTGGTTTTTGGTTACAAACCATTATCAACAATGATTTTATGATAATTTCAACCAACTATTAAAACCAAAACTGTTGTTATAATATCCAAAATAGGTATATAAAAACCTAAATAAAAATAGTTTTTCCCTTAAGACAAAAAATATTTTAAAATATGGCTATTTAAGATAATATTATGTCTCTTTATTAATTAATACTTTCTTACCCATGGTCATTTTTCATTTAGGTTATCTTAATTAATTTGTTAAAAACATTATTAAATACAACATAATGAGTTGTAAATAGAATTTAAGAAAATCATGAAATATCCCTAAATAATTCCTTAATATTTATGTTGCCTTATACTCACCAATCATGCTTTAGAGTTATTATTGATAAAATACTAAACACACTCTTTTGGTGTTATTTCCGATAGGTTTATCTATTACACTACAACATCCACTTTCTAGTATCCCAAATGTAATTAATTTCTATTAAAAACGACATAATCACTATTTTACCAATAAATAAGGATGGTATCCAATATATAGAATTAGTCCAAGGGTTTCCACAATGTTCTATTATTTTAATCCCCAAATATAATGTACATTGTTATATCTATATTAAATCATATAATTATTGAAAATGTTAATCTATAACTTTGAACAAATGATAAACCCTAACTTATAAATTCTTAAATTTCCACCAATATGTATCATAATATCCAGTCTTATATAAACCACTACTTTCATACCAACAACAATTTCTCAGATATATACTCCAACCAATAATAAAATCATAGATATAACCATCCAAAAATAAAATTTCAATAAAAAAATAGAGAATATATTATACTTGAAGGATCGTTTTACGTTATATTTTTTGGAAATTAATTCATGTGATAAAACTATTTAATTCATTCCTTTCTAATCTAATGGAAATTTGTTCATCTTTATAAAACAATAAAATACATAATCCTTATACATATTAGACATCTCCCAAATATTATTCCAATCATTATAAACATATAAACGTTTCATGTTTATTACATTAATATATAAACCAAATAATATAAACATAGATTTTGTTGAGACTAAACACAATATATGGGAAACATATAAATGAAATAATCATTGAAAAATCATGGAATAAAAAATATGATGTGAATTAGTAAACAACCCAAATCAGTAATAACTTAAATAATTGGATTATTATCTATTGATGATAATTAATAAAATAATAGAAATAAATAAAACTCATATGATATTGGTGGAATGAATATTTCCCGACATCGAAATTTTATAGTCGAGGCCTTATGATAGGACACATTACATTTCGTCGAGATCACCGTCAATACATCTTGATGAATTGATAAGCCATTAAAAATATCCAAACCTATTTTATCCAATGAGACTTATATACACATAGATGTGTTATATAATTATAGCAACCATTTCACTATATTATTTCTAATTTATTCATAGTAAGGTTCATCACTATGTCTAATGAAAATCCCCCAGGAACCACATTCTGAATAAACACATTACTATTTATATAATGATGAATATAGAATTTTATTATATAATTCAACTAAATTAGATTATAATAATAATGATGGGTATAAATAAATTTATCCATTTAAATAATGTTATAACAAGGTTATAAACCATTCTGAGAAAAAAGGTAGATATTCAGACAATACACAGTCAAATAGGATATAATCATTAATATTGGAAAAGATATATATGGTACAAAATAATTTTAAACATGTAAATATAATATCATAACATTTTTATCATAATACAATAATAGTTATATAAAATTTTATTTCTGCCTGTATAGAATAAAGAGTATTATATAATGTTAATACAAGAATAACATGATCATAATAAATCTAGAAAACGAAAGTGGGCGGTTTCTAAATAAAAAATCCCAATAATGGGAAAATATACATCAATGTGTTTTTGTGGTAGTAATTTATATACCTATATGAAAATGAGATAACAACACATATTAATATAAATTTGAATATTGTACCCAAAACATTTGATATAAATTCAATTCATTATCATAACTAAATGAATGAAAATTGAGTTATCGAAAATCTAGAAGTACATAGAAAATCATTGAATCAATTTATAATAGAATAAGGAAAAATTAGTGGGATTATAAAAACGATGAAAAAATGAAATAATTTATATAAATTTTATGGGATATTAAATCAATATAACACTACGAAAATTGAAACATGGTTCATAAAATATATCATGTCTATAAAAAATTATAATAGACACTATGAAAAACCCTTAATTATTGAGTAATTATTAAATAAAAACCCAATGAAATTGGGTGATTTTTATTGAGAAAAAAATACCATGATTTAAATATAACTCATGAGATTATATCTCAAATAAATATATATACAAAATAAAAATGAAATTTGATGTATAATTCTAAACATTTCCAAATGATAGGAATTCGATATGAAAATTATTATATTTGGTTCCTAAATTCCAAAAATGTACATTATCATCCTATATATCCAAAAAAATATCTTAATATCATAAATCATAGACCTGAAAACATATATATTCATCTATAATCTTCATGAAGAGTCATTTTAAGCATGATTTTTATGGATTATCTATACCATGTGTCCATAGATTTGATTGTTTACCATAGCTTCATAACAGAGATGTATGTGTTCACTCATTATTGAAATAAAATAATTAATATATCATTAATTAAATTATTCATGACGATTTATAATTATATATTATGTTCAAAATTCCTTTCATCAGTGTTTTAGTCATTATTTCGGAAGATGAAATAAATAAAGATCTTATTTCTTTGATTCTTTACGATCGAAATTTAATTATAAATTAATTAATTAAATATTGATAAAACATATATAGAAAAGAATATTTACACATTTATATAATACTATACAATTAATTATGTACTTATATTAATAAATAATATAAATTCATAATATTATTCAATTTTTTGGTTAAACAGACCCAAACATTAAAAAACCCTAATTTATGATTGATTATGAGATATGTTTTTTTCATCTAATTTCATTATACCAGAATCATGATGAATTTTTTACTCTTTATTAATAAAATTGATAATGAATTTTAAAAATTATAAATATAATTAACTTCAATTAAATCATTGCATAATTTGAATAAATTATTATCCAATTAGTACACATATTTTAAAATATTAAATTAAGAATGATTATTTTTCGAATATATAATTTTTTTCTTAAAGTAGTTGTGTGAAAATATTAATGATATAAAAATAATCCTTTTAATCCTTTAATCCCATACTTATATGAAATACTATTATTAGGTAATGGAAAACAAAATATGTTGCATCATGGAGGCGGTATTACATGCAATATAGAAACGACAATTTTAGTTTCCCTTAAAGATGAGATATATGAATAATAAATGATAATAAAATTAATAGAGTAATATTAATGTATATTAAAGATAAAATTTTAATTACTTCAGTGTTTATAGAATAATTTTTAAAGAATTTTAATATAAATAAATCTATGTATTTCATAATATTCAGGTCAATGAATTGACTTTTCCTTAGAAGGTCCCTTATACAATGCCTTATACTAAATAATTGGACCAAAAGACTTCAAACATATATGAGGATTACAAGAGGAGAAAAATAGTATTGTCTGAAGGATTAATTCATGGAATATGTGTGTCATGAAATTGTGAAGATGTTATCCTTATATATTTGATGGCAATGTATGTTTTGGGAGTAACCCTTACTTTTCAAGTAATGTAAGGTTATTATTCAAATTAAATGTCAAAAAAATGGATAACTTTATATATGAAAATGATATTGAGTCAAAAATCATCCCCAAATTTCCATTTTATATATTATTTGTTGTTTAAATATTTTTTAATAACATTTTATCTTTGACACACTGTACTGTTAACTACATTATTAATATTATGAAATTTTAATTTATTTTAATTAAAAATATAATTAATGAGAATTTTTTTGAATTTAACGACCAAAATTTCAAAATTTATATTAATTTTGTCAAATATTATTTCTAATGATGTGAAATGTTTGTTTTAAAATAAATACACATAATTGTGTTCAAATAGTTTTTAAAGAAATAGTGTTGTTAAGCTTTACATTTATTCACAAGATAAAATTCTATTAGATTCTTATTTTAACGATATAAATTAAATAATTATATAAAAATATTAAATATAGGGCTTAAATTGAAATCCATATTATAATCCCCTTTTAAAATTACATTATTCTATGGAAATACAAAAAGTAATATTTAAGATAAAGTATCATTATAATTTGTAATAGAATTTTTTTTCATATGTTTTTTAAGAGAAATGATTTTATATGATATGAAATGTTATTCCTAAAATATATATTTGATTAAATTAATGGTTTTATAAATTTATTGTTCATAATGATATTATGAAAGGTTCATAAAATGTACAAGTTTCTTAAAAACTATAATTTTCACAAAAAATTTTACTTTTTATAAACAAAAAAGAAATCATTCGATGTCAATTTTTGTGTAGGAAATTCCAAAGAAAATCATCTTCATTATGTTCAATTTCCAAAATTTAAAAACATATTTTTTAAATAAAACCATATATTATATTTTGAATACTAATTTAATTAGAATATGAAAATTTCAAATATTAATTATTTTTATTTTTATTTCATATACTTTGTTAAATAAACTGGTGAAATCAATTATTGATATCAAACCTAATTCTCAGTTATAATTTTTTTCATGAAATATATATATTAATATCAATAATGTAATTTTTATATATATATAATTTTATTACAATAAATGTTATTATTATTCAATTTAGGTAAAATAATTGAATTTAATTGATATTAAATGTAGACTCTCTTTTTTAGATTCAGAATATTTATAAAAACAGATACTATTAAAAATTCCAAATAATAAAAAACTAGGTTTTTGATAGTTATACTTAAATATTTATTTTTAAACTAAATATATCATTGTATCAGATAAGAGAAATTTGGTTTGTGTAAGAATATATCATTAAAATTGAATTATTATAATTTCTCCACATATTAAATTTTTTGGGTGTTATTGAAATAGTCATTTTTTTAAATTTTCCTATAGGGAAGGTAATTTTTCATTGGTAGTTCAATTGTAATAGATGTTTTAGTTAACTATAGAGAGAATTTTGTACTATAGTGAGTAAAATTATAATAGATATATTTTTGGTTGTAGTGTTTATAACGATTCACATTTTGAAATGGAAAAAGGAACCGTACATATGGTATAGTTTTTGGTGTTTTTTGAGGACTTGGTAGAGTCGTTAAATATAGGATGTGGTGTCTGCACTCTTGGGCTAGGCATGATGGAGATCATTTTTTGGGGAATTTCTTTCCGAGGGAAATAATAACTATACAAACACACAAGGAGATGGTCAATATAGAACAAGGTAATAATGATTTCTTTTTATGAATATTGGATGGGTAATCGGGTGTAGGGACTCATCACATTGACATAATATTGATGGTGAACTAAAACAATGAGGGATTATTCCCTGCACCATGTTGAGGGAGATAATGGGAATATTGGTGCATAAAATGTTTCCTCCACGCCAAAGATAATGTCATGGTTCTTTTAAAATGAAATTAATAAAAATTTAAAAACACTTATTATATTGAGTGATACACCCATGTAAACAAAATGTATATCTGATCTCCATTATCTTTGGTGTACTATAGGCATGTTATATGTTACCATGTCATAGAAGATCCCAATTGTACCATATGTATAAATAAAAGGTCTTTTCTTTTTAAGAGTCTTTTTTATTCTATTATTTGGATTGATGACTACCCATAGTCACTCTCCAAGCCCCCCGATTACATTTCTTGAGTGTTTACACATATTTTACCATTTATATAGAACTATATTGGGCCATGGTACCACAACTTATCTATTATAGTTCCATTTTTTGTATTTTTATTATTAACATGGTGAGTTTCCATGTATTTAAGAATGTGGTTTTATCATGGTTGTTGGGTGTTATCTATGGTTAGTCATTAGAGTCTTCCTATTGAATTTTTGTGGTGGTTAATCATTGATTCTCCCATTTACATTATGTAGTTCCTCATAGATTCATTTTAAATTGGGATATTCTCTACATATCCTAATTAAAAATCATGATATGAGATTACAATCCTTTAGTATATAATGGTAATTGGTTTATATGAACCTAAAAAATTATTATATATTAGGTGTATGTGAAATGTGTGTACTGGATGGGCGATGTGTTGGTATGTGATATATAAATTATTGTTGGATTCATCAATATATTTTCACATTTTTTATTTATGTGTTACGGTTAATATATTTTTGTAGCTTGATTGATGGGAATAATTTTTTTAAACTTGATAAATTTGGTAAAACCAATAAGCTGGGGAGTAGGTCATGTAAATTGAATTACCAATTTCTGATGAAATGTATTTTGCATAAAAATTCATCATGAAGCATTCAATCAATTAATCATTTAAATATTGATATATATGATTATTTGGGTTTCAAATTTGTAACACCAATTCACTTTTTATTGGATAACCTAATATGGTAAATGGTGATTATAAATAAACAACTAGAATTATTTTGTTGTTGTTTTCATCAAATATTATTCATAGCTTGTTTTTATGATGTAATGGAATTTTTTGCACATTGAAACTTTTAATTGACAATATAAATTCCTTCCATGAATATTTAATAGGATAGTATACCCATTAATAGTTTTTTTTGTGAATTTATTGTTGTTAGGTTATTAGTTAATTTTTTGGACATGATTTCTTGATTGTGGAAGTGGTATGATTTGGGTGATTTTTGGATATATTGAAAGTGATGAGAGTTGGTATTTCATGTTACTATATGGTTTTGTTGGACCACTGATGTGTTTTTAGGAAAATAATGTGTTCTAGCATTGACCATTTTTTTGGAATCTGCTTAATACTTATTTTCATAGTGTATGATTATAATTATTGGGAACATCAAATTGTAGTTGAATTATTGAACTGTTAGTGAATCTCCATGTAGAAACATAGGTTAGTTCCTAGTGTACATTATTATGGAAAGTTATATAGAATATAATAATTTCATTCAATGGATGTCCTGGATGATGATAAATTATGATGTAGAAGTTGAATACTAATGTTGATGCTGATGTATGAAATGATTAAATTCTTTACGGATTGAGTGATAAAAATATGGATGCCAGTTTGATGAAGGTGTGTTGGGTTCGCATCTTGGTCTAGGAGATCTGGTTCGTGTTGACGGTGGATTGACGATGGCAGGTGGTTTGTCTGTGAGTGCATTAAATCTTGGTTTGTGCTTTTGGGGTGGTTCGGTCGTGGACAAGGTTCCCGTACTAACCAGTTTTGGGGTTTTTTTCTCTTTGATGTTGTCTAACATCTATTTTGGGTTGGTTTATACATGGTTGTGGGACTATTTTCAGAAAGATTATGGTTCAATTTTTTTTTGGTTATCACTAACCCAAAAATAATTTTTTTGGAAATATCCAAAATATGATGTTTCAATTATAGAATATTTAGATCAGAATTAGACTTATATCATTAAGGTGGTATTAGGTCTTCCATAAAGGAATCTAATGATGGTTGATACTATGGTAGAATAGATTCTTTGAGTCTCTATATTGATTATATTACTACTATTTTTATGTTATTTTATTCCCCATAACTTGCTTTTGTTGGGAAATTTAAACCCAATGCTTTTGTGTAAACACCTTTTTTTCATTATCTTCGATGAGGAGTAAATGACTAGATGACTTCTCCATCATCTCGTCTCTACCTTTATATATAAAAAGGGATATTAAATAATTTTTATTATAATAACTATATTATATGGTTATTATTTATTAATGTGTAGGTAAAAAACAGTTACTATATTTATTTTTATTACTATACTATTTGACATATGTGTTTTAATGTCTAGAGGGGTATTACATTATGCAAGGCATAATGTGGATTTTATACATCCACCCTATTACAGTTGAGATATCCCATATGAGGTATACCATTTTAGATTATATTAATAAATAGAAATATGCTATCATGATTTGTTTGGACCAATTTGGGGATGATCTATGTAAGGATTATTCCTATCTCACATTATAGTGGACATTTTAAGAAAAATGGATGAGAATACAAAAAAATTTCTATTTTGGTGTCAGTGTGAAAAATCCATTTATAATTATATTATGGGAATCATTTATAAATATAAAAGTTGAAATTAGGTTACCTATTTCAATACATTTTTTTTGGCAAACCATTACAGAGGTTGGGATATATTCACCTAAAATAGGTAGTGACTTAATTTTTTTCCTTATTCACTAGGCTTTAAAATTTTTCACTATATTTCTTTAATGGATTTGGGAGGATCCTAATGAGTTTAAATGTAAACTAAAACCATATAAATGTTAGTTGTTTTTTATGTAAACTGAATACGATTAGAGATAGAGAAACAAATTACTATATTGATATGATTATTCTTGGGTTTTTGTTGTTCATGTTCACTAAAAAAGTATCTTTATTGATTATATATGTAATTTCCATATTTTATGAAAGTTCATGTATTAAATTTTGTGTTAATCATTTTTATATACATGATTGGTGTATGTTATCTCTAATTTACAATTTTTATATATTTTTTGTAATGCCTCCAATTTATTCATGTTTATAACCTCAATGATACTCACCAAGAGGGGGATTACTGAATGAGAGGTTTGGGGGTCACCCATTTCATTAATGTCTTATTAGAAGGCATATAATTATATGAATGAGGGGTTATTCATTATTTTATATAAATGAGAGCCTATTTTCATACTTTAATAGGATTGGGAATAAAGAAAACCCCAAGTTATACTTTCACATGATTATATGGTAATAATACCAACAATATAAACGATCAATATAGACAAGGGATTCTAATAATAGAAATGATTTTATGGCCCTATGTGATCCAATGTAATGACATCATGTTACTAAATATATTATTTAATGTGATGATAAATGTATGTTATAGGGCTAGGAGAGGTTCACTCATCATGTATGTCTATGATATTGATTGATATTATTAATTAATGTGAATTGATATGAAATTAGATGCATAAATCTTATATATTATGTGATTCATGATTTTTGATTCTTTAATATGTACCCATTCTCAAGTGTAGATCTAGATAAAATTTACATAAATCTTGCAGAAGAAATGTTATACTATATGAGATAATTGATTTAAAGAGGGTTGATATTTGTGATGTTGATTTTTGGAGTAATATTCATTGTGTGTTTCAACATAAGAGCATAAATGCATGTGAGGAATAAATTTAAGATAATGATATTGAATATTGTTTGGAGGAGTAAGATTTTTTATTAAATTACATCCGTTCATAAAATGATAAATGATTTAGGTTGGTTGTTAGTATAATTAGTGTGATAATAAATAAATGGTATATTATTTTCATAGTGATCATATGGTGTGTAATATTTTATGGGAGAGTTTTTTTTTGAAGTTTTACTTTGAGTTTATTTTATCAACCACTATAGTGGATTTTTTAAAAGATTTTATTTCACTCAAATATGATTGTTCATACAATTGGGAGTTCAATCTTTTATTTAAGAACATATTTGATTTTCAATATTATATTCATCATATGATGATGACAATGAAAAAGAATTTTGAGGTGGCTTTTCATCTAGTGAGCTTATACATTAGAAGTCCAATTATTTTACTGATGTATCTACAGGTTTTGTAAAATGTACAGGTCATCAAGAGGATAAAGTCAAAACCACAAAACATATATGGATGGTACTTATCCATACTCACAATAGAGTATAGAAACACCTATATGTTCACAATTACATATTCCAAAAAATTTATAGACAACATGAATTTGTATTAATCATTAATTAACATATTATACAATGGGTGATAGTTTTCATATACATAAACGTGGATATGGAAATTTTTATTTCATAGTGGAGGTCATGGGAATTGATTTTGTGAGTCCCTAAATATTATATATACCAACCCAAACCATTAAGAGATAAATATTACCTATTTTTAAATGAATATCCAAATAATAACATTACGATCCATGCCATAATTATATCAGTTTAGTAACATTGTAATCCTTGATAGATAAATGACATAATAATAATGTATCTACCTCATATCCCATCGTGATATTCATAACTAGAGAATTTCTTTGGAATAGTATACCTGATAGATTCTTCATAACATGTGGAAAGGAAATATAATAATGAGTGATCTAAGATTCTCAACGAAGGTAAATAAGAGTGATATCAAGGATCAATTAGGCATATCATAGACATATGTCTTGGAAAAAATTATCATACCATTTTTTAAACCAAACCCAACAAATCATAGATAATAATCATGATTCATGGAATATTTATTAGTTGTTCGTGAGGATTGAATGATAATAAAATCATAGAACATAAGCTATTATATCATAACATTATAATAAGACATAATTTTTTAGAATAGAAATTATTATTGAAAGTCATTTACATAGTTTGGGATCACTACAAAGACTATAATAGTTTATTTTAATCACACGCCTTTCCATGTTATCCTGAGATGATGTTCACTCCCATGACTATCATAGTGGAAGATGTCCCTTACTAAACTAGGTTTACTCCCCATTCTAATCCATTTTATCGCATGAGATATCCATCATTAACAAATATATTTGAGGTATATATAATTTTTACCCCACTAATAAAAAAATTAAATTAATACATATGGGTTCCAAATTATAATTAGTCAATCATATAATATCACTTCATGATGAAAGGGACCCAGATTTACCATAAAATTAAAAAATCATCATAGTATAACCATTGAAAAATTAAACAGTTTTAGATATATAATAATTTTAAAATAATAAAATATCCATAGAAATAATAATTATTTATAATTGAATCATACAACTAGGAAATCATAATTTATATAATAAGACTCCATCATAGATGAAAATGATTTTAAAATATAACATTTAATATTTCTTAGGAAAATAACATTTTTTTACAAATAAATTATTTATATAAAAAAATTTTCTAAAATAATAATGAAGGAATATTCATTTAAATAGCCTATTGAAAACTGTAATGGAATCATTAAAATATTTAGTGATCATGTCGGCAGAAAATTCCATTATTAACATAATCATTAAGGAAATGAATGTATCTTTTTCTTAAGTGAAAAGTACATCATTTAGAAAGTTAAATGAAAATTAATTTGTAGACTCTTTTTAAAAAATTATAATGAGTTCAAAAATGAATTTTCATAATCAATATATAATTTACAAATAAAAAATTTAAAATATGTCAATGGATGAAAATGGATTTTCATCAGAAGAGTGAAATACATCCTATTTACTATATAAATTATATATCACTATCTAGAGTACATTAGGTGAGGAAATTCAAAAAAAAATAAGAATTTTACATAAATATTATTTTGAGAAGAAAATTAATTTTTTTGATAGCTATATCATACTTGTTTATTATATAAATATTAATAACAAACAAAACCTATAAATAATAAGATTATATAATTAAACCCTCACATATTTGGTAATATCTATATCAAGAAATAAATAAAGACATAAACTTATATGAATTTTTAAATACCAATAATTTTTATGAATTAAATATAAATGCTGATCATGGATATTATATAAATTATAAAATGGATACAAGTTGTGAATATGAAATAAGTCTTAAAAAAATAAATGTGATGTGAGAAACACAGACATTTATTTAATCTTTTTTTACAATTTAATATAACATCAAATTTAATAATTTTAAATTTATTTTAATTTTAGAAAAAATTTATTTCCACGTATTAACTATATAGTTTGGAATGTGAGTTTTTTAGTAGTTCATGTACTTGAACATTAATCATGGATAAATAATCTAAAAAATATGAACATGAGATAAATATAATACAAATTAAATATATCTATATTTAGAGTCATCTAAAATATATATAAAGAGAAAAATGAATTGTAGAGTTCATTTAGATGGTATGACATACGTATGCATAAATGCTATATACATTTTTCAATAGATTAAATGAAAGAGAGATAGATTATTATTCAATTTTCATTGGATAAATTTTATATAATATATAAATATATAATATTCAATTAATCTATCCTTTTGGCCATCACTGAAATATGGAAATGGAAAATGAATCATGCCATATTGTGGAGGTTTTAGTCTATATGTACAATTGAGTGATATTTTCATTTTAAAACTTATGGGATGAAGGGTAATGGTTGTTAATAATCATTAAAAAATTAATTATTTCTAATATAGTATTTTTATTATTTTATAATGGATACCATTGATTTATATGTTTAATAAGAATAAAAAGAAATGAATGTGGTTTGATGAGATTATTACAACATCAATAATATGAATCTATATATTAATTCATAAAGACACTTAAAATGTTTTATTAAGAATACCAAAAAATCTATTTAGCGAAGATTTAATTTTACAAGATAATCTAGAAGTGATTTTTCATGAAAATAATCTCATCCATTATGTATAAAGATGCAGATGAGGTGACCCTTTATAAGTTAGGGTTGCGGTACTCTTTGAATTACATAAAGTATTAGAATAATATTAAATAATTTTTTTTAAAATGAACCCAAATTCATAGAATTAGAATATAAGATGAGTACGGGTCAATATAATCCCATCCAACATAATTTGGACCAAATATGGTTAGTTTTCACCCCAATCTCTTAGTTCTAAACCTCCATTAACGTTTTTTATTATTTCCTTGTTATCAATTTTTTTAATCTTTAGGGGTTAAGAGAGTTACTATAGTAGGTATGTTAACCCATAAATGAAAAATTAATAAAATTAAAAACAATATCCAATTTAATTTTATTTATATAAAATTTTTATGAATTTTTAATCATTTAATAATTTATTTTTTATTATAAAATATAATTAATGTCATATTCTGAAATAAAAGAAATATTATTTTATAATATGTGTATAAATAATTTGAAATGGTTCCAAAAGTAAATGGAATTGAATATAAGTAATATAAGGACTTACTATATTCATAAAATAAAAATTTAATAGGTTTTAATATCATTTTAAACCTTATATTTTTATTTAACCCCTTTGTTATCTTGTTTTAATTGTAATCATGGTAATGAGTTTCATATAATTTAATGATCAAAATATCACATATAAGGTAAAAAATATATAATAAATGGATAAAATAAAATTTTAAGGATTTTACCATACTAATTTTCAAATTTCATTATATTTATTATTTTTAAATAATTTAATAATTTTTATGTTACCTAAAATTCTATTAATTTCATTTTAAGAACTATTCTAGTAATTTTACATTGAAAAAAAATGTGTTACAAATGTTTTTCCAATATTAACCTTTAAAAATTATAATATATTATTTTTATCAGGTATTCTCTGGAAAACATTTTACTCAACCAAAAAACAATACTTTTATAGTTTTTAAAATAATTTACTTTGCTTTTTTACTTCTTTTGGAAGAATGAAGTCGACGTCATATATGCATTTATGATAATAATTTAATCAATAAATCATTAAATTAAATTAATATTAAAAAAATAATTCAAATTTTTATTAATAATTTTTTAAAAAACATAAGATGCTTTCATATTGGTGAAATAATTATTGATATTAAAAGAAATAATGTTACTTTTTTTGAATTTATCATTTACTTAAATATTAAAATAGCAACAATAAAAATCAAATAGAAAAAAATGGTTATACTTTTTTTCGAATTCATGATTATTACTAAAATATAATGAATCAATTAAATAAATTAATGTTTTGTAATTCATTTTATTACTTATCATATTATACTTTATTATAATTAACCAATTTTACATTTACCATGATAATAAAAAGTTACAACATCCAATATTCGTTATGGATAATAATACAAGTTTCTATTTTCCATATTTTATAAAAAATGTTAAAATTAATGACCCAAATTTTTTATATTCAATAAATTTATGTGAAATAATATAATTCCAAACAAATAAAAAAAATTCAATGAAAATATTTTTTTGTGGAATTTTTTTAGTATTATTTTTCTTTCTAAAAAAATTAATCATAAAATTTATAATATATATTTTAATTGGATTACGTATAATACACATTAACTATTGTATATTATTAAATTATTTTAAATAAAATTATATCTTTCTCAATGATTAAAATGTGAATAAAAATTTATATTAAAATCATTTTATTTCACAATTTAACATAAAATCAATCATTATTGAAAATTATGAAAGTAAAATATTATTTTATTTTGATAAGACAATATCATTAAATAAATAAAATTTTAAAACCATATTTTATAAATGTGGAAGGAATTAATTATATTATTTTCTCAAAAAATGTAAAAATAAATTTTTTAATGAAATGTATTTTGATGAAAAAAATTACGTTACTAAAAATTGAGTTCATATTTAATAAGAATTTATTATTACATTACAATTGATTTCGAAATTAATATGTATTTCCTTTTTATGTAACTTTTATACTTATTTTTCAATACAATGAATTTTTTATAAAATCATAATTATATTTGTAATTTATTTAAGTATATTGTTTCAAGTTGTATAAGATATCCAACATAGTGTTATTAATAAATATTGGGTTTTTTAATACACAACTTTAATAAATAAGGTCATTTAAATTTAATACTATTCTTGAAAATAAAGGAATATTTATATGAAAATTTTGTTTTTTTAAAAAAATCACATCGTTAAAAAGATTAATAGGAAATTCCCTAGAATATAGGAAAAAAATATGATGTTTACCTGGAATAATAGTTATCATGGTTCCTAAATCGGAGATCCTTAGTGATAAGTTAAAATTTTGAGATGGATAGAAGATATAATGTAAAAATATTGATATATTGTGGTAATGAAAATTTATCATAATAAACTGAATTGTCATGAGATGTTAATGACCACTAGAACATAAATAAATGATCTATTAGAAAACCATCAATTAATCAGAAATTAATATACGAGGATAACATTTTTTGTCAATATCTCTTTCCTAGATTTGTGGAATTTCATAATCATCTAGAATAATAACATATATAAATATACTTAAATTATAATTATAGTTTTATACATTAATAAATTTTAAATACTATATCATCTATTATTTGAAAGGATGCGTATTAATGATGAACTATTCATTCTTGATGTACTAAAACAAAAATAATAATCGAAAAATGAATAAATCTATTCGACCTGTCTTTAACTGTTAACCAAAACTAAATGGTTAGTGTAATGTAAGATAATACAAAAAATAAACAATATATCAAATGATGGAATAATATATTTAACTGTAAAAGTTCCACAATCAATATGGGGTCTCATCTTATATCATTTAAAAAATAATCCTAAATAAAAACTATTATCAATAACCACCAAATTGAATAATGTTTTAACGTAAATGGTATTCTCAAACCTCTCAACCCGCATCCCCAAAAATTTAATTACATTATTCGCATATAATCATTTATGTTAATTCACAAGTTAGACCCAATGTTTTCACATACCACTATAGAATGAATCATAACCAAAAATATCATTAATTACAATGAGAAATCACTATCTAATTTTATAATATATTGCGAGTCACCAAAATGTCATGAGTTAAATTTAGATACAAATAAAAATAATAATACAAAGGATGAACCTAAATAACCCTTAAAATTACACCTTCTCCATAAATCCATTTTCATCCATTATTATTATATATATAAGACTATCCTGCAAAACATAATTAATTGAAATCAAATCATATACTATCCCAAATGGATATTTTATCCTCAAATGGGAATTATTCATAAAATCTAATAAAATTTTCAAATCACCTCCAAATACCATCTCATGAAACCTCAAAAGGTGCATTTATGCATTAAAACATATGATTAACTCTGATCATATAAACCCATTATGGATTCCCAAACTAGTAATTTAGACCCACATGAAAAAATATATCATTCCAAAAAACAACATTATCCTTAATACTTAAATAAAATTTGAGACTGTTGAATTTTTTCCCTAAATAAAAAAATGAAAATAAAATATGTCATAAATCAAAAACCAATTTAAGGGTTACCAATATAATCCCATTCAAATCATCAATAACAATAATCATTTTATTCAATCAAAAAATTATCGCCTTAGATATAAATTAATTTTCTTATTTATGAGTACCATTTAACACATGGTTTCAAATACTTAATGAAAAACTACTCTAAAAAATATTTTTATGTTTCAGGATTCTTATATATATAATAGAATTTATATAAAACATAAATAATATAATTATAGATTCATAATAAATAATAACAACAGAAATCTCACATCAATGATTGGCATATCATAGTCCATTGCGCGGTCTAAGATTTGGCCATTGGATTGGGGTTTTGGATAAAGAATTCCCATATTCCACAGAAGTAATACATTGACATATAAATGGTAACATATAATGATATTCTTTTCCATAAATCAAAATGTACATTTTTCTCAATTGTTAATTGTTCATTTCCTTTCGATTCTACACTGAAAATATCTCTATTTTCCACAAAGACATTTAACTATGTGATTATTCCCATATAATTAACATGTTCAATGATAAATCTTCATCCCTCCACGATCTTCCTAAAACACAATTTTTCTTATATTATGTCTCTTATTAATCTCACCCATTTTTTGTTATTTAATATTACAATATTTTATATTTGGAATAACAAGAGGAATCAACATCTAACTCTTGTTATATTTAAATTGACATGTGGAAAATAATTCTGTTTCCCACCACATTATGTGTTAACATGATTCTTCTTAGTTATATCCTTTTAATAAAACAAATTTGTATTGTGTGATAAATTATTGTAATAATGATGAGTAATATAATCACGAAAAATCATTCATAAGATATATAAATACTGAAACCATTTTAATATAAATGTAATATTAGGTTTAACCTTGGCCAACCAAGGTTGTCACATATTAAAATATTTTATTAAAGTTAATAATTTGAAGAATCCCTCGAATATTCACCAGAATGTTGTCATTCATTGGTTCAATAATTTTACACTTAGTGTGTATAAGAACGATTGAAGATATTTGGTTTTTATCAAATATTTTTTGGATGATTACATAAATATGAATATATACCAAAGATGCAGAAAATTTTAGTTTTCTAAGTAGGTGTTAATTTATTATAAAACTATATAATCTCTATCTTACCCAAAAATTAGGATGTTATCCTATGGATAGATTTATCCCTAGTGGTTCATCAAAATTTATATAATCATAATCATAAAATATCAGTTAAAACCTCATTTGATACAAACTATAGATACAAAATAAAATTAAACATTAATATTACATCATTCGTGATTAATATCTAATATATAAAGTTCTGATACATGAAAAAATAATATTTTTTTAGAGTCTTTAAAGACAGCGATACATAAAAAACCAATTCATAAGTTACATACATCATATCTAACTGTGTTTTTCATAACTACCGCCCATCTTATATATTTAAAAATTATAAAAATTATTTATAACCATGGTAAATGTAACATAAGAAGTGGTGAGCTCAGATAATCGGTGAATTTAAAAAAGGTAGATTGAAATGATAAATTAAATAGTATATAAACATATGGTAATGAGAACTTGATATTAACATTTGAAAACCATACATGGAATATAATATATTATAATAATTAATCATGACAAATAATATAGTAGTGTGTATGGAATGAAACTTAATGAAATTAATGAACATGAGGCATGAGAGAATAAAATATTCATAATAAATAAATTTATTGTATACAAAAAATAATATAAAATAATTTTCTTGGGAAATGTTTTCTTTGAAGACTATCATAGAGGATTGAGTTCACACCTAATTGAATCTTATCCTTTGTAATGAATCACTCCCAAGAATATCATAGCATATATTCTCTATGACTGAACTGGGTTCACTCCCCATTCATGTCCTTATTATCTGAGTAGATATCCATCTTTTCATAATTATTTATATTACTATAAACATTATCTCCAACCAATCACCTAATGAAAATCAAATATATTTTATGCCACAAGATAATAAATTATTCAACTTATATCATAACCCATGGAAAGGAATAGGATTCAAAAAAATTTCTTCATTTCCTAATATCATAGATTGATAATAAAAAATGGGGTTTATTAATATATCATAATCATACTCTTAATCAATTTATTAAATGAATAAGGATGGTATCATTTCATTATATCCCCCATAAAACATATGTGTAACACCCCAATATTTGAAATGGGTAAAATCATGTTTGGTTGAGTCAATGAAACAAAACATTAAACTAATAATAGAACATAATATCCCTAGACATTAAGATAAACTTATTTTGAGAAAAATGAATCTCTTTAATAGAAGGGAAAACATGAAACCTCGAATCTAAATCAACTATAATATAATATACCATCAGAACATAGATATTAAATTAAATGATATGTATATATCTAAATTAATTAAGAATATTATGTGGTTTATTCATATATAAAACACATGCAATGGTCATTTATTTACTATTAGTCAAATAATAAGCATTTTAAAGAAAATTAAATATTTTCGGGAAAATATTATATTTCAAAATGGTGGTTTAGTGGTGATTTAATCATAATATTTTAAATTAATTATTACCACTTATATAAATTTTTTTATAAAATTACCATTTTTTAAATAATATATTTTAATTTTAAATTTTGATTAATTTTTTGATTTTATAGAAAATTTAATTTTTTTATTGAATAGTGAAAAATACTATTTTTTATAAAAAAAACTCATTTATTTTTATTCAATTATTGTCTATTATTATATTAATTTGAAATAATATTATCATTATTAATTTATATATATATTAAATCAAATTAAATTTATTGAAATCCTCCATTTATTTTATTTACATATAATTTTATTTTCAGGCTTCAAAACACTATTTTTTGAAAAATCATTAAAGTGTATAGTGTATATTAATTTTAAAAAATTATAATTATACCTAATTAGGATTATTTAAATGAAATTTATTGTTTATATATCTATAAATATTTATTTAAAATCATATAATGAAAATTAGTTTTCTTTTAGTTAATAATATATTATCATTTTATTTAGAATAATGAATTTCTTGAAAACCATTTTTTTGAAACATATGTAGGATTAATTTTAAATAATATATTACAATTTTTTTTATTTTAAATGGTAAAAATGGATTCAATATTTGGTTTTAAAATAAATTATATTATATAATAAGGTAAAATTAATTTATTTCCATAATGAATACTAAAAAAATAAAAACATACTTATGATTGTTAAGGTGAAAATGAGTTTAAAGGGGTTAAACTAAAAATATAATGATTAGAATATAAAAAAAATCATTATTCATATATTATTGTAATATTCATCACTTATATATTATAAGGTGATAATAATTTCCCATTTTGAATATATGTTTCATTAGGAAAACATGGGTGATATTCTTTCTTTTAAAAACATTCCTGTGTCCTCTCCCCCACATATAATAGATCACCCAATTACCTTGCATTTAAACACTTAAAAACCCATTTTATTTCTTGATACAATCCCAAAACACTTTAATACTACTCTATGAACATCATTGAATCATTTTTTAGTCATAATTTTAACCTAGGATTGCTTTTGGTTAAAATCAAATTAAGTTTTCTGAAGAAGAGGTAATGTCCATAACTGGGTCTTTTATATTATTTCTTCGATTAAATTAATATTATATTATAAATCCATTATTATTAAATAAATAATAATAAAAAATATACCTGTTTTTTTGTTTATTTAATTATGTAAAATCATATCCTCCTCGCTGAAATGGGAAACAAATCTGTTTATCATGTGTACAAAAAGAAACTACCTCACGAACTGATATATTTCATTTTCCTTCCCCACTTCTCATAGATAATAAAAATGATATAAAAGATTTGTATATATGATATATATTATTATATTATAATTATATATTTATTATATAACATAAAATATCTAAATTTTAATTTTATAGTTAATTAGATAACATCACTTTTTGTACGGAGAACTAACTTTTAAAGAATCAATGTGATTCATTTTTCACATAAACATTACATGAAAGGCAACACAAAAAAATTTTATGTTTATTTAAAATATTTATTACACAGTAATAATTATGTAAAATATATTTATCAAAAAATTTCTTACCTTACCATCCATTGAATAAAAGATAACAATGATTATTTTTATAGTGGAGTACCGCCTTGTGAAGAAACATGACATTTTTTAACTAATGATTTACATTAAAGGTAATAATGAAAAATTTAACATATATGTGACATATAGAAAATTATAATTAATATTTATAATTAAGTAAAAATACAATTCTTTACCCTTACATCTTTTATGGAAAGAATAATGTTCATTTTTTCTATATATGACCTACCATCTTAATGAAGAGATGAGATTAATTCTCCATGTTAAAAGATGAATAATGATTCTAAAGATGTATCTAGTGAAAATATTTATAATTATAACATTAATATAATTTTTTATTTAATGGAAATATTTCTTATTATCAGGATCTGGAACATTCACAACCAAACAAATAGGATAAGGCATTGAAACTAACACCCCAAAACAATAGTGATAATCAATTATTATTAATGAATGAGTAATGTGATTTTAGAAAAGGATCATATATGATATTTTAATTATTAATATTTTTTAGTTAAATGTTAATAACTTTTTTAATAACACTATAAAATTAAATAAATAGTTCTCTATATAATAGAGAAATAAGGTAAGATATTTCATAAGTGAATTTTCATTCGTTGGGTTATACAAATAAATTATTGATTATATTGTAGCAAGCGATTTTGAGAAATTAATTTTTATTGATTAATGATTTATTTCTACCTAATTTTTTTAAATATAATTTTTTTATATATAATCACAACCTATATTATATCTAGACCCAATGACATATACTTTATTGGGTTTCATCTAAAACTTACTTCTTTGAGACACATGTTATTTTATGCACCTAATTTCATTTGAATGATGTATATTATGATCATTTACATAAATATATTAAATTATTCCTATAAAATTATATTTGAAATTAAAATTAATCTATATATTTATTAGGAATATATGATTTAAAATTTACAAAACAGGTATGGGTTTATGTATCAATCTCATTTTATTCTAAATTTCATATGAATATATATACATTGTAGTAATTTATTACTAATCTTTATAATAAAACCATTCAATTTTATTATCCTATGTTAAATCATTTTTTTCATGTTATTTTACCAATAAATTCTTATTTTACACAAAATTAATAATAATTATTTTAATAAAAATCCAACATTATTTATCTATATAGTCAAAAATCCTTTATCATCATAATCCATGATTTATAATAATATTTTACAAAAAAATTCAATTGATTAATTTTTTTAGAAAATGTTTGAAAGGAATATTATTTTTTTTATGAATAAGATAATAATTTCGCTTTTCTACAAAATTTTGAATAGAATCATTTGTTACAATTTTTTAACATTAATGGAGCTCCTAAAATATCACAACCACCCAATGTTTAAAAGTTTCTTATTTTTGGGTCAAATGTAATTTTCAAAGAAAATTTTATTTAATATTAGATATTTTTTTGGATGTTAAAATTCTGTTTTCCAATTAGAAATAATATTTTTCTCAATAAATTTTTTATCTGATCATTCATAATAAAATTGCACAGAGGATGTCATATTTTGATGTCATAAAAGTAAACATGTTATTTTAATCATGAATTTTTAATCTATTTATATGTTGTTTCATTAATTAAATTAACCATTTATGGTATTTATTGATTGTAAATTATGTATATTCATGAATCACATATATACAGAGTTTATTCTACTGACATTTTAGGGGTAATACATTTGTTATTATCATATCTAAAATATATTCATTATAAAATTTCCATTCCGTATCATATGAAGAGATATTATGAAACCAATTATATTTCCATGGGTAACTATTTTTTCATGACTAATTATTAATTACATTATGTGTAACACATATATTACGAACATTTTATGATGTGTTGGACCAGATAGTGCTCTGATTAATTTGTTAAATCTCTATTCTCATGATTGGTAATGATTGGTTTTAGGAAGTAATCCTAACCCATTATGGGAATTTTTCCACCATGTGATATTGTATTGGATGATAGCCATGAATCATGTTTATTTCATGATATATATTTTTTCCACATTTTCTATTATGTGATTGTCTTATTATACCATGTTGTTCTTTTTATTCCCCAAAGT
This sequence comes from Viscum album, assembly GCA_963277665.1. Classification (NCBI taxonomy): domain Eukaryota; kingdom Viridiplantae; phylum Streptophyta; class Magnoliopsida; order Santalales; family Viscaceae; genus Viscum; species Viscum album. The sequence goes on along the minus strand of OY728121.1, from coordinate 528,177,924 downwards.
GATAACTCATGATCCTTCTCTTTTGTGATATCATTATTATCATTGACTAAATTGTTATGTTTCCTTGTCATGTTTGATCACGTAATTATATAGTTTAAATATTCATTATGTGTTCCGTAGGTTATCTCAAACAGTTTTGTAGTGAATTTTGATTTCAAAATTCCCACTATGGAAAATAAAATAAGGATTCCATGTCTCAGGAATTAAAAACCTAGTCTAAAAAATACACAAGGGATTTAAAATCATTGTCTTGTAATTATTTTATATTTATGGTTAATAATAATGTAATAATATATGAATGAGGATTAGGTCACCAAACTTGTTATTATGGTTAAAGTTTAGTTAGACGTTCTATATAGGATGAGAAACATTTAGTGGTAACCCTAGGGATAACTATATGGCTATTTATAATAAAATAAAAAACATCCAAGAAACCTGGTGAATTATAAATCGAGTTGTATCTAATAAATGACATCCATATTTGGATGCAAAATGTGAATGTGGTGATAGAATAGATGTACCTTGGTGAAATTAAAACAAAATTTGTATACGATTAACTCGATAGTTACTTGTTACATGAAAATGATCCTTAACAAATTCTTAGTTTTACACTCATACTGTATATGATATAAAAAGTCAAAAACTCTTTATAACCAGTGCAGAGGACATCAAAAAATATTTATGTTATAAAAGTAATCATATTAATTAATAATTTTAATATAGATTAAAAACAATTCCTATAATTAATAACATAATTATCGTTTTTAAGTTTCCATTTGTTATGTTAATGACATCTCATCATTTTTCATTTTATATTATTAGTTATTGATTAGAAACTAGGGAAATAATGAAGACAAAAAATGATATAATACATATGATGATTTTCCAAATGAGACACCTAATGTAATGGGAGAATAATTTAAGAATTTTATGATAATTCTAAATTAGTCAAATCTAAATCAAAAAGTGAATTATAGATGAATTTTTTTGAAGGAATCACGAGAGATAAGTATGGGGTATCATGGAGTTATAGTGTTAATTATGAAAAAAGAACAAAGATTCAATTTACTATATGAAAAAATTAGGGGGGAATAAACTATGGAAATTTCAATAATTTACCTAAAATATTATTTAGTTGTGGAAAATAAATACATAAATAATAATATTACTTAATAAAATTCAAATTAAAAAGACGTAGGAAAATATATATCATCCTAAGGAAGAACTAGTAGTTTAATGTCCTAAATATTGTGAAAATGGTCAATATATATGTCAATTATATAATATAATGATTAGTTCATTAAGGACTATGTTATAAAAATAATTTATGATTCCTGCTATAATTATTTTGGTGTTTGAACTTGATAATCTTGTTGTTGGATAATTTTTATCAATGATTTTCTTGTTAAATAACCATGCATCTTAGATGAATTATTTCTTAGTATTTTTGAGCTAAGTATTGTGAAGAATGTTTTGAATGATACAAATTAAAAAGAGAGGTGATTTAATAATAAGGATATAATCTATGAAAAAACTTATAATTTAGTAAAATGTAATCAGGTAGAAGTGAATGATGTTGAGGTTTATTAAATTAAATTTAGTTTTTTACCATAAAAATGAGTTTTAGAGAAAACCACCGTGTATAAAAAAGTGATATAATGGCTCATGTATTTTTGAAACTATTAATCATATTTTTTAGGATATTATATGATCATGGTGAATTATTAATATGATTATCGTATATGTTTTCCATAGTTTTAGATAAAGGTAAAATCACATTTTGAGAAATAATACATTACATTCAATAAGACTGTGAGGCATGAACTCACATCTAAAAGGCGAAAGGGGAGAAACACCAACCTCTAGCCTATGTGATGAACTTCTAATAATGGAATTGTTTTTCAAATAATGATTTTATAAATAAACATTATGATGATAAAAACATTTTTAGGTGATTAATGTTATCTAAAATGACATTTTATTAGGTAGAGGTATAAATATATTTCATCATTAATATAATGGATCATTTCGAATGAATGATATTATGTTTTTGGAGATGAAATTGATCAGTTTTAAGGATATATTCTTATCGATTGGATTAAGTTGAACATTGGGATTTTCTATGGAGTTATTAGATATTAAATTGCAGGAAAAATCATGAACACCATTTTGGTTTTAGTAGAAATTTAAGGAATAATGTTTTTTTAATTTATTGAATATAGGATCTATTAAAAGTTAATTTTCAACCTTCGAGCATGAAAAATTCAACATAAATACTCATCATTGGGAAAATAATATGATATTGTGGTGGAAATTGGGTAAAATATGAAATTATATTATGTATTTATGTATATTTACTTTATTCTTAGTCTGGATAGTAAAATAATCGATCCAATATATGAAGAAGATTTTGTAAAAATTATTATCATATTAATTTTAAGTCTAATTAATCCACAATATTTTACATCATGAAAATATATATTCATTAGATCCATAACTTTTATGATCATTCACACTATGATAATCAATGATCTCATTCTCTCACCATAATTATTTATGTTTTTTTAATGTTGATGTCATCAAATTCTACAAATTTCCTATTATTCATAAAACAATTTATGTGAAGAATTTTAAATTTAACTAAAACTATTAGTAGTAGAATATTTTAACTATTTATTTTTAGGATGTGGGTTTTATCGAAAGATAAAATTAGAAATGAAAATTCCATTAATTTTTAGATCTATAAATTTTTTTGATGATGTAATTTAATGGGTGTTCGGGGTAGAATGTATCAACTAAGATTTTAAAATTGAAAAAAATTATCGATAACATAATTATAAAGAAACATAAATCTAGGCGAAGAATTTAACCCCCTAATACTTGAACATAAAATTATTTTCAAAGAAATTTAATCTTTTTAGTAACTTAAGAAACCTGAATCCCAAAATCTAAATGAAATATAATATAATATATCATCATAAACTAGAATTTAACTTTACTGGTGTGAATATGACTAAATATTTTACTTATATTTTATTTTTAAAAATGAATAAAATAATTTCAGTGGTTATATATTCATTAAAATTAATATAACAACTATTTGATAGAAAAAGAAATGTATTCTGAAAAAAAATATTTTTCTCAAAAGTAGTATAACATCACTTTGAACACATAATTTAAAAATCATTTTTAGAAACATAAAAAATATAATTTTATTAAATTAAAATTATTTTTAGATAATCAAATTGATATAAATGTAGAGTGAATTTTATGTATATTTCAAAATATATTAATTTTTCCCTAACTAATGAAAAATACTAATTTTTAAAAAATTGATATTTAATATTAATAAATTAAATACCATTATTATTATAATTTGAATAAATATTAACATAATAATAATTTATTTATACTAAATGCCTGAAAATATATAAAAATTATCTTTCTAATGTATTTTAGTGTATGTTTTTTTTACAGTTCAAAACATATTTTTTTTTCAAAAAATATTTTTTAGTATATAATGAAAATAACAAATAATGAGGAATCATTTAAATGAAATTTATATATTTTTAATATATATTATTATACATATAAATTCATAGAATTTTTATTTATTTTTATATATTTAACATGAGACCATATTTTCGTTAAAAATTTAATTTCCTGAAAATTATTACTTGACATGTCTACAAGATTGATTTAAATTAACATTTTTCCACTTTAGTGAGATGAAAATAAAAAAATGGATAATAAATTATTCAAAATTGAAATTAATATTATTATATATGATCAATATAATCATAGACCATAATGAATATTGAAAACAAAAAAAAATATTTATCATGATTCTGTTAATAACTGCTCTACTAGGGGTTAAACTAAAAAGATAATAATTAAAAACGACCAAAAACAAATATAATAACCATTATATCATAATATTAATAACTTATATATTCTAATAACCAATAATGATCATTTTTTGTCCGTGCCTCACTATAAAAATGTGGGTCTCATTCTATCTATTTAGAAATTCGATGTTTATTCTCTCCCAACATATAAATGGACCCCGCATTTCATATCCTTTACACACAAAAAAAACACATTTTATCCAAAAAAATATGATTATATCACTTTAATCACTCCCTATTAGAATCATAATATCATGTTTTTTGTATGAAATTGATCATATGAACGTTTTTGGTGAAAACCAGAAGATGTAGTCCATAGAAGAGGTAACATCACAAACAAAACATTGTATTTTATTACTTCATCATTCTACATAATATTTTATTAAAAACAAGATGATATAATGACATAGTTATTTTAAACATAATAAAATTTTTTATGTTATTGTAATAACCTACAACCATCTACTATCCATTGAAATTGGAAACAAAACTGTTGATCCAATGTAAGGTGGAGAACGGCCCCGCAAACCGACTAAATTAATTTTCCTCCACCTCTTCTCTCACATATAATATTTATTAATTTATTTCGTAAGTATTATATATATAAAATAATATTATTTCATTAATAATAAAATCATAAAATCCTTATTATTTTCTATTTTACAAGACGTACGATATTGTTCCCCACTTGTAGGACGAAATAGCGCCTTATGAAGCGATTTTACACATTTTTAAGTTATGATTTACATGCAAGGTAATAAGGAATAATATTAAGTGGTTATATTATTTTAATGAAATATTAATTATTACATTAAAGAAATATATATCATATACATTAAAATTTTACCTTACATAGAGTAAATTAAAACGTTGTTCTTTTGTTTGGTGGACTACCTCCTCAAAAAGTGATGTGATTATGTTTTCACTAATTCTTTACATGGAATGTAATGAAACAATAATTTATTGAATATATGTGATATATATGAAATTATTTTTATTCTGAAAATTTAATATATGATCCAATTCCTCAACCTTTTACCGATTAAGGAAATGGTAATTTCAAGCATGCATATGTATAACCAACCATCTCTATTAGGCAATGAGATTCATTCCCCATTAAAAAAATTGAATATAAATTTGATTGATGTATCTAATGAAAAAAATGATATATATAAAAATAATATAATTACTTTGATTATGGAAAAATGTCCTAGGTTTATTATCCAAACCATTCATGTCAAAACATGCATTAATAAATAAGAAAATAATCACCCTAAACAGTAAGAATAATGAAATATTACTAACAAACAAGTAAAAAGATTTTATTAAAGGATAATAAATAATATTAAAAAAATAATATTGTTTTTTATAAGTTAATAAAAAATATAAAACCACTATAATTGTGGTTAAATATAACCCAACTAAATTGAAGCGTGAGGTAATGTGTTTTATAACAAAACATTAACTCATTGGGATGGACATATACATCATTGATTATATTATCCCAAGAAACATTGTGAAATGAATTTTAATTTATTGAAATTTTATTTAAATATTTAATTTTTGTATATAAATTTGTTATGTATAATCATCCAATTTATTAAATATCACCTCAATGAATAAATTTTTCAAGGGTTCATCTCAAGCATCATCCTTTGTGACAGATTGTTCTTTTGTGCAATTAATATCTATTTTTTGGTGTATATAAGACCTATTTTAATAATATAAAATGATTAAATCAAAAATAATTATATTTTATTTTAAAATACATCTACTTAATTCTTGTATGTAATGATTCAAAATATTCCAAATTAGTAATGGTTTATGTTGCAATGTCATTTTAATCGGGATGTCATATGCTTGAATTTCCATTGAAGGAAATAAATCATTCATTGTCTAATATAACAAATTTTTTTTTTCTCATATGCATGGTCAATAAGTTTTCATGTAATTGTAAAAATATACTTTTTTGGAATGTAAAATTATTGAGAAAATGATTTAAGAAAAATCATACCTCATGTCTATATTCGGTCAAAAATGATTTCTATTCCAAATCCATTCTTTGTAAAAATGGTTTCTAAATTTTTTTTCTATGATTTGGTTTTTAATAATGTTTTAAATGGAAAATTACATTATATTTTTATAAAATTATCTTTTTTTATCATTCTTACAATGATATGGAAAAAATAGTTTTTTAACATACTCATTTTAAATGTAACTCTTCTTCCATTAGGACTACTCACAATTTTAATGATTCATATTTTACTTTTTAATGGTTACTTTCCTAAAATGTTTACATTAATGTTTGAGAAAATTTTATATTTTAAATAATAATTTTCTTAAATTGTTAGGATATATTCCTTAATAAATTTTGAAGTAGATCATTCAAAATAAATTTTCATCTCTAATGATATACTTTGAAGTTACTCAATATGAAAAGAAAATATTCCTAAATATAATTTTTAATATGATTAAAATTATTTTCTTCCCTGAAAACGATATTCACGGTAATGTATTAATTATAAATTATTGAAACATTTATCACAATTATATTTCTATATTATTCTCCATTTATTTAATTGGGTAATTCATCCCATATGATGATTTATAAAATGACTTAATTAATGAATTTATTTTTTTTAATAATAAAAAGATATATTTGGAAACCCATTTCATTTCTTTAGAAAATAATTATATTATTAATTATAATTAATTCCAGTATATGTAATACAAATATCATGAACATGTTATGATGGGTGTAACCAAATAGCAAACCAATTTACTTGGTGAATATTTAGTTTCAAGAGGATTCATTTTTGGGATTTGGGAGTAACCCCAATCCATTTGGGGACATTGTACCCCATATGATATTATCTAGGTAGTTATAATTGACTCATTTTTTTCATGTTATATGTTTTTTCTACACTTCATATGATTCCATGCTCTTATGATACTATAATATTTATATTATGCTTCCATGCAATTACTCATAATTCATTTATTTAATGATATCATGTTATGTCTTTGACTAAAACAGTATTTTTAATTTTCATGTATATTCTCATATTATGATTTTTTAAGACAAATTCTTTCATTACGTATTAACCTAGTCATTCGATGCATATTTATGGGCTAGAATGGATTTTAAGATATCATTATGGAAAATAAAATATTGATAAGTTATTTTATGTATTAAGAAACTAGTATTCCAAATAGGCATGGAAATTACATTCATTGTGTTATAATTATATCATATTTGTATTTACAAATTACTTATTAATATGTGAAAAAGGTTTTGGTAACAATGGTTTTTATTAAAAAAAATTTATTATTCAACCATTAAATCTAATATAAGAAAATTTCAGTGAGAAAAGTATGGATAAGTCTAGGGATATGGATGTTATTTAAAAAACATCATATAATCATGGTTAAGTATAGATCAAGTGGAATCAAACAAAGTATATTCATATATGGATACTACAAGTGTATTTTGTTCTTGAAAATATATACCATGTGGTTATAAGTTTAAAAAACACACGTTGTTTGTGACTCAAAAATTACATGGTATACAACAATAGGTCATACTGAGCACCGGGTTTTACATGTTCAGGGGATATGCTTGAGAAAATCACTAAATATTAATGAAACACTATGAAGGATATAATTGATTAGGTAGGTTAGAAATCCTAATATGAATCATTATGTTGGATAATGTAGTCTGAAAACTAGGGTCCCATAAGATAGAAAATAATTATAATTTTACAATTTATTATTTATAGTTTTATATATTTCCAAATTTTATGATAATATATTATCATTCATCTTCCATATGTTTTTTTAATGGTGGGAAATATCAGAAATAATGTAAATAAAAAATGTGATGGGAAATGTAATGATTTTGATAGTGAGATACCTAACCTAATATGAACATAACCATGACATCTTGAGATCATTCCAAATGATATATATTGTATTATGATTAAAAATTAAATTATGGATGAATTTTATAATATCTCAAAAAAGATAATGATTTCATATCATGGAAACTAACGTGATAGAGATGAAAAATAAATCATGAATTAATTTTATAAGTGAAAATAAATTGGGAATATGCACTGTGGGAAATTATTTAAATGAATTGTAAGATTATTTATGTGAGTAAAATGATATAAGAGGGAAGTTATTTTCCATATAAAAATAATAATTCATGTTAATAGGATATTTTGATGTAATATTCACCCAAAAACACAAATTTACAATTCAAAATCATAAATATTGAAAGTTAGGAAATTACCTAATTCAATTCACTAATCCAAAGACTAATTACATAGGGTCTATGTTATGGAAATAATTTAAGTGGAATAATATAATTTTTTTAGGTGTTATAACTAAATAATGTTGTTGTTGTAAAATTTTTACCAATGTAATTACAGTAACAGGAACCAAGAGAATTATAAGGATTGATATGTAGTAGGTTTTTATTAATGATTTATAAGAATATGATGAATGGTAATAATAAAAAATCATGGTTATTTTTTGTTAATGTGATACTCTATAGAATCAATAATAATTTAAGAAAAGATAATATTGGATATGGGATTGATGATTAGGTAATTATATTAATATAAAATTAGTTTACATTTTGGAATTAATGAAATGAAAAAAAATCATGGTAAAAAAGTAATTTTATAAATCATGTAATTTTTACGATATTTATTATATTATATATAATGTTATAGGAGCATGATGAATTATGAATATTGTTATCACATTTTTTTCTATAGTTTTTAAAAAAGGACAACTCACATGACAGGAAAAAACCCATTGCATCTGGAAAGTACATGGGGTTATAAACCATAACTGATGGGAGATTAGTGAGAATCAACTACCATTGGCCGACATTATGTACTAGTTCCGATTGATTTTTTTACAGAAATTATTTTCAACACAAATATTATCCAGATAATATATTCTTGAGGTTATCAATGTTATTTTCAAAGATGATTTATTTTGTTGAAGTATATATAAACATTATATATAACATAAATTATTATTTTGGATGAATGCTATTATGTTTTAAGAGATGTAATATGTCTTTTTAAAGGATATATACTTATGTAATGGATTAAGATTAACTTTACTAGTAAATATTAAAGTATTATAGATTAATTAATCCAAAGACTCCTACTAACTTATTAGGATTATTTTAAGATTGTAGGAACATATGATTTTTCTTTAATGGAATATTTGATAAATATTAATTTTATTTTATTTCTTCAAGAATGAAAATTTAATGTTGAATACTCATCATTTGGATAAAATGATGATATTGTGGTTGATATTGGTTAATGATTGAAATTATACATAACAAGTATGTACATTAACATTGTTCTTAGTATAAATAATATATGACTATATCGAGTCTAGTAAAGGATATTGTAATAAAAATGGTATCTTATTACATTTATACTCGATGAATCAAAAATACTTTTTCAAAAGAATTATGAATGGTTTTGAAGTCACTAAATTGTATGTCATCAGGTGGAGTAGAACTGATGAGCCCATAAGAGGAACTCTTCACAAAATCATTTCTCCTCGTTGCCACCTACTTCGTCGAGTGTTATCATGATGCCTTCATCATCCTCATCAATGAATTCACGGGGGTGAATCCGTGGTTGCAGTGGCATTGGTGACTTGGACTAGACCATAATCATTTTAAATGCTACTGACATCTCTTTATCCTAATCCCTCATCACCGGATATGGTCTCTCAAGGTAGCACATTTCCGGTAGGTGGCCAAGATCTGGCTTCAACATCCTATCTGTACTATCACATATTCTATCTATACTCCAGGTGGTTTGTCACTATCATCATGTGGGACAGGGATGGTGGCGTCAGGATCTCGCTTGTGGTGGGTCTACCTTCTAGTGTACTGGGTATTTTTTCCTATTTTTTCTACAGTTTATCATAGATTAGAGTGAAACATCGTTCATGAGTCAGTGATGGTTTTATTGAATCATTATTTAGAAGAGTTTTGATGTTTTTGGGATGTATGGTTCATCTAATATTTGATTCTCATCAAGAATCTTATGTTTGTTGATGCTTTTAATTTTGAATGTGGCTGATTGAGTCCAGCTAGATGGCTATGGAAATGGATTTCAATCCTTGAAATCCTGAATCGAGTTAATGTTTTGGAAGTCAATTTCGGTGAGTACTGTTCCATGCTTTGTGATTCTTTTATTTTGAATCAACTTGTCTTGAACATGTTTTGTTAGTGATTTCATTCTTATTGATGTTGTTGTAGTGCATATGCATGTATTGATCTTATTGTTCTGTGTTCTTATATGATTGTAATGTGGTTCTTGAATCTTTGTTCTTGGATGAATTCATGAAATCTTACAAAATGTGATTCTCAGTGGGAATGAATATTTGATATTCAATGTAACGTGAAAATTATGAAGGATTTAATATATCGAGGTGGTCAATAATAGAAGCTTTGAATGAACATCGGGAGTTTTCAAATAAGATAATTCATCAACGTACATTAGGATTTTTCAGATTGAGGCTACATTAAGGTTCGTGATTAATTTTTTAAATTTTGTATATGTTTATGACCTGCAAAAATAAATGGATCTGCATCAGATAAGGATCAGAGCATGAATATTTCTCTTAAGCATTTTATTTGGATTTGGATGTTTGATATGGTATGGGTATTCCATCAGTACCATGCCTGGGCATCCTTTCATAGGTAATCTTGCCAAGTGGTCATGTGATGGTGAAAGATTGTCACCATGATTTCATCGATAAGGGGGAGTGGATGGTGTAGTGTTGATTTGTGATATCATATTTCAAGGTATTAATTGGTTTTAATTTTTGGATCTTGATGTTTCTCACTTTTACCTTAATTGTATTTTATAACAATAATGTTACATTACAGTCATCCATTTGAACATTCTATCTTAGATGATCAAAGATATTTATAACACTAAAATTATTTTTTTCTACAATCTCCATATCTTCACTTGATAATAATGATATTATTTAAAAAAACTATATTTATGATAAATTTTAAATTTACCTTTTCCTTTGTAAGAGAAATATTTTTTGAACCATTTATATGATGTGATTTTTTTGGGAAATAAATTTTCAAATTTCAAACCCTCGATTTCCAAGAAGAAGAATAAATTGAGAAAAATTAATTATTTAAGGGTGGTAGAATGTAAAACCCAAAGATTATAAAATAAGAGAACCATTTTTTGATAGAATATATTAGATGGTTCCCCATGAATTTATGTTGATTTATCACCATGTGATTTTATGATATATTAATTTTTTAAATAAATCTATTCTTCTAGATGGATTTGGAAACACGCAACCCCGAATATAAATGAACCCAAATATAATATACAATCATAAATAAGATTTAAATTTAGAAACTGTGAATATGAAATAATAAATTATGAAAATTACATGGTTTACACATGTATAAAATAAATTAAATGGTTATCTATTAATTAGTAATAAAATAAGAACAATTTTAAATAAAATAAAATGTTTTCTGAAAAACTATAATTTTTTAATGGGAAGTTTAGTCGAAAATTGCACACATAATACAAAATTAATTTTTACAAATTTTATAAACATTATTTTATAAAATTATATTTATTTTTAAATCATCATATTGATATGAACATAGGGTGATTTTGTAATATGTTTTTAGAAAATTTCTATTTTTCAATGAATATAAAAATAGTCAGATTTCACATAAAGAATCATTTATTTTAAATGAATTAATTATTTTTTTATTTTAATTTTATAAAAAATTAACATAATTATTATAAATTTAATCGAAATCTAATAAATTATATTTAAATCATCTTTATACTATATTTTGGTATAAGATTAATATTATACTTCAAAACAACTTTTTATCTAGGGAAAACTATTTTAAATTGAATAATTTTTATCCATTTAAAATAACAAAAACAAACCCTACTGATGAAAGATTTAAATTAAATATATATATTATATATAAATAAATATTAATATATAATAATTAAATTATTATTGATTTTCATATAGTTATTATAAAATTTTATTTTCTAAAATAAATAATTTCCTGATTTTTTTGAAACATATGTGGGTTTAATTTTCAAAAGGATTATACCAATTATTTTATTTGAATATAGATAAATGGATTCTATATTATTATTATATAATAATTTACATTATCTAATAACATAAACTTAATTTTTTTACTATAGTTTACATTGCAAGATTTAAAAAATTATTTTCCATAGTTAATGTATGAACATGTCATATGGGGGTGTTAACTAAAAAATTAAAAGTTAAAAATGACCTAGAACATGTATAATTATTAATTTGTGGTATTATTTGGACCTTATTAATTCTACGAATCTAAAATAGTCCATTTTGAGCCCTTTTGAATGAGAATAATGTTGATGAAATTCTTTCCATTACGAAATTCCCACTGTGTCCTCTAGCCCATTTATAAATGGGAACCCCCAATCCTCTATTTTGCACTCATAAAAAACCCATTGGTTCATAAAATACATACCAAAATAAATTCATCATTTACCTAAACACATTTTATAATATTTTATTGTTGGAAATCTAACCTTGGAATACTTTTGGGCTAGCAAAATGAAGTTTTTCGGTGTAGTGGTAACATCCTAAAGAACCTGTTTTCTTTTTTCTATTCCTCCACATTAATTCAATTTCATGAAATCATTATTATATAATAAATTATTTATCTTAAATATGATAATATTTTTTATCTTTAGGGAAATTTTTAAAACCATATACTCTTACCTCAAAAGGGAATTGAACTTGTCGATCGTGCGTACAGTAGACTACCACATCATGAACTACCTTAATTTGTTTTCAATCACCGCTTCTCATAGATGTGTATAAATATATATTTATTTTTTATATTTCATAAAAAAGATATAATTATAATTTTTTGATTATAATATCACATAAAACATCTTACATTTTAATTTTTAGGGAATATGACAATGTTTCTCCTATGTATGGAAGACTACCACCTCGCAATGAAATGTGATTTTTTTCAATTAAGCTTTATATTGAATGAAATAATGATTTGATTTACGATTATATGTTATATAATTGAAATATTAACAATTATATAAATGATATATATAATATATTTTATAACATTACCATATATTTAATATATATTATTGTCTTTACTATACATGGAAGATAACCTCCTCGTAGAGTGATGTGATTCATTTCTCAATAAAACATTTCATAGAAGGTAATAAAGGATATAATTAATGAATATATATGATATATATAAATTTATATTTATTTTTAAATATTAATATAAAGTACACTAACATATTATTTTAACAGTTATGTAAAAGATAATGTTTCTCGAGCATATGTACAACCCAACGTTTCCATGAAGCTGTGAGATTCATTCTCCATGTTCTAAAAATAATAATGATTTTAAATATGTATCTAATGAAAAATTTTAGATATAAAATTCATATAATTATGTAATGGATGGAACAATATCATATGATCATGATCCAAAACATTCATTATAAAACATGCAGGAGAATAGAATTTAATGAACCCTCCCAAAAATTATTACAATAAAATATTATAAAAATATTTGTAATAAGATTCTATAAATAATCATTAAGGATATAATATATGGTAATAAGGATATTTTATAAGTTAATATCATTCTTAAAACACCAAAAACTAGTTTAAGGAGTAAAAATCTAAATATACGTATTAGGTATGGGGTTTAATAAATCAATTTTCATTCATTGTGGTATATGTTCAAATTACTGGTTATATATGAAAAGATCATCTTGAAAATGAATATTGAATTGTTTATGTTGTATAAAAACATTTATTTCTCTATATATTAATTTTTTCACAAAATTACCACATTTATAACTCTCATATCAATGATTCTAACTTTGTAATTGTTTCATCACAATCTTTATTCATTGAGACACATGTTCTGTTGTATACTAAATTTCTTTTGAAACATTTATATAAATACCGTATATGTACTATATCAAGAATCATTCAAAACAATGACATTTAATATTAAAAATATTCTAATTATTTTTTTGGATGTTATGAATCAAATGTTACCAAAGGTTTAATTGTTTATATTTCAATCTCTTTAAATTAATGATTACTCATGCTTGAATTTATATTTAGGAAAATTATTTGATTATTGTCTAAAAATGAACATTATTATTTATATATTTTAGTTATAATTAAGTTTTAAATTAATATTACCATTTTCATATACTTTCCAAAAAAATTAATTATAATTTTTTTTATCAAAATATGATTTCCTTTCGCTCTTCAATAAGAAATTCATTTTCAGAAAAATCAATGCCTTTAGACAATGATTCCAAAAATGTTTTGATATGATTTAATTTTTATTTTTAATGGAATATTATAATTATTTTATAACGAATGTTCATTTTGAATTTTCATACAAAAATGAGGGAACAATATTTTTTTAATTTATTATGCTTGAACTAAACTCTTCCACCATAATGATCACTCAATGATTTAAAGATTACATATTGTGTTTCAAAGGATATTTTCAAAAAATTATATATTTAATAAATTATAATGTAATATATTTTCCACTATTTTTTCAATATGGAAAGGATTTTTTCCTCAATATATTTCTAATGTTACCATCCAAAATAATTTTCCATATATTAGGGTATTTCTTACATTTTGTCATTGTTGAATGATATTTTCCTCAAGAATACTTTTAATATTTTTAAAAGTATTTTCATCAGTGAATAAAACCATATATGTTATAGGTTGATTAAATTATATATATATATACATATTTCTCTCACATATATAACTATATTATTAAACCTTCCCTGGATTGGGTAATACATGCCTTTTGATAATTTCTCAAATGCCTTCATTATGAACATTCATTTGGACATGATATTAAGAATGTTTATGAAACCCATTTTATTTCAACGGGTAATTCATTATATAAGAATTGTGATTAATTTATTTATTTTTAACACACATATCATGAACATGTTATGATGGGTGCACCCATATAGTTCACTAATACATTGCGTAAAGGGTTTGTCTCAGGAGGTATCATGTTTTGTATTATGGAGTAAACCAATTATATGATGGAACATTTTCCACCTTATGATACATTATAGGTAGTTAAAAAAGAATCATTCTTATGTCATGTTATATTTTTTTTAAAGGATCTAAATATTCCATGATCTTATTATACAGTTTTCATTATGTTTTTCATCCATGTGATTGCTCAAGAGCCATATCTCTTATGATATCAAGAAATATATTTGATTAAAAAATTATATTTCATGATCATGTTTATTTCAATATAAGTTTCTTTATCTCACCCATTTCTTAACATATTTCATTGGTTATGTAATGTTGATTTTGGAGATCTAATGGATTTTATGAGTAAATTATAGGAAACAAAATTAGGATGACATGTTTTCATTGTTAAGAACATTGTATTCTAAATAAATGTCTTTGGAAATAATTATGTATTATTTATTATATATTTATGTTTAAAAAAAATTAACAATATGTAAAAATGTCTTGGTTCCCCATAATATGAAATATCAAAGGAATTCATCGAAGATTAAAATTCATTTAAAAGTTAACTTGGTATAATTGTTGAAGAAAATACCATTTTTATTATCAATTAATTAGTTAAATTATATTTTATAATGTAATAATGATATTTTTTTATTTGATTTTATCTGTGTAAAACATAATTGGAAGCTTCAAAACATTGAGAGGTAATGGAAAAAATAAATTTCATGCATGCCGAGATTATTAAAGCAGCAATTTTATTCACACCATAAATGAAAAATACATATCTATGAAAATTAAAAGAGGTATATTTTAAAAGAATTTAAAAAAATGTAAACATTATTTGGTAAAAAATGAATTTCATTGAAATAATTAAAAAATGGACATGGAAAAAAATGATTCTCGATCGTAGTGAAAAACCATATAGGTTTTCTGTAAAAATATTATATCCATCTTTTATGTTCATAGAGAGGGGAAAACTAAAGTAAAACATGTAATATATAGAAAATGATATAGGATAGTAAAATTCTTGAGTCTCTTGTGTTTCATATGATAAAACATCTTTATCAAAAATTAAATAAAAATTAAATCTTATATAAATGAGATGGTAACTTAATTCCCTAATAACACTTGTAATATCCATTCTAAAACCAAATGAATTCGAGAATCTTATAAGGGTATTTAAATATAAATATTTTTCTTGATTTCATAATAAAATACATTCACTTGAATTATATACACTACATAATGGAAACAATTGGGGAATATAGAAATAGTTTTGTAGAAATATAATTTTTTCAAGAAACCCTAACCTCACATTTTACATTCTTAGAATGTGTACTAACCACCCATATTATAAATTCAATTTTTTTATTAATTTATAATGAAATCATGTACATACATATAAGGTCATATATCATCCAAATAAAAAAATTTATATGATACTTAATAATAATTCCTTATTAAAACAATCATTTTGAGGTGTTAAATGTTTCATTTTAAATTAGAGTTTGAATTTGGTATTTATAGTACATGAAAATTTATGATGTTGAAAAAATATGTATAATAAAAAACATTACATTAATTGAATATATATTTATTATATAGATATATATTTATTCATTCATAAATTACAGAGATAGAAAAATGAATTTCCCTATTCATGGAGATGGTATGACATATGTACACATCAACATTGTTTTCATTCCTTGAAGAATGGAATAATCGAAAGTTAAATAATTATTTACTTTGATATTATAATTTTAATATCATATATATATATATATATTATATTAATTAAATGTATCCTTTTTCATATCCATTTACAATGTAAATGAAAAATGAATTACATCGCTTAATGGAGGTGGTAATCCACATTTACACATGAACAACATTATTGTTTTCCAAATGAATGGAAGGAGATATATAATTGTTTCTAAATAATCATAAAAAATAGACTATATTCAGTATATTGAATTATTTATTTTATAATTAATTACAAATATTTAGAGGAGTTATAAGAAGAAGAAAAAAATGTAATTTGTATGGTATTATGATCACACTTCTTCGGTAAGCCGTCATTAGATTACATCTTAAAGATGCTTGGAATGGTTATTAATGAAGATAAAAACTATAATTAGTAAATATTGAAGTGGATAAAATAATTTTGTCGTGTTTTATAGAGCTTTGTGCCTCAATCATTTATAATAATGATAGGGATAAGGCACCTTGTTGTATTTGAGGGGAAGAGAAAAGTTGCAATTAAATAATGTGTTAAATTAATATATATTAATATTCCTTGAAAAATAGAAATTAGTTTATATAATTTTATTATAATATTAATAAAAGTATAAATAATTTTATAAATTAATATTCGGACATGTTTTGGTTATTTTTCATTCTTTTATCTTTGTTACAATACCCAGTTAATAGTTATGACCCTAACCATGATATCAAAGATTTTCATATTTCTTGGATGTGAAATTAATTATTAATGGACAAGATAACCATAAATGAAAATGAAAAATATTAATAATTATAAAAATTTCACATGAATTATGATAATATTTTTTAAAATTTCAATTTATGTTTAAGAAATTATATTTATTATAAAATATCAACAGTATAATTTGTTAAAATAATAAAATATTACAAAAAATAGATGCCAATATTTTGTATAATTATACAAATATTACATGGATTAGAATAATAGGAATATTTATCCATAATATAGTCATCAAATGAAAAATTTACATGTTTAGATATTATTTGAACCTTATCATGTTATTTAGACCCATTATTTTCGAATTTTAATCTTAATCATGGGAATTAATTTTATAATGACAAAGGTTAATAATATTACCTATAAGTTAAAAATTGGAAAATAAATGAAATAATTAAGAAATATTTGGCCATATCTCGTCATTATTTTCCAATTTAAACATTTTTAGGACATTTAAATAAATTATCAATATATATTTAATATAACATATTATTACTCTTATGTTAAGAATTATTCAAATAATTTGCCTTTTAAAATAACATAAAAGAAATGAAATTTTAAATTAAAACATTAACATATCTCTAAAATGATATATTTATCTTAAATATTCAGGGTAAAATTTGACACACAAAAATAAAAATAACTTTAGAATGTTTAAAATCATTTTCATGTTTTCTTACTAGTTATACTATCACTTAGTCTGTGTTTCATAATCCATTAAGATAATTTTTGAATCAATAAAAATTAAAAATAAATTAATTAAAAATAAATAATTTACATTTCAAATATCCATTATGAAATGAACATAATGTTTTTGTACATATCATAAAATATAATCAATATAAAATTCAAAAAAGCTCCATTTTTTACTTTAAATTTTACTTTAATATTTTAAACGTAAAAAAACCAATAATAATTTAATGGAAGGGAATATATTAGAAATTAATAAGATTATGTAATAATTAAAAACATCCTATGTAATAAATTAATCTTTTTGATAGAATTTGATGGCTTGTGACATTAGTTATAACTCTAAGTAACACTTTTTACCTTTACCATAGTAATAAAAATTTACAACGTTTACTATTTATAACAGCAAAAATTAAAAGGGTCCTATTTTAAAATATAACCATCCTAATTAGAAAATGAAATCCATATTTATTGTTTATTTCATTGAATTATATAAATTTAAATTTTAATTAAAACAAAAAAAATCGGATGAAAAGAAGTTTTCCATAAAAATGTATTTTTAAAATAATGGGTTTTAAACAAAATATAGCATAAAACTTATTCAAATTGCAAAAAATTTGTTATTTATAATATAAATGAAGTAATTTTAGTTTTATAATCTGTTTAAAATAAAATGTATCTTCATTAATATGTACAAATAAAAGGTAGTATTCAATAAAATTTTCGATTCCTTACTATTCAAAAGAAAATCAATCTTTTCTAAAACATATAAAAATTCAGTTTAAGAAAATCTAGACTATATTATTTCTATAACGAAGTTAAATTTTTCCATTAAATCTTTTAAAGATTCTAGAAATTGATTAAATTATTTTTTACAACAAAAAATAATACAATCATTTTTTACGAAAATCAATTTTGAAGAATTAAATGGATTTACTAAAAAGTGATTCATTATTTATAAATTTTTTTAAAAAAATATATATATATATATTATGTCCAATTTATATATTTCATATTTCTGTCACTTCAATTTATACTATATAGTTCAATGAATATGTTATAGGGGTCAAAAACAATTTTCATTTTTTTTACAATCTGTGTTGTGTGTTTTACTTGCAATCACACATAGTTTTCATATGATGTATCATGTTGTTAACTTAACATCCATTATGAATTGAAATTTTATGAAGGTATGAATGATTTTCTTTAGGTTTGATTAATATTTCTCTTGGTAAACATACCCCAAGTAATAAGGATGGTTTCAAAAGTATATGAGGCCCATTCGAAGAAAAATGATTCTTTAATTGAAAAAATAGAGAAGGGCGTATGAATAACACATGGTTATTAATTACTGTGAGAGTCAAACGTGTGAGTAACCAATTGCATAAGAGAGGCCATGTGTTTTTTCTACAATCATGGGATTTGGGCATCATGACTGTGTGATTTGTCTTAGAAAAAATTTAGATACATTTCACAGAGGTTATTACATGTAAGGAAATCTATGCACCAAGCCCATTCGAGATGGTAGGGGGTTCTTGGATAGTGGAGGTAGAATATTTGGAAACTATTTTTCCAGTAGTGTTTCCAACCCAAGAGACACCATTTATTGGGCGAATTTAAAAAATTTCCCATAAAATATTTTAAATCTGAAATCATTATTTCCCCCTCCTATGGGAATGAAACACTCCATTCCTTCTCCCGAAGGATCTTCCACTACCCTTGATATAGACTGCAATGAATCTTCCATAAAAACACTAATTAGTCTTTAGTTTTTCATGATGGGTTCCTCTATATTTTCCCTTGAATACGAAGGATCATTTCATCATTCTTCTTTCTATCAAAGTTGATATTTTGGTGCGTGCTCATATGCACTATTTTCATTTTATAGGAAAATTATTAATTTTTTCATCAATTATTACTTAAATCAATGTTTTATGTTGGATGAGTGGTCATACACAGACCATAAGTAGGTGGTTTAGAAATAATTTCCAAAAAATTAGTTCTTTTCATATCTTTTATCAATGTGATGAATTCTAGGAAATTATATGCAATAATTTTCAATTCCTTATTACCACTTTTTAAAGTTAAACCATGATATGATCCTCTAAAGTCCTATGATAAATTATTATAGGATGAAGAAATCATCATTTTCATCGCATCGGGTGTGAAAATTTGAATATCATCCTTATATGCATGTCTAAATATCCAAACACATTCTATGTGTTTTGAATGACCATAAATTGGTTTCTTACTTACCATGTAATTTGAATGGATTAATTTAATTAAATGGAAATTGTTGTATAGGGAACACAATAAGATTTATAATTGAGAACATGATTAAAATAAAGTATTAAAAAATAGATATTTTGTTAAATTGTAAAAAAATAATTATAGATGATCCCTCATGTTTTTATTATAATTATGTGAATTCCATTACTATTGGATGGTGATAAATTGTTAAGGGTTCTATTTAACATGGAGTTTCTTTTTCCCTATAGTTGTGTGATACGATTGATGTATCACAGTGTTATACTTAAATCCAGATGATGGGGCAGACGATCCATGTTCCTTTTAATCGGGTGATGGGAAGGAAGACACAAAAAACCATATCAAGGGATGGGAAATAAGTCACATAATCATATCATGTTGTGGGATTGTTCCATTGCTGAAGCCATAATGTCAATATATACATTATGTATGCATATGTTATTCCCATGGCCTAGATACCACCTTGAATCCTAATATTTTTCTCTAAATTTCCTCAAATATAGTGTGAATATAGATTTATACACATCATATATATGTGACTACTATATAGTGAAAATTCTTGTAAATAATAAATGATATTTATCAATGAGATAAAATTTAGTAAATATATATACTTTACTAGGGGAAAAAGTAACACTCTAGATTATATATATACATATATAATACATTAACTTATATGTGTAAAAGTTTAATTCTTTTATTTGATTCTATTTTTGATGAAATTAATATAGAATGTAAATATTTATGTAGCTTAAATATTATTCATTTCTGATTAAGTGAACCATTACAAAATTTGAATTCAAATATTGATGAATTTGATAAATAAGTGAATTGAACAAATTAAAATATAATAATTATTTAACAATCTCATAAAAAATATAAATAAATTATAATAACATTTAATAAATTTAAAAAAGGGTTAAAAACGATAAAATTACATAACTAAAATTTGGAAATCGGATAGGTCCTAGTCTCTAATATTTACCAATGCTTTTAACCCCACTGTATTGGTGCATTTTTTTAGGAACATGGAAGGATTTTTAAAAAATAAATATAAAAAAATAATTATAAAAAACAATGTGAATTAAATATATAATATTTAAATAGTACTTGTGGTATAGAATAAGTAAATAATTCCATCTGAAGGCCCATAATCTCTGAAATGCACTGTGTTTCATTTGTTGTCAATGATGCATGATGTTGTCAAGGAATGAATGGATGGATGTCAAGGAGGTTCAATATGTGAATGACAAAGGATGTGATGGTGTTGGTGATGAATGGAGAATGGCCATGGTACTAAGATGCATGTCACTTAGGAGATTCACTAAGTGACATAGGATGTTGTGGTTGAAACATTCTCTATGGACATCAGACGATTGATGAGCTGATCCTTAAGTGTAAAGAACTTGTATCAAGTGGATACAATGTCACAACAATGTTAGAAGACCATGCATTGTTAAGACAATGCATGAGGAGTTGAAGATGATCCATCCACAATCTCTAAGTGGATGAAGTGGTTTTAATGAAGTCCATGAAATAACTCTTAGTGCATGTGAATTGAAAAAGTTCCAATTGATCTCTGATTAGATCAATAAAGAACATTGAAGATTATAAGTGATTCAGGAGTTCGGTTGATGAAGGTGAACCTTTTGAATTCCATATCGTAACTGAAGATCATATGAGGAGAATTAATGGAATTCTTAAGAAGAAGAATATAAGAAGTGGAGAAGAAGTGGCTTGAATGGCACTTGGCATTTGGCTTGTACTCATGGGTTACTTTGTTTTTGACAAAGTATTTGTACTTTTCTTTGCCAAAAAAATAGGCCACCAAGGAGGCCAGCCGAGGGATCACCCAAGGCACATGTGGGCCTAAGGTGCCACGCCCATGGGGAACCCTCAAGGCCAAGGCGACTCCCTAAGGCAAGAGGGGCCGTGTATAAGCCCCGGGAGGCTACGCGGTGGTGAAGCCCGCGTAGAGCGCGCGCCCGAGGGCACGCATAGTGGGCGCCAGTGGCGCGCCCGCAGGGAGCAGTGGTGGGCGCAAGAGCACGCCTGTAGAGAGAACACTGTGCGGGGAGGCACCGTGGAGGGGGAAGTTCATTTGAGGAGTAGCGGAGAGCGCTAGGATGATAAACCGCGGAAAATCCGCTCGCCGTTTCGATGTGGGACGCGGAAAATTCACCGGGAGCGAATCCAGGCCGCTCGATCGATCGCGCGCCAGATCTCGACCGCACGATCGATCCCGCGCGAGATCTTCTGATCGCGGCCGTCCAATGATCTGATCCAATGGCCTGCGAGGTGTCTCCTTCCTCGAGCCATGCCGAAGCCTCCCCGCGAGACTCCGACGAACCAGGCGCCATCCGAGGGATGATTTCGAGATTCCGGCCACCTCCGACGAAGATGAAGACTCCATTGAGCTCGTCTTGACCTACCGAACACGATCATGCAAGAAAATAGGCATGCATGCAATGTTTGGGAGATTTCGAACAAGTCTGAGGCAAAACGAAGTTGTCGAGGATTCGGTGAGTTCGTGTTTTGCATGGGGTAGAAGAGACGAAGGCCATGCATGCGTTCTAAGTCGCATGCACGTGGATGAGAAAAACAAAAATAAAGAAGGAGAACTCGCGGTGAACCGAGGAGAAAAACAAGATTTTACAGAATCTTGAAGAACCGAAACTCTCGGGAGTTTGAAGTTATATCACGCGGATTGAACCGCTTCTCCTTTGCCTATAAAAATGAGGCCTAGCCCTTGAGGCTGGCTTGCTGAAAAACTTGGAAGACTCGCGAGAGCTCGTCTGCCTCGCGAAGTATTGTTTCGTGCATCTCTTGCGCGACGAAGCCCCACGCACACTTGTGCGGTGAAGTCCCTTGCGCGCTGCTCCTTTGCGCGACAAGAAGAAGAGGTTGGGCTGTGCCAACTTGCTCGCCCCCTCTGTGCACCGCGGCCCCCTGTGCGGTAAGCAATTGCGCGGCAGTGGCCACACGAGGCCTTGCGCGCCTTGCTTCGGTTGCACCCGAGGATTGTGCGACTGGTTGGCAGTGCACAATTGCATCAAGCCCTTGCACGACAGTATTGAAGGAGAGGGGCTGCACACCCTTTCGCGACGCCTTGCACCCATTGGATTTTCGAGAAGAACCTACGGGCAGTAGATGTGCACAGGAGGAGGCCGAGACCACACATTGGTGTGTGTGTGTGCACAAAAGAAATAACAAGGTCGAGACACCTTAGTTGTGTGCAAGAGAAGGAGGCTTTGTGCTTGGTGTGCAAAAAGAATAAAGGAAGGTCGGGGCATAGCGTGGGGGTGTGCAAAAAGAGTGGAGGCCAAATATACACCTTGTGTGTGTGCAAAGTGAAGACACCCTACGGGTGGTATAAGTGAAAATGAACCAGAGTCCGTAGCCTTGTGGGTGCACACTTTGAAGAACAAATAAAAGAACACTTTTTGTGTGTGTGAAAAGTGAAGGAGGAAGGCTAAAGACTTACCTTAGTGGTGTGTGTGCAAAGGAATAAAAAGGCCGAACCTACTGTGCGCACTAATTGAAGTGTATACACTTAGAAGAAGTGGAAGACTCTCACACTAATGTATAACACACATTTATGTGTGTAAAAAAAAGGAATTAAGTGTGTGAAGGAAGTGAGAAGGTGTGTGCTAAAAAGGATTACACCCTTTGTGGGTTTATTACACCAAGAGGAGAAGAAGGGAAGTGCATGCATGCATGCATGCACATGCACATGTGAACAAAGCCAAATCCGGTTGTGTGAATTTGAGGAGTCCAAGACTTGAAGATCTTGAAGAGATTTGAGAATCCATGGAATCAGTGCATGAGGATCCAGAGATTCCATGCACTCGGTGCATGAAGTTGATGTGAGCTGAGACTGGACCAGACTGAAGTTAAAGATATCAGTTGTCTGAGTATTCAGTAGTTGGAGAGAAGCCAGGTCATCCTGAGAAGAAGGAGATAAATCCTGAGCAAGACGAGAAGACCTGATCAACTCAATTGATCAGAGGTACAGAGTAAGGCCATCAGTCTTTATCCCA
Organism: Viscum album; assembly: GCA_963277665.1. NCBI lineage: Eukaryota > Viridiplantae > Streptophyta > Magnoliopsida > Santalales > Viscaceae > Viscum > Viscum album. The sequence goes on along the minus strand of OY728121.1, from coordinate 528,153,382 downwards.
GACTGCTGAAGTTACTTGAAGAAGCTTAAAGTGAAGAAGAGCTACTCGTGCGACTCGAGGAGCCAAGAGAAGACCCTGTGGGACTCAGGGTGGAAGAAGTCTTCAGTGGGATTCTGGAGCAGGCCAGTGGGACTCTGGTAACACTGTGGGACGCAGTATAAAGACACTCCTGTGGGACTCAGGAGAGATACAGTGGGATGTTGTATCGACCATTGTAATTCTAACAAGTTATAATGGAGAAACCATGTTGGGGTGTATAACCAACATGGCAAGGACGTAGGCCTTTGGTGCCGAACCTTGTAAATCCTTGTGTCATGTGCCTTTACATTTACTGCATTACTCGAGGAAAGGCTGAGAGATACAAGAAGAGTTGATCGATGCTTTAACAAGACATAGAGGTTTAATTGATTAAGAATCAATTAGTAAAAAGTTTTAAAGGATCACTGATTCACCCCCTCCCCCTCTCAGTGATTCACACTGATCTGGGAACTTCAATTGGTATCAAAGGGAGGTTACCACTAAAAGATCCAAGAGAGTCTTTATGGAGTGCAGATTTGAGGAAATGAGTGACCAACCTCAAATGGAGATATTTGCCAAGACTCAGAAAAATAGAAAGAAGAAACAAGCAAAGAAGATGAGGAAGAAGGTTGTTGCAATCAGAGAAACTCCTTCTATGGAAAGAAATGTGAAAGTCGCATCAGATTACAATTCCTTTTATCATTCTTCTGATGAAGCCTGCTCTAGCTGTGATGATGATTGAAGGAACAATGATCTTCTAAATGCAATCAAATATCTTCAGAAGAAAGTCCCCAAGGAAGTGGCAATGTGTATAGCTACAGGCCTCCATGATCTTCAAGAAGAACAATTACAACTAGAAGATGAAGCCAATTCTCTGGAAGTCCAATTGGAAAAAAGGGTTGGCATAACCAACACTCTCAGAAAGCTGGTGAAGGCTAAAGATGAAACTGTTTCTCTTTGCAGTGAAAGATATGAAGACACTGCTGAAGAATTGCAAAGAATCCTTTCTGAGAAAGAAATCTTTATGATAATGATCAAAGAATTTTTCCATGCACTGGAAAAGAGGCACAAAGTTTCAATGAATGTCAGAGATGATCAACATGAAGACAAAGTAAACAGGGTAAAGGATCTTGACAATTCATTACAAGAAATGAAGAAGGTGCATGAAGACCAGTTATAACAGCTGAAAGAAAATTGTAAAGGAAGGCTAAGAATTATTGAGGATGATATGAACTCCCTCAATATGAAATGCTTAGAACTGGAGGTGATATTGAAAAATCTGCAATCACCCAAAGCCGAAGCCTCCCAGTCAGCTGAAAGAAGAAATGTTTCTACTCAAGTGAGCTTTGAGAAGGATGATTCCAAAAGGAGGACATCCTCTAATAAAAGGGAAACATATTCTAAAAGGAAGGTGCCATCCATCCCATCTTGTACTAATGCTTCTAATTGTGTTTCCATAAAAAGTGCAGGATGGAAGAATAATTCCAAACAAGTATGGATGAAGAAGATGAAGAAAGAGAGCTCTCCTAAAACATCACAACAAGTCAAGAAAAGCACCCTACAATCAGAATGACTCAAGAAGTCAAGATTTGTGGGTTAGTGTTGGTGTTGTAACAAGTATTGGCATTGTGCAAATGATTGTTGGTACAATCCTCTCAATGTGAAAGCACAAAGGAAGCCCATGCCAAGGGGGAGCAATCCAGAAGAAAAGAAGCAGCATCCACAGGTCCAGAGACATCTGTTTACTGCAAATAGATTTGGATTACTTGACAACATCTAGGATGATTACAAAAGTGGTCAAATAGATACATGTCAATCTTCAACTGTATCCAGAGCTCAAAAGAAGAAAAGATCATAGAACCTGGCTCAGAAATAATCCTTGGTAAGCAAGAAGAAAGTTGAAGCTTCTCCCAAGAAGGTTTTGAAAAAGGGAAAGAAGTCCTTGGAGTCTAAATCCAAGAAGGGTGATGCATCCAGAAGGACCACCAAGAAGAAAACATGCTTCTACTGTGGAAAAAAAGGTCATACCATGGATCTTTGTAAAGAATCCATGAAATTGAATAGAAGCAGAATGGACTCAAAAAGACAATCAATCCAGAAGAAGCAGAAGGGATTGATTGAAAACAAGTTTCCTAAGAAAGGTAGCTTGACAGCATCAAAGGAACCATGTGAAACTTCCATAACTGAGGCCACACTTCCAAATGACTTGTTAGTCATATGGACAAATCAGTTGCAACTTGCCAGAGAACTGCAAAGAGCTGAAGATGACGTTCTGGCAATTTCTAAGGCAAAAGGGAAGAAGAAGATTTCACATGAAGATGTGTTGAGATCCACACCAGCAAAAACATCATTGAAGATCAAATGTGCAAGTGTGAAGAATGGTGAAAATGGGACATCTCGGTTGAGAGAATCTTCTCAACATTGTTGTTCACATTGATGAACCAAGGAGGTTCCATCTTATTCCCTAATCACATGTATTTACATGTGCTAACATTACAGGGAATTGAAGATGATGATCATTCTCAACTGGAGGATGGTTTGGACAGAATGGAGGGCACCCCTTGAGGGGGAGCCAATCTAGAGAAGATGGTATTCTAAGATTTAATACCATCTTGAGAAAAGATGATGGTATTCCAATCATACTTTCATCCCTTGTTTCTTAATTCTATTCATCATGAAAATTAAGGGGGAGTATTGATTGAAGTCAAATGGATGAAAGGGGAAGCTTTATCTTTGCACTGAACTTTCTAATGAGTTTTGTGAAGTTGTGCAGGATTTAGCAAATTCATTGTTATATCTGGAAAATTTGAAACCCCTGAAGCATGATCTCACATGTACATTGAATGTTGGATAGCATTGAGCTCCTTGGTTACATCACTCTTGTTTTCTACACCGGGTTATCCCAAGTATACTTAGAGATGATTTACTAAAGGTTCTTTGCTAAAGAGAACATGTGACATCATCCCTCTCTTAGTGCTTTTCACGAAGATGCTATTCGAAGGGAGGAAGAGATATTTTTGAAGAGAACCACACCACACCTTTGCATTTGATTTCCAACAAGGGGGAGAAAATATTGGCACACATATTGACCCATTCATATGTGCTGAAGAAGTGTATTTACAACAAATACAAAGGGGGAGATTGAAATGCACTGTGTTGCATTTGTTGTCAATGAGGCATGATGTTGTCAAGGAATGAATGGATGGATGTCAAGGAGGTTCAATATGTGAATGACAAAGGATGTGATGGTGTTGGTGATGAATGGAGAATGTCCATGGTACTAAGATGCATGTCACTTAGGAGATTCACTAAGTGACATATGATGTTGTGGTTGAAACATTCTCTATGGACATCAGACGATTGATGAGCTGATCCTTAAGTGTAAAGAACTTGTATCAAGTGGATACAATGTCACAACAATGTTAGAAGACCATGCATTGTTATGACAATTCATGAGGAGTTGAAGATGATCCATCCACAATCTATAAGTGGATGAAGTGGTTTTAATGAAGTACATGGACTAACTCTTAGTGCATGTGAATTGAAAAAGTTCCAATTGATCTCTGATTAGATCAATAAAGAACATTGAAGCTTATAAGTGATTCAGGAGTTCGGTTGATGAAGGTGAACCTTTTGAATTCCATATCTAAGTGAAGATCATATGAGGAGAAGTAATGGAATTCTTAAGAAGAAGAATAGAAGAAGTGGAGAAGAAGTGGCTTGAATGGAACTTGGCATTTGGCTTATACTCATGGGTTACTTTGTTTTTGACAAAGTATTTGTACTTTTCTTTGCCAAAAAAATAAGCCACCAAGGAGGCCAGCCGAGGGATCACCCAAGGCACATGTGGGCCTAAGGTGCCACGCCCATGGGGAACCCTCAAGGCCAAGGCGACTCCCTAAGGAAAGAGGGGCTGTGTATAAGCCCCGGGAGGCTACACGGTGGTGATGCCCGCGCAGCGCGCGCGCCCGAGGGCACGCATAGTGGGCGCCAGTGGCGCGCCCGCAGGGAGCAGTGGTGGGCGCAAGAGCGCGCCCGCAGAGAGAACATGGTGCGGGGCGGCACCGTGGAGGGGGAAGTTCAATTGAGGAGTAGCGGAGAGCGCTAGTTTGATAAACCACAAGAAAATACGCTTTCCGTTTCGATGTGGGACGCGGAAAATTCACCGGGAGCGAATCCTTGCCGCTCGATCGATCACGCGCCAGATCTCGACCGCACGATCGATCCCGCGCGAGATCTTCTGATCGCGGCCGTCCAAAGATCTGATCCAACGGCCTGCGAGGCGTCTCCTTCCTTGAGCCATGCCGAAGCCTCCCCACAAGCCACCGATGAACCCGGCGCCATCCGAGGGATGATTTCGAGATTCCGGCCACCTCCGACGAAGATGAAGACTCCATTGAGCTCGTCTTGACCTACTGAACACGATCATGCAAGAAAATAGGCATGCATGCAATGTTTGGGAGATTTCGAACAAGGTCGAGGCAAAACGAAGTTTCCGAGGCTTCGGGGAGTTCGTGTATTGCATGGGGTAGAAGAGACGAAGGCCGTGCATGCGTTCTAAGTCGCTTGCACGTGGAGGAGAAAAACAAAAATAGAGAAGGAGAACCCGCGGTGAACCGAGGAGAAAAACAAGATTTTACAGAATCTTGAAGAACCGAAACTCTCGGGAGTTTGATGTTATATCACGCGGATTGAACCGCCTCTCCTTTTCCTATAAAAATGAGGCCTAGCCCTTGAGGATGGCTTGCTGAAAAACTTGGAAGACCCGCGAGAGCTCGTCTGCCTCTCGAAGTATTGTTCCGTGCATCTCTTGCGCGGTGAAGCCCCGCGCACACTTGTGCGGTGAAGTCCCTTGCGCGCTGCTCCTTTGCGCGACAAGAAGAAGAGGTTGGGCTGCGCCAACTTGCGCGCCCCCTCTGTGCACCGTGGCCCCCGATGCGGTAAGCAATTGCGCGGCAGTGGCCACCCGAGGCCTTGCGCGCCTTGCACCGGTTGCACCCGAGGCTTGTGAGACTGGTTGGAAGTGCACACATGCATCAAGCCCTTGCATGATAGTATTGAAGGAGAGGGGCTTCACACCCTTGCGCGACGCCTTGCACCCATTGGATTTTCAAGAAGAACCTACGGGCAGTAGATGTGCAAAGGAGGAGGCTGAGACCACACATTGGTGTGTGTGTGTGCACAAAAGAAATAACAAGGCTGAGACACCTTAGTTGTGTGAAAGAGAAGGAGGCTTTGTGCTTGGTGTGCAAAAAGAATAATGGAAGGCCGGGGCATAGCTTGGGGGTGTGAAAAAAGAGTGGAGGCCAAATATACACCTTGTGTGTGTGCAAAGTGAAGACACCCTACGGGTGGTATAAGTGCAAATGAACAAGAGGCCGTAGCCTTGTGGGTGCACACTTTGAAGAACAAATAAAAGAACACTTTTTGTGTGTGTGCAAAGTGAAGGAGGAAGGCTAAAGACTAACCTTGGTGGTGTGTGTGCAAAGGAATAAAAAGGCTGAACCTAGTGTGTGCACTAAGTGAAGTGTATACACTTAGACGAAGTGGAAGACTCTCACACTAATGTATAACACACATTTATGTGTGTAAACAAAAGGAATTAAGTGTGTGAAGGAAGTGAGAAGGTGTGTGCTAAAAAGGATTACACCCTTTGTGGGTTTATTGCACCAAGAGGAGAAGAAGGGAAGTGCATGCATTCATGCATGCACATGCACACGTGAATAAAGCCAAATCCGGTTTTGTGCATTTGAGGAGTCCAAGACTTGAAGATCTTGAAGAGATTTGAGAAGCCATGCAATCAGTGCATGAGGAACCAGAGATTCCATGCACTCAGTGCATGATGTTGATGTGAACTGAGACTGGACCAGACTGAAGTTAAAGATATCAGTTGCCTGAGTATTCAGTAGTTGGAGAGAAGCCAGGTCATCCTGAGAAGAAGGAGATAAATCCTGAGCAAGACGAGAAGACCTGATCAACTCAAGTGATCAGAGGTACAGAGCAAGGCCAGCAGTCTTTATCCCAGACTGCCGAAGTTACTTGAAGAAGCTTAAAGTGAAGAAGAGCTACTCGTGCGACTCGAGGAGCCAAGAGAAGACCCTGTGGGACTCAGGGTGGAAGAAGTCTTCAGTGGGATTCTGGAGCAGGCCAGTGTGACTCTGGTAACACTGTGGGACGCAGTATAAAGACCCTCATGTGGGACTCAGGAGAGATACAGTGGGATGCTGTATCGACCATTGTAATTCTAACAAGTTATAATGGAGAAACCATGTTGGGGAGTATAACCAACATGGCAAGGACATAGGCCTTTGGTGCCAAACCTTGTAAATCCTTGTGTCCTGTGCCTTTACATTTACTGCATTACTCGAGGAAAGGCTGAGAGATATAAGAAGAGTGGATCGAGGCTTTAACAAGCCATAGAGGTTTAATTGATTAAGAATCAATTAGTAAAAAGTTTTAAAGGATCACTGATTCACCCCCTCCCCCTCTCAGTGATTGACACTGATCTGGGCACTTCAATCTCAATTTGAAAAACGGTAATTTGAATAGAATTGGACAATTATAATAGTACAAATTCTATTACGAGTAATTGTTCAAATAACCATTTAATTAAACAAATTAAAATATATTAATATTAAAATCATATAAATTAATATTTAATTTAATAAATATATATTTCCAAATCAACTAAATTAAAAAAAAAATCATGTCTAAAAATTAATTATTTTACGTTATTTTTACATATCAATTTTTTTATTGGGTTTTGAAAATTTAGAATTTATTTATGATAAATTGGTTTCTTAATTTGGAATCATAATATATATATTTTGATTATAATTAGTTTTTAGTAATATTTATAAATAACTAAAATTTTTTGTGATTAATAAAATTCCATATCAAATGTGTTAATTAAAATATTATAATAATTTGAATATTGAAAATAAAAAAAATAAATTTTTTTAAATTTTTTAATATTCTTAAGGAAACATTTAATGAATTTTTCTATTATAAATTTAATTTTTTTATAATGTAATGAATAATTTTACAGAATAAAATCATGTTTTTATTTTATTATGTGTTTCCAAAAATTTTTTGTTTCACATAGTTTAAAAACTATCCTCATAAAAAATCCACAATTTTTAATAGGAACATTTAAAATAGGATAGGGTGAAATGTTCAAGTTTTTAATTAAAAATAACAAAAAATATAAATAAATGGATCAAATATGATGAAAATAGAACTAATGATGTCATTTGTAGTGACCTAGTTATTTATAAACATAAACATTTAAACATTACTAATTTTATTTCATAAATTTTTCACTGATGCATCAAGATTCATTGAGCATTATATGGCATTCATAATTATATTTATAACTTCATAAAATATTTTTAGTTTTTTTATCATACCTGGGAATTATTTACCTTTTAATCTATAAAATTCATTAGAAATGAAATATCTTATTGTAATGTTATCCAAAATAGATAATTTTCCTTAGGTGATGTGTAATTTTTTTTTCAATTAGAGTCCTATGATCACCCACCCTAGTCAGGTGACTTAATTTAATTAAATAATTTATTGTGGACATAAATTACCTAAAAATATTTGTATTATTGATTCGCTCCAGATTTTTACACTATTTTCATCAATATTACCATTAATAAAGGGATATATATTGGATAGAATAAATCCAATAAGAATTAACATACAATCAACGGATTGGTATAAGATCAATAAAAACATTGAATATCAGATCCAGAAAGGATGTTGACTCATAGAAATGAATAAATAGTAGAAAAATTTGACGCCCATTATTCCTTAATGTAGAAATATTGTTTTGAATTATTTTTCACTATTAATATTATTTTAATGATGCTTTCGAATCAAGGTTATTTCTTATTTCACACAACTTATCTCACATCCACACCAATTCAAAAAATATTTTCATTAGTCTTAGTTGATATAATGGAATATTTAGTGGGGAATGTTTTCATTATATTGGAGATTGTGGAATACCTAACCCTATTTTATAGATTTATATTGACTTTTTGGTTCCCCATTGAATTCACATGATTCTTAAAGTGTAAATTCACTAAAAATATAATTATCAATCCAAAATTATTATTCTTGGTTACTCATGACGGAATATACCATAAACCAATTTCATTGTTGACAAATTAAGGTGTTTATGTATATTTAGATGGAATGATATGTTAATGGATGTGATATTATATAGATATTGATTTTGGTGAATGTAAGGAGTCCATAATGGGATTGTCTAAAATGTATTTGACTAAGGAATAAATTCCCTATTTAGTGACACTGATAAAAATTCCATTGGGTGTAATGAATTGAAAATATAAAGTAGGAACATTATATTCGATAACATGTATGAAACACAACAGAAATAATGTAAGGGAATATAACATTCCAATAATATATAATATATATTATAGATTTTTATTCACATGAAACTGAGTAAGCATGCACCAAACACACCAATGAGTTTCTTTAATGGATTTTATTACATAAAAGACATATTTTTACTAAACAATAATATATTATTATAGTATTATTATTTAATATAATAAGAAATAACATAGATATTAAATTTTCAGTAATAAATAGGATTATCTAAAATATGAATGTATGTGGTTTAAAAAATATATAAAATTAATTTATTGGATACTAATTAATTAGAAATTAATATTATATCCAATTAAATATAAACTGAATATTTATATATAGAACTAATCTTATGCACATAAAGTTGATTTATCATGAAAAACTAAAATAACTACCATTAGTGAGTGATATAAATGTAATATATATATATATATATATCAATAAATTAATTTTTTATATCAATATAATAGATATTAAAGGCATGTGATAAGAACAAACACAATATTTTACATAAAATCCAATATTTTTATGAATCCAATTTTGAGACCATTTAATGGGGACCCAATTTTTAATACAATATTTGGAAATTTTATAAATATTATTTATAGAAATAAACATAATATATAAAATAGAAATAAAATTAGTTTAGGGAAAATTATTATGGGGATTCAATTTTTAATGTATATTGAAAATAAGGAATTTATATTCATAACAGTTTTTTTTTTATAATTCATTTATAAGATAAAATTATATTTTTTCTGATTTTAAAGATTAAATAAATAAATTTAACATATTGATATCAAATTTTTGTCATTGAAACAAATTTCAACTAGAAATTTAATATAAATACATACAATACAGTGGGAATTTGTTTCTAATAACTCGCATTATAATCCAGTTTATGGTATTAAATTAAAATTAATTTATTCCTAATATGTTATTGGATTTTGGAATAATTGATTCGATGTTTTTAATGAGAATAATTTATAATTTATTATAAGGCCAACTTAGTTTTTTCCATATAATGATATTTAATTTAATTAAAAAACATTAAATGAATTACAATGAAATTAAGCTTAACATGACATTGATCATTAAAAATAAATGAAAAATTAACAAGAAACTTGTCAAGAAGATATTGGATTGAAATATATATACACTATAAAATCATTTATCTAAATTTTTACATTATTTATGAAAATTTTCATTGATTTTTTTGTTGGAATTCACATTCCAAAAATTTACTATAGTGTCATTCCTCTTTCTCTATAAAATGTTTCTCCCACTCCCACTTCTTTAAACATCTCAATCAAACGTGGATCGAAAAATATCTTCTAAAATATCTCCTAAAAATATATCACATCATACTTGAAGCCAATAATTTTGAATAAATCCATCCATGTAATACCATTCTTGCAAAATAAATAGTTTTACCCAAAGAAGAGGTAAAATTTTGCTTCATATAATTTTGATTAAGTTTCATTAGGCAACCTGGGAACACTTCTTATCCAATGATTATTTAATAAGTATAGAATTATAATTATTATGGGTTTCTTTATTTTAATGTTTTTACTTAAACTTAAACACACATCAATGTAATGGGTAACAATCTAACATTTATGTGTATGCTGAACTACCTCCTAAAGAAATGATGATTATTCATTTATCATTTACCTCCACAAATGGTGGGAATTATAAGGTAATTGGTTTTCATATATGATATATATGAAATTTATAATGTATTTATCATTACAATTTTCATATATATATGACATACCTTTACTCCTTCTATTTTTGGTAAATCCTTAACATCGTTTGTTGATGTGTGGACAACAACCCACAAAAAGCGATGCGATTCCATCCCATGATACATAGAATTTGTAAGGGATGGTTATAAATAAACATATGTGACATAAAAAAAATATTCAATTTATATTATTTAAATAATTAATTTTTTATGAATATAATATATATCATTTTATTTATTACCCATACACACACATAATAAGTGATAACATCACTCATGTACAACTGGACTGTCGTCTCCTTGACACGATGTGATTCATATTAAATCACATAAATTGTTTATAGATTTATATAGGATTAATTAATATGATATTCATGATATAATTATCAATCTTTAATGATATTTCTAAATTCCATTTCCCCAAATGTTCATCGAAAAATGGGAAAGCTACACATTCGTATGTAAGTCCTACCATCTCTATAATTGTAATGTTAGTTCATTTTTCAAATACATATTTAATGATTACATTTAAATGTATTATTGATGTATTAATTTGACAATTGTGAACTAATTATTACTATTTATATATTATATAATTACCCCTTTGACCATACCAAGGTTTTTGGGAACACGTAAATCAAATTTGGTAAAAATTGATTACGTAAAAATAATTATTTACATAGTTATATAAAAAAAGGTTGTAAGTGAAAAAAAGTAACAAAAAATCATTATAATATTATAAGTAAATTGATAAATTCCAATATGTTTATTATTCCGGAATATAAACACACTTGAGATAATTTGGACTAGATGTAAGAGATTTTCATGTCACTTTTTACATCTAGGTGATAAATGTCATATTCACCAATGACATCTTTTTTATGAAATATATAATGAACCTTTTCATATGTCATATCATTAATCATATTATATTCATGGTATTTTTAAACATTCATTTATTTTTATTTCATCATGAGTATTATAATTAAAAAAGTGTCAGAGTGGTCTGTGACACTTTATAATATTTAAAGATTATTTTCCCAAGTATAATTTTACTGAAATTTCATTTAAATACCTATAAAATTATATGAAAATTATTTTATAAAATAATTAATTTTCCTATAATATGTTTATTCACATACTTTTTAATGTATTAGTACCTAATTTACACTGTTTTGTTCTTAGAATTTTATAAATAATGATTTAAGAAATCATATTTCATTCTCTCTTTAGTAGAAGATCCATTTTTCCTCAAAAAATCATGTTGTACCAAAACTATTTCAAAATGGTTTTAACCCTTAAAAATTATTTGTTATAGAAAATATTTATATTTTTTCAGTTACCCTCATTTTTAAATAAATCATCTTGTCTCTTTTTGAATAAGTCTTTCATCTATAATTTTTACCAATATAAGGAATGTTTCTTTTTTAACTCCTATAAAATTTTTGTATTTACCCACCATCACCTTTTGGAATATTTCATTGAATAATTAAATGGTATATTTTTTAATTAAATGAAATCATAATATATGTTCAAAGAATATGTGTTTCAAAATATTTTCTAAAATTAAATGGACAATTTCATCAAAAATGATTTCAAAGAATATATTTAATGTATTTCAATTAATCAATGAAGACAACCCTATAATAGTTTACATATTCAATGTGTTTCATTAATACAAGACTTATTACAACCATAAATGGTTTATGGTTTATTTTTATAAGGATAATATTGAGATTATCATCCTTGATTCCTTTTATATCCATGGAAATATTTAATTTCTTTGGATCCTTTGACATTGAATTTCCAAAAAAATATCAATATCATTTTTTGTATATTATAATTTAATAAAATATTTACCATTATTCATATGGTGAATAATTTTAGAGTAATTTTAATTATTTTGGGAAATATTAATAAATACGTATCCATTATTCAATATGGATATTTTATAAGACATATTGTTTATTAATTAAGTCTATTACTTGATATGATGAATGCTTTGGAAATATTGTAATGGGTGGAGCCCATATATTATATATCCCATTGATGAATCAATAAATTCACAAAATTAATATTAATTTTGAATTTTAAAATTTATTCTACATATATTTTTAAACTATCTAGATGATGGATCATGAGAGTTGAGGTTTTCATGTTCATGAGGCAAGATGTCCAATAATTAAGAATTTCTTTCAATTTAGTTCAATATGTATTATCCTTGATATTTTCACAATGACATATTCTATGGATGTATTTCATTATTAGATTATTAATTAATATATTGGGTTTTAGTTCATAATCATTCCATGATTAATTTAACATATGTAGTTATTTTAATTTCATGGGTTTCATTTTATTACCTTAACATAATGATTATTAACATAATTATCAGTTTTTTATTACATGGTATGAATAGTAATTTTTTTACAATAACATAATTATTATTCTCATTTAGTCATTTTTTCATCCAATATAATTTAACTGGACATTGATTTTGAGATAACCTATATTTTGTTACATTTCCTGAGGAATCCATGAAGCAAACAATGAATGATATTTTGGGATATATTTTATTGAAAAATGTTGACCTTAAAAAAATTGAATTTATTTTATTCTTTTGTATTACAAGACACATTTTTGTATTTAGTTTACTAATAATACTAAACTTTTAGGTCCATTGGGATTCGAGTCATTAAAATCATGATAACCAAATGGTAGCACGACAACAGTTGTAGGTTTTATGTGTTTGTGTTTGTATAGTTGGTATAAGGAAAATTTTATTATCAATCATGTGAAGTAGATTTAAGAAGGCATAGGTTTCAGAATATAACCCTACGGTAGAATAAGAGGATTAGTATAGAATAACTCCCTATAATTTTCTTAATGTAGATATTACATGTGTCTTCCCATAAAGACATTTCCATTTTGACACTACAAGTTAATGTGGTTCTAGAATAGAAGTACCTTAGAGTATCCAATCTAACAACATGTGTTAGGCTTGACATGACATAACCAGATACATGACAATGAGTCTTAATGTACACCTTGTTTGATAATCATGGGTGATATGATTTGGATGATTCTCATTTTATTTCAAATCCACTCTAAATTATTTTGAAATCAAATTACCATTTTCAAACCAAAGGTTTTTTATATTGAAGATAATGTGTCATGATATAGATGTCCTATAAATTATTATATGTTTTACTTTAACTATAGTTAGACACACTTGGATTTCTCATTTTATTAAATGGATGGTATATGAAGGTGTGATGTTAACATGGATCACGAAAAATAGATGTGGTGAAAATGAGAAACAAAATGAGATGTTTATAGGGGTCATAGATATAATGTATATTATTAATCAATTTTACTAAAACACGATTAACTACATATTCCTTAACCAACTCCTAAACTAAACAATGATGTGAAGGACAGAGTTTTCTATTATCTTATATAGTGATCAAAATGATGAAAAAAGGAATTGAATTCCCTCATGTAGGAAATGTGGAAGGAGACACCAAGGAATGTGTCTCATTGGAACCAGGAAATGATTTATTCCAAAAAAAGAAGGATAGAATTCAATGAATTTTAATTGAAAAGTGAAGATTACAATATTATGAAATGAAACTCATCATAATGATTCTTTATTAGTTCATTTGCATAAATGTGTTGAACATAAACATTACACAAGTCAAATCATCATTTTCTTAGATAAATTATATACCATGGAAGGATCCACTTTGATAAAAGTAGATTAAATATTTATATATGGGGGTTGTATTGAAAACCTTAGTCGAAAGGATATTTTTTTCGTAACCTTATTTCATGGATTTCCATTATATTTATTTTGGGAAATTATATTAATATGGGTTCAGAAAAAGTAAAAATATTTCCTGGTTGGCCATCAGTCATGTCCAACAAGGCCATATGTCTTGAATTCATATGTGAATGACAATAATCATTTCACACCATCCATAAAACTACACGATTTATTGCTTAATATGTCATTTTTTATAATTAATCAATTTGAAAAATAAATATAAACGACAAACCAGTAGTGTATCATTTTTAGGATCATAGATTAATATCATAACCATATTGGATTTGGAGAATGATTGGTGACATATATAAATACATTTCACAACTTTATGGGCCTTAATATCCTTTAAATTTTTATTTTAGTGATTTGGGGAAAAAAGTTAATTTTAGTGTTCTAGTTTCATTGAGTATGGGGTGAATTATAATTTTATAAATGAACAACCAAAAGATGAAATTTAACATATGAAATTAAAATGTATCATGAAGTTATATTTAATTATATTTAGTGGCCGTAAAAATTGTCTCTAGATAAGGTGGACAATCTATTTTTTTATCGTAATACCTTAATAATTATCGGATGGATGGTCTTCTAAATAATCTCATAATTATGGAATTTAAGCCCTCAAATTTCTATTTACCATTTAGTTTATTATGATTGATATCCTAAATTTTTCCTAATAAAATATTTATACTCTTCCTACATGTATGTATCTCTACAAACCACTAATGTTTTCCACCATAGAGACCATATTATATGTTATTACATGTGAACATAGTACTCCCCATTCTATATTTCCTATTGGATTTCATTAAATACATTCATAAGATTTGGGATACCTAACATAGGAAATGTCAAACAATCTATCACTATAATCGATTTTAATTTGGTAGGACACAATTTACTTAACGTGGGAAGAATGTAACACAACAAAAATCAAAATTAGGAACATTCTATTTTTTATCATGTATGAAATCAAACAACAAGAATACAAGAAAAAATAATATCTCAACAATTTATAATATATTTAATATTATAAATAAATTAAATATATTTTATTCTTTTCAATGCATGTGGCATAGAGTTAGCATAAGGTGCACGTAAAAATGAGTTTCTTAAATGGCATGTGTTACATGTAAAACCAAGTTTTAATGAACTATAATATATTATAAAAATACTATTTTTTATATAGTTAGACAAAACATGGAAGTAAAATTTAATGGTATGAATACAATTAAATAACTTATGAAAATATTAAATTTATAAAAAATATAAAATTAAATAATTGGTTGCAAATTATTTGAAAAATAATATATGAACCAAATTGAATATAAATTGATTATATTTATAAAAAAAATTTCTGATCACAAATATATTATTTCATAAAAAATTAAATTAATTACAATTTTTGAGTGATATTAATGTAATATATATAATATTAAATGATATATTTTTGTTATTCATCCAATATATTTGATAGACATGTGATAAGGAGCATCATAATCTCTCGCATAAAAACCCACATTTATATAAAGGCACATTTACCACCTTTTAATGAAGAAACTATTTTGATTATGTTATTTCAATATTTTGTAATATTATATGTTAAAATAAACAAAATCTATGAAATAGGAACATAAAAATTAATTTTAGGGTGATTTTTTTTATTTTTGTATTCATTTATTTTTTATTGAATAATGTAAAATAATAAATTTCAGTTCAAAAAAAAATAATTATTTTTTAAGGAAAAATTATATATATTTTTGTTTTAATGTTTAAATAGAATAATTTTATATCATTTTATCCAATTTAAATCATTTTTGTTAATTTTAATTTGAGATTGAATGTAGATACATAGAAAACATTTGAACTATTTTTCTTTAAAAACCAACATTGTCCTGATGTCAATGGGGTAAAAAATAAATTAATTTATACGTTTTGTGATTATAATTTCTCAAAATGGATTCCATATTTTGAAAAATAATAATTTCTAATTTCTAATTTGTTCAAAATTGTTTTCAACCAAAAATATTACTGAAATTAATTAAAATAAATTACAATGATTAAGTTGAAATTAACTTTAAAAAGTAATGAAAACATAATCTTAAAGTCCAAAATGAAATATAATCTTAACAAAAAGATATTTTATGGCCACATTGAGAACCTATACTCCTTTTAAATTAATTATGTCTATTATTGAATCCACATGACCTAATAAACCCATTGGTCGAGTACCCATTACAGAAATATACAACAATATTGCTCCTCACCCACTATAAATAGTCACTCACCCCTCACTCATCATCACCCCACATATGACACATTATAACTAATAATTACAACCAAATAGCTTCTAAAATCACTTCCCTCTTACTTGAAGCCTCTATTTTGGAATAATTCCACACTAGGAATACAATCTGTGCAAATAAAAAGGAGTTTCCCAAAGATGTGGTAACATCATTCCTCAAGATCTTTAGAACTATTTTCATTATCCACCCCTAACATATTTTTATTTGATGACTATAGTATAGAACCAATTTCCAATATATAATGTTATTTTTTATTTTTTATTGGTCTTACTACACTTACAAACACTTCAATATAGTGGGTATTATTCATAATGTTTATGTGTACGATGAACTACCTCCTCACAAAATGATGATTGTTCGTTCTTCCATTTTCACATATCATTATGAAAATTATTATAGAAAAAAATTTATAAATAATTTATATGATATTTATAATTTATTTAGGATTATTCAATTCATATATACTACATACCTTTATTTTTTCAATTTTTTGTTAATACGATTACATCATTTGCAGAAGTGTGGACTACATCATCCTAAAAGAAATGTGATTCGATCAAACGATACATAGATTTTATAAAGAATGGTTTTATATAAACATATTTGAAATAAACAAAAATATATTATTGTAATTTCATGATAAAATTCAATGAAATATAATACATATCATTTTCTTTTATACCTTTTCGCACTCATAATAAGTGAAAAATCCATTCAGGGATCGGTGGACTACCAGCTCCTCGACATGATGTGATTCCATTTACATTTGAATACTTTTATCTATAATTACATTTGGTTAAATAATATAGTATTTATGACCTAGTTATATTTGTTTAAAAAATAATGTTACTTAATTTCTTTTTATAATGATCATTGAAAAATGGGAATATTACGCACCAACATGTACGCCCTACCATCTCAATGATTGTAACATTGTATCATATTTCATTACCATATTTAATTATATTTTTTAAAATTATAATTGATGCATAAATAGTATAATTATTCCATGATTATTATTCTAGAGATGAATAAAATGAACCCTTTGACTATAGTAGAACAACTAAAGTGGTTTTTGACATATAAACCAAATTTAATCCAAACACCAAACATAAATATAAATTATTACATAAGTGTATATATACATGGATATATGTGAAATCAAATAAATGATAAAAAATAATTATATTATGAAGAAAATAAATATTTGAAATAATTTATTTATTCATGTCTATAAATAAACACAAGACATGTCAGACTCAAGGTAGGGTATTTTTATCACACATTTTATATATGTGAGATAAATGTCATATTAACCAATTAATTCATTTTTTAGTCTATACATCCACTTTTGATTTATTATATCATTAATAAATTTATTTTTCTATTATTTAAAACGTTCACTCAATTATATTCCTTTATTATTCTTATGATTTAAAATGTTTCAATGTTATATGGGATACTTTGGAATGATAAATTATTATTTTTATAAAGAATAATTTTAATGATATTTCATTTCAATTCAAGGAAAATTTGAGATAATATTTCAATAAAACCATTAATTTACATATCAGTTTCTTAAAAGAAAATCAATTTTTAATTATTAGTACAATTTTCCAACTAACTATTACTCATTATTAACTAAATTTTTAATAAGAAAACCTGACTTCAGTATCTATTCACTTTAGGAATTTGTTCAGTCCTAAAAACATGATATTCAAAAAAGGCTTGAAAACATGTCTTCAAACATTAAAAAATTATTTATTATATACAATTTTACCCTTTTGATATTTTACCCATGTTTTGAAAATAATCAACCTCTCCCTTTCTGAACAAAACAATTTTATATCCTTTATACCATAAAGAAGGATTGATTTTTACATGGAATGAAATGTATAGATTTATCTACAGAATTTTCATTTAATTATTCATTGCATGGATAAAATGATAATTATAAATAAATTACTTAAAATGTTATTTTCATATGAAAGGGTTTCAAATATGTTTCTAAAAAAATATTACATTTTCAACAATACTGTTTTCGAAATATATTTTAAAATTATTTATATTCAGCAATTAATGATTTTATTTTTATAACAATTAGAATATTTTGTATTGATACCATCCTTATTACTTCGGTAAATTTTTTATGATTGACTTTTCCAAGGATTTTATAGAAATTTACTTCATTGATTCTGTTTATTCCCTTTGAAATATTAAATTTCCTAGGATCATTTGACATTGAATATTCCGTAAAATATAAATTTCTTTTTTAATGGATTTTATTATATCCTATACCATATACCATATTTCATATTCTATTTACATGGAAATTTATTTTATTATTTGGGGAAATATTGATAAACATGTTTCCTTTATTCAATAAATATATTTTATAATGCTTATTTTTTGTTAATTAAATCATCTACTCAATATGAGGAATTTGTTGTAAATGAAGTGACTACTGGGCCCTTTAATTTATATAGCCCCTAGATATAATGAAATTTTCTCATGAAATAATTTATTTTTGATAATTAAATATCTCTCATTATGTAGTTTTAAATTTTCTATTAGATAGATCTTGATAGTTGATGTTTTTATGTTCCTGAGACATGAAACCAAATAATTATGCATTTCCTCCAATTCAATTTTTAATATATTATACGTGATATTTTCACTTCAATAATGTCAATAGATTAATTTAATTATCAGTTTCTTAGTTAAATGGATAGTGTTTAAATTTCTTATGTTTCTATATTGATTTTAAATTATCTAGTTATTTTAATGTAATGTATTTCTAGTTATTACCTTTTAATTTTTTATACAATTCCTTCTCTGTTGGTTGATTATAAGGTATGTTTGTTTAGTTATTTAACACACCATAGTAATTACACTCATTTATTCATTTTTAATTCTACTGTACCATACCATTACTATGAATTTGGTCATTCCTTTATTTTTTTCCTCTCCATATTAATCCAAGAAGATTATTATAATAAATAATAAGAGATATACTATACTGAATAAGGTTATCACGGAAAGAAAAAATATGTTGTAATTACTGTATTAATTTTTCATAAAAAAATTATGTATGTATATGGTTTCCCATGAATACTAAACTCTTTATTCCAAATGGGTTTTACTCCTTGTAATCATTCTTATGTAATTTTTGCAGGACACTGGGTGTAGCCTCTATATGATTGGGTCATTACATTAGTAGAAACACCTAGTGGCCCTGAGTAGTGATGGGTGGCATGCCATATGTGATTTAAGATAGAGATCATAGTAGTATTAATATATATAGAGTAATGTTGTAATTGAAAGATTTATTCCCTAATTCAAAAATTATTATTGAAATTAAATATTATATAATTTACCCAATGATTGTACTATATCATATTTAATGAAATTTTATATCATGCCACTACCTATCTCAGACATAATGTAGGAATATATAGAAGTATATATATATATATATTATGCAGTTCCACAAGAATTGTGATTGATGATTTTTTTTTCAACTAATGTAACTATGATTAGATACATTATGATACAATATTAGAATTGTGATAAGACAAGTATGTGATGAATTTCATGAGATTTCTTTTACCCTATCATATTATAGTATATAATAATTACATATCATAGGGTCTTACATTTTTTGAAATATAGAAGTTAGATGAATGTTATGTGTTAATGTTTTTGTAGAATTTCTCAACCAGATTTTATTTGATATCCAATTCACATGATATAAAAAATAAGAGTTGATATATTATTTCAATGGGGTTGATGAATTTTTTTGTGAATCTGATCATTAAATATAATGAATGATTTACTATAAGAGAACTGATGGAGTACCATTGAGGTCCCTATATATGGTTTTGAGTCCAATTTGATGGGTATGGGTTTGTGAGTATGCTAGTCTACCAAATACATGGTAGTAACTCCTCTAACCAAATACACTCTTCAAATCATATATTTAATTACATGTTGATGGCATAACATGTTGAATAGATGTAACCCACCCAAATTTCAGGTAATTGAATAGTCCAAAGATATCTCTTGGGCGGGGATATCATATGGATATTAATACGTGATCTCTGTTAAAAAAAATTTGTTGAAAATTGATGTACCACCAGACCTTCAGTGCATGGCATGCATGATATCTTGATTTCGAATGTATGAATTGTCTTATATATCTTGTATTGTTATCATTGTTTTGGTTTTAAATATTTTCTCAATTAGTTTAAAAAATATTGTGAGATTCTTATAAAACCCAATAGTAGTATATGTGTTTACCATATTTTTGGATTTAATAAATCACATTATAAATGATAAATTATATATTATATTAGAAAATAAGATTCCGATTTTAAAATAAAATCCAGTATATATTCCATAAATTTTTACTAGTTCTTGCATACAATATCGATATATAACATACGTCAATAGTGATTTGATGTGTTACAAAAATATAATGAAATATCGCTATTGTGAAATTGATGGGAATCATATAATCTGATGCGACTATCATATGACTGGAACAAACTATCATTCATTAAAAATGACTGATAGTACTCATTTATTAGTCATGTGAGTTATATCATTTAACCCATAGTGAAACATAAATTCCAACATAAGAGAATTTTTTTTCATCGAAATCCAATTAATAATCTTATTATATTATTTATAAATTGTTAATATATTATTATACTTTTTAATTTATCGATATTTTTTAATATATAATATATTTCTACATTAACTAAATATATGGATTTTGTAATTAATTAATAGTTTTTTACGAAACATTTATAATTAATAATGTCCAAAAAACATTAATATTAAAAATATATTTTATTTGAAAATTATAAAGAACGACATTTGATATAGAAGTAGAATTTTAATTTAAAAATAACAATATTATTATATAAATTGTTTAAAAATTCAGAAAATAATACCAAATCAGGTTGTATTTTTTAAATCCACATTAAATTATTTGTGATGATTGATTGAATAATGGTTCAAATAATTTTGTATATGTAATATCCAAACTATTTAATTTTTTAATAAATAAATATTATACTATAATATGATTATAATCTATAACATATCATATATTAAGATTGAAATATTGTACTCTGAATAATATAAATTTATTTAAATTATGAAATTAATTTAATTTGTTTATACTCATGAATATGGAACATCCATAATGATTAAAAAATTATATCGTGTCCATTGATAATTATTATTTAATAATTAGCCATATATTTTAATCTCATGTCCAAATTTGAAAAATTGTTATTTATTAAATTGTTACACCATTTTTTTAATGATAAATATAATATTTCTATATTTTTAATTTGTTTATTTTATATTTTATTGGTAAAAAACTTCTTGATATTATTATACACAGATCTATAAAGTTACATTATAGTTATTATTAATAGATTTATTTTCCATCTACACTGACATTAGTTTATAATTAATTTTTTATCATTGATTTTTGATGTATAAGATAATTTATATATATTAATTATTAGTGTTTTGATGAAAAGTAATCTCTCTTAAAAATTTATTTTTTAGGTGGAGGGTCTTTTGGTTGGACCATCCACTAGTGTTGAGGAATGTGACACATTTATCAAAGGATAGGGTTAGTTTATTGTAGATTCAATCATACTCAGGTGATGATTTTCAATTGAATATATTTCTGATCAATTAAACGAATTATTTTAGAAATTTATTCCATAAATGAATTTCGATATGTGTAAATATGTTTGCAATCTTTTATTCGGTGAGTAACATAAACTATGAGTTTTATAATTTAATACACAACAATATTTTTTGAACACATTGACATAGATGAGAGAACAAGATTCTAAACTAATTCACTATAAGAATGAATACATAGTTGTATTAGTAAAAGATATGATAGTGATATTAAATCATATTCCAAATATTATGTGTGTAACATACTGCCCATTCCTATGGTTTTATCCAGGAATGAGAATTCTACGTGGCCTTAAGTGGAATTCCTAAGGTGCCAAAGTCAATAAATAAATACCAAGTGCATTGAGAACAAATTAGGGAATGATTTCGACCTATGACAAAACCAACTACACCATCCACTAACAACAATACTATATGAATCATGTCGATAAAACAATCAAACATGTATTACCAAAAAGCAAACCACTTCTTCCACAATAAAACCCAAATACCAACACAACAAAACACAATATTAGAGTACCATGCAGAAGACTAAACCAGATACCCAATATAAACCGAGACATACTCCACATCTCCACACCAAGATCCATTCTCCAAGAACCACCATATCTCATTAGCATCAGTACAAGCCACTAACAAGGATATGCTTTGTCTTTGCCCGTGTCACAGAATACAAAATATACAAAAGCACCAATGTTCCAAAGCTGGGGGTGAGTTGTAATACTCAGTACGTTCTCCCCAAATTACATCCTTATACCCACCACTAGGAATGAACTGTCAACACATTTATATAAAGGAGTTTATATAAAATACTCACAAGTGTAACCCTTACCATAAGTCAACAACCCTTACCAAGCCACATTACCCAATCCAATCAGATAAAGGAAAGAATAACAAACATGCCACAAGATATTTCATCATTTACTCATTAGCACACCAATTTCTATCTTGAAAAGCCATGAAAAATAAGAAAACCAAAATTGTGGATCTTCCGTCCAACCATTTCACACATTCCAACTAGTGGAACTTCCTACTCACATTTTCATTTTTAGTGGACCTTCTATACACAAATCATCCACTAATCATAGTTGTACTTACATCACACTTCCACACAATATCTCAAACAATACATAACCAAGAATATGACCCACCAAGGCAATAACAACATGAAATCAACCATTTCACTTACATGTCAATAAACTTCAATAAATCCATCATTTATTAAAAACTCCCTTCAACCATTTTACATGAAAAAATACCATTTTAATAAAGAAACCCTTTAGTGAAAACCCATTTTCATCAACCATTTTCACAAATCAAACCCATAAACCCATTTGAAATTCTCCTTTTTCTAATTCACAATATGATTATTTCACATCAAGACCCCCTTTTCTCCTAAAATCCCTAAAACATCACCAAATGGATTTAGATCAAAATTATAACATCAAAACACAATTAATAATAATCACAAAATATTAATTGTAACCAAGCTAGAGGTTATAGCAATGTGGATTTGATAGTGAAGTGACCTACCTTTACAGTTCTGGCGAAATCGACCAACAAGAAATTGCACCTCAAATCTGGAAAACACACCACCAAAACCGCTCTAGATCCCCTTAACTATAATAAAAAAGCCTTAAAATCAATACCCAAGGATAACCCAACCCTAGATATAAATTAATAGAATTTAGATATTGAAAACTGAGAGAAAGGGAGATGAAGATCTTAAGGAATCCAAAAAAACCATGAGGACAAACATCCCGGGAGAATCTACCTTCGAACCACCATGTAACCCCATTAAATTGTTTCCAAAACAAGTGGGATATCAACATTATCCATTGAGAATCCATAATCCTGAGTAGGGCTCGAGTGGGAATAGAATTTTAGTAAAATAGGTTAATATTGAGGAGGCCCGGATTTAAAAACCCTTCCTTTAAGTTGTTTCATGATTATACATCATGTTTTGGATAACCGTGCACTAACTATGCACACACCACTATCTAGAGAGAAGGTGTACACACATTTTCCCCACACAGTTTGGAAATCCATGAAACGATTATTGTATCCCACTATTTGTTTTCATAGAGAACCCACATGTTTTCCCCTAACCGTTCTCCCATTAAAAGGGCTTTAAATTTTTTCAAAACATTACAAACAATCTCATCTTCATCCCAACTCATCTGATGCACATTAAACAAATAAAAGGAATAAAAAGAAAAAGATCCTTATTTAGGGGGTGCTACATTCTTTCCACTTTTGTTCATTCCTTCCTTAAAAAGTAGGGTACCATTTCTTAGTTGAAGGAGCTCGGGCCATTGCTCGACCATTTCTTTCTCCCGCTCCCATGTCATCTCTTAAATCTGACCATGCTCCATAAAAACATTAACTAGACTGATTCTTTTATCATAAAATACATTCTCTTGCATATCCACAATCCTCACGGGCACGAGCACCATGGAAGAATCCGGTTCAAGCTCAACATGATCCCACCAAATCAAATCGTCATGATCTGGCTGATACCTATTCAACTACGACACATAAAACACATTGTGCACCACAGTAAATTATGGGGGGAAATCAATAGGATAAGCCCCCTCTCCAATCCCCTCATGTATCACAAAAGACCCAATATACCTTTGAGAGAACATATCCTTCTTCCCAAACAATCGATGTCCCAACCTAGGAGAGATTCTCAAAAACACATGATAACCCACCTTGAATGACAACAATCATTGACGATGGTCTACATGTGATTTCTAAAACATTGATGTGTCTCCATCCTCTTCTAGATCAACATTATTTTCTCAATAGTCTCATTGACAAGGATCAATTCGATAATCGAAGTCTCACCTATTTCCACCCAACATAATGGATAACGACACACACACTAACATAATGCCTCAAATGGAGCCATATATATCTATTATAGGTAACTGTTATTATTGGAGAACTCTACCAATGATAATTGCTCCTCACATGAACCAGAAAAGTCCATCACACAACCCGTTAACATATCCTCAAATGTTTGTATCGTCCTCTCAGATTTCCCCTTCATCTGAGGATGATATGCCATGCTCATAGTCAATTGTGTCCCAAGGGCTTTCTGCAACAACATCCAACATTGAGATGTGATCATTGGATATATTTCTGATACAATCGATACTGGAACACCATGCCTCATTTCCACCCCCTGGATATAGATTTTGGATAGATCCTCAACCGTATGAGTTTCATTATTTGGAATAAATAGGTCAACTTGGTGAGCTGATCTACTATCACCTATTTGAAATTGTGATTCCAGGACGTTATTGGAAGACCCATCACAAAATATAGTTCTATCTACTCCCATTTCCACGTTGGGAGATGTAAAGAATTCTACATGACTGATGGTCACTAATGCTCTTCATTGACTTCATGACACGTCACGCATCTCGAAACAAATTCAACCACATCCCTTTTCATTCCTATCTACGAAAACTATGGATTCAACGCCTATAAATTTTTTTAATTCTAGGATGAACAACCCACCATGAATGATGATAATCCATAAGATGTTTCTCCCAACAAGCCACTAAAACCACCATCTGATTCTGAATACAAAATACTGGATTCCCATTCAGTTCCCAGTTCTCAATGGTATCCCCACCATTGAGTTTTGACAACATCACCATACACTTGGAATCATATGCATGTTCCTCTTTAACAAAACGTTCCATTTGAAGAACCAGATAAAATAGAAATAAGATCGCTCTATCACCCCATTTCTCACATTCCATCCACATGTTGGCTATGAATGAAATCATATTCCAGTAATCCAATATCTTCTTCAACACATAAGTATATGATTTCCTATATAATGAATCTTCCACTAAATTTCCCTTACACGGTTTTTACATTATGTTGAAATCACACATATGGAGATATTCCATAAATCTATTTTTCCCCATGATAAAATATATTTGTGAGAATTTATGCTTTATGCTCTTTTGGACATTAAATACTATAAATTTCTCATTGATGAAATAATGATGCCACATTTTTAATGCATGAAACATCTGCTGCAAACTCCAAATTATGTGTTTAGCTGTTCTTCTCCTGAAACCTCAAATACACTGAGCTATATGAAACCAAATGGTCCCCTTTCATGATAACCAACCCCATCCCAGATTCCGATGAGTCAAAATACAACACATATTATTTCCCTAGATCTATCAAAATAATGATTTGTGTTGATGTAAGGCGACCCTTTCTTTTCAAAACATTTTTGACACTACTCATCCCATTGAAATGGAACATTCTTCCATTTCAAAGTAGTCATCAGAGAATCCAATTGTTAGGAACCACGAATAAAACATCAATAATAACTATCTAGACCAAGGAAAACTGTATCATGAAAATATTCATTGGTAGTTTATAAGAGGGAACCACCTCTATCTTTTCCAAATCTATATAAACCCCCCTCTCAAAATAACATCGGCATGGAATCAAACATCATATATCCAAAAGTCAAACATGGAAAATTTTTCATACAACTGATTATCCATGAAGATCCTCAATACAATCACCAGGTGCTGCTCATAATCTACCCATTTCCTTGAATTCAACAGTATATCATCAAAAAATACCACCACAAAAGAATACCACTATGTTTGAAATATGTGATTCATCAATTCCATGAACACTGATGGTGAATTAATTAGACCAAAGGGCTTAACAACATACTCGTAATGGCCATATCTACATCTGAAAGCTTATTATGGAATATCCACCATCGACACCCACACAAAATGATACCCTGATCGCAAGTCAATCTTAGAGAACCACCATTCTCCCCACAATTGGTAAAAAAAATCATCAATATTTGGAAGTGGACGTTAGTTCATTATCATAACCAATTAAAGTATATGATAATCAACACTAAGATAATAGGGTCCATCTGCCTTATCAACAAACAAAACCGATGATGCCCATAGAGACATTCTAGGATAGATGAACACTTTGTTTTCTAACCCTTCCAACTACACCATTAATAACAAAATTCTTCAGGATCCATTTGGTATGATGGATGTGAGATAAGATTGGTCCTCGAAAAAAGATCAATGAAAAACTCTAATTCTATCACAAGTGGAAACCATGAGATTTCATCGAGAAATATATCAATAAACTGATCCATGACCACATTAAGAAAACTCGTCTCAATACGTTCAACTACATCAAATGGAAATACTTCTAAATGGTTTTATATCATTCCAAACATTGGTGACAACAATAATATTTCACCCTTGTTCTCATTACCATCCCCTCTAAAGAGATATCTCATGCCATCCTCCACACAAAACAACCCATTCAAGCATAACTGTCAATTTGGGCCTTAAACATTGTCAAAAAATCCATTCCATTGATTTTATTGTGCACATCCACCTCGAGAACTGAGAAGTCCAACAACAATTCAATTCCCTCCACAACTAAAAACCAATTTCAACATAAGAAGGCTCGACACTCTCTTTGATTCAGGAGAGTTTGTAGTTTCAAAATAGAAGGAATAATTACCCCATGTAAACCCAACACATCGAAGATGAGAGAATAATGAATAAAAATTGAAGCATCCAATTCAAACAATGAATTCATCAAACTGGAATTTAATAGTACCGTACCTTGTGCCATGGATCTTCCAGACTGATCATGCAACACCACCTTCTCAACTCCAAAAAACTATTTTCTTACCTCGCTTTGGCCTTTATTTTCTCCGATGAGGTGTCATTGTATTCCAAGAATCATCATGAAACACTTTACTATTCTATGGAGGGGTATGTAGATGCCCTAGTCCGGTTGAAGAATTAATCCCCTATGGCCCCTGAGGAGTGTCACAGATACATGAACATGGAACATTGTGACAATAATAGAGAAGATTCCCCATATTCTTATAATTATGTCATGCTAAAGGTTTTTTTAGTAAAATCCCACTTGATGTGGCTTTTAGAAACACACTGAAAGAATCCTTGAATACTATAAGGATTCGAATGAAGATTCACTGATCTTGTAGTTGGATTAAAAGTCAAACTCACATAGAAGAAATAAATTCCCCTCTCCGTCTTGAACCCAGGGTTTGAGTTCCCACAATTAGCCATGGGTACTAATACACTTCTCCAGCTCACAGCCCCAAATAGATCCCATCCATTGAATCTCTATTCAACATCTCTATATAATCATCAATAAAAAACACTAATATCTTGGATAGAATATCCTACTTCAAACCTTCTTTGAAGATAACAGCTTTCAAAGATGTACTACCTGCCACCTCGGGTGAAAATCACACTATGTTCATAAACATAGCTGCATACTCTTTTACAGAATGGCTCCTCTATTTCAAATAGAAGATATCTATTGTGAACTGAATTTTGAATGAATTATGGTAGAATTTATTGTTAAACAATTCCACAAATCCATCCCATGTCATACCAAGGCCCATTCCAGCTTGGACCACCGACTCCCACCATTGAATGGGAAGATCATCCCATATATACATGGTCAAAATAACATTCAACTGTTCTAGCTTTCCCAAGAATTATAAGTTCTTGTTCATTATATTTAACTATGATTATTCCCACTCTAGCTCTGAAACACCCCAAATGATTGGTGGATTCTTCCAGTGGAACTGAACCGCATGATCCATATTCCTTGGTTTATCTAATTTATTATTACATAATACTCCTTAGAAATCATTCACTATACTATGAACTAGCTTATTTTTCAAATGGGGTTTAGGTGCATCAACATTTTTAGCAGCTTCCTCTGGCTAGTCTCAATGACAGCAACATAGTTCCATTTTTATTAATTCAAAAACAACCATAAGTCCATATATTTTAACAACACATGATTTAAAAATTCATTGTCATTTACACTAAAACTATCACAACGAGGCTTTCCAAAATTCACATTTCCCATATTGCACTATTTAAATGATCCACTATGATTTAAAAATCAACCAGTATTCAAAATAACACTAGTTTCCATGCTTCAAATTCTATAATTTTGAAACGCAATACAAATTTTCACAATCAAGACATTTAAATCAGACAATAATTCATTATCACCCAATGAAATATGCATCCTTTTGGGAATCCATTTATACCATGCATTCCATGGTCATCTCATAGGCTACACCCATGATAATGAGATATACAATGCTTATATGTGTCTCTAACCACTTGTGTAACCAACTCCCTGGTAACATGAAGTTCATCATAAAAGGGTTAACTACGTCCTTTAACCCTATTCATTCCAAGTTATGAAAATCCTACACCTTACGGCCATCCCGACTCAAGGAATTTGTCAAGAATGAATGTCAACACCAACATAAATGATCAGGACCAAGTACTAAACAACTAGACTGACTTGAATGCCATTGACTGAAAAACCTGATACCACTTGTAACATCCTGCCACATCAAATTGGCTTCAGTGGGATTGGGAATACTACATGCCCTTAAGCGAAAGTCAGAAGGCACCAAAGGCTCTAAATAAATTTTGAGGGCTTCAAGAACAAAGTGTGGAACACATATTACCTTAATAAAAAACCAACCAAATCATCCACTGACAGCAAACTATATGATTAATGTCAATAAAACATTCAAACATGTATTTCCAAAAATAGAAACATGTTATTCCAAAATACAACCCAAAAAACAATACAATAGAACACAATATCAGAGTACCATGCCAAAGACTAAACAAGAGACCCAATATAAACCATGAAACACTCCAAAGTTCCAGAACAAGCTCTATGCTCCAAGCACCACCATATCTCCCAAGCATCAATATGAGCCACTAGCAATGAGATGCTTTATCTTTAGCAGTGTCCTAAAATACAACATCTACAAAAGCTCAATATTTCAAAATAAGGGGGTGAGTACTAATACTCAGTAGGTTTTCCCCAAATGACATCCCCACACATGGAAATAGTATTGAAATTTTATCCTATTTATATAAATAATTTTATATAAAATACAAACAAGTGAAACTGTTAACATAGACCAACAACCTTACTAGTCTACCTCACCCAAGCCATGAAAATAATGGAAATCCAAACCAAAATGTAACAACACATTTCATCATTTAAAAATTTGTAGAAAAAATTCAATATGTCAAAGAAATGTACAACAAGACAACCAAAACATTGGTGCTTCCGTCCAAAAAGTTCACCCATTTCCACTATTGGTACTTCCAACCTAGTTATCATTTGATGGTGGGCCTTCCACCCACTAATCAACTATTTATAATAGTGGTACTTCCCAACCACTTCCACACAACATTTTAATCATTATATAATAATACATATGACCCACCAAGGCCACAAAAACATTCAATTAACAATTTCTATTACATGTCAATCCACTTCATAAAATCCATCATTATTGAAAACACCCTTTAACCATTTTACTCACAAAATTCCCATTTCAATAAAATAATCACATTAGTGAAAAACCATTTCCATCAACCATTTCCACAAATCCATCCCAAAAAAACAATTGAAAATCTCATTTTTTTAATTCAGAAGAATAGAAATTCACTACAAAAACACTTTTTTCTAGAAAATCCCCAAAAAACACCAATGAGATTTCCAACCAAATTCGCACATCAAAACACAATTAAATTTAACAGAAAAAGTTATTGTAACCAAGCATCAATTATTAGAAATGTGGAGTGAAGAGAGAAGCCACATACCATTAGGGTTCCAATGAAATTGACAAACAATAAATCACACCTCATATCTGGAGAATGCTCTACTGAAACTGATCTAGATCCCCATCCCTTACATCCAAAATCCATAAAATCAACTCCCATGGTAACTCCAAAAATATATCTACATTAAATGGATGTAGATCAAGAAAACCATGATAGTGGGAGATAATGATATATGGAAACCAGAATGAAA
This sequence comes from Viscum album, assembly GCA_963277665.1. Taxonomy (NCBI): domain Eukaryota; kingdom Viridiplantae; phylum Streptophyta; class Magnoliopsida; order Santalales; family Viscaceae; genus Viscum; species Viscum album. The sequence goes on along the minus strand of OY728121.1, from coordinate 528,122,415 downwards.
CCAAGAGAGAATTACCTTGGAGAAACCTCCTTCAAACCACCAATAAACTGCTTTTAATAGCTTCTTAAATAGCTGGGAGAGCACCTTAAACATTTTCCAAACCAAAATACTGAGTGAGGAATGAGTGTGAGAAGAATTGGAGTGAAATAGGTTTTTCTCTAAGGGGACCTAATTTATCAACCCTTCTTTTAGGTGGCCACACAGTTCGTCCACACGGTTTGGAAAACCATGCACTAACCATGCACATGAGACTGTCTTGATAAAAAGGGTCCTCACAGTTTCCTCACATGGTTTGAAAAACTGTGCACAAGCCATTCGAAGCCTACTATCTCCCCATTCATGATTTTGTTGGAGACCCATACAGTTTCCCCTATCTGTTCTCAAACCATGCTCCTTAGAAAATCCTCCAAACATATTCTAAACCATTCCAAACACTCCAAACCTAATCCTAACTCTTCCCATGCACATTAAACACATTAAATGCATAAAAAAGTTGTATACCTCAAACTGGGGGTGCTACAAGGTTTGAGATATACACTAAAGTGGAACATGTCTAGAATTTTATCATTCAACATGGAAGGTTTCACTAAATTACGATAACAATTTGTTAACTAGTGTAAGGAATGGTGAAAATGGAAATCCCTAATAGTTATGTATCTAAAGAAAATTATTTTTTAGTTACATGTATCTAGGAATCACATATAATTGACCTTATAGTAATATATTTGGTTTTATCAATATTTTGGATTATATAATGAGTTTTACACTCAATTAACAATGATTAATATATGATCATATTATTATGATTCTCTACATAATTAATTATGCGTTGAGGGAAATGAATGAAAAATAATCCTTATAGATTGAATTATATCTCATGTCACACAAATTAACATGACTTATTTTCAAACGGGTTATCAATTTAATGGAAACCCTTTAAAAATGTATTTAATAAATGTTTATAAAATAATATGCTTATCTAATAAAATCTCCATAGAATATAATATCGTCATCATCATGAAACCTGATCATTGAAATAAATTCAAACTTGGGTAACACTTTTTATGAATCTTTTTAGTCCAATAATGTGTAATAAATAAGTATGAAAAATTATATGTGTTAATGTAGTGACTTTTGATGTATCCAAGTGTTCATATTCTAATATCGAATAATATAGATGATGATAATACACATTGAATTATTAAAATAAGGGATTAAAAGTATTTTTTTACAAAATGAAAAAATAAATTTTAGTTTTATATACTTAATATGATTATATATACATATAAAACTCAATATGATTGAGTATGACAATGAATTTATGGAAGAAATGATTTCTAAATGCGAAGTTTTAGTTAATGTATTTTTTTATTTTCCTCTATGTAAATTATGTATATATATGTGTGTCTATTAGTTCCCGAATGGTTTAATTAATTTTCTCATGATATTCAAATATATGGATATGGTATATCATGTCTAGGGTTTAAACCAGTGTTGATAGTACACATGTGTAGAAGTGATAACTAAAATATTGAATATTTGTTGGAGATTTTTATAACAAATCATCAATTTCATGTTAAATTTTATTGAATCCTTTGTTTATTATTAGAAATGAAAAATGATTCCACAGTATGTATTTTTTTACATTACAAATTGGGGTTTGGAAATATCAGAATAATGCAAGGTCAGGTATCTGTGTTGTGGAAATAAATTCATTGGTGTTTAATGGTATTTGATACCAATCATGTAATTCATAAGAGTTAAAAATATATAGGTGTTCATTGTCCCTCAATGAATTTCACATCCTATAGTTTTCCTCTAAATGAAAATGAAAAGAGTTTGAAAATGAAACTTTTTAATGTATAGTCATTTTATCAATGTTATATGGATCTATTTAAAGGATGTGTTTTTCTAATTATATTGTATGATAAGATAATTTGTTTATCAGAATATATTTTTTATGAATGGGAAGTTATTATTAATTTAATTCACATGATTTATGATGGATATTATCATATAATATTTTTGTAACTGATGAAATGAAATAAAAATTTATATAGGATGAATGTTTAATTCATAGGTTTTGAATATTTTGTTTTAATGAGTTCCAAAAACCCATAAATGAAATATTTTGATTAATTCTACACTTTTTAGAATAAGATTTTAATTAAAAAACAATGTTTTACCTATAATATCTCCTATTTTAGCATACAAAAAATCCCAGAGTGCATTATCAAATTTCATGGGCAAAAAAAAAAGAATTAGGGTATCAATATACATATCATTGGGAATGATTAAACTATAAAATCATAACATAAGATTTCACATTTATAAAATGATATATATAAAACACGAGAGTATATTTCATTAGAAGAAATTCATGACCATGAATCATATAAAGAATAATATTTGTGTGTAATATAGAAAGGGATCCCAATCAAATACTAAAAAATGACTCAATGTGGTAATTTATCATTTCAGTCATATCCCACCAATAATGCTACATCAACTAATAAAATCATTATAGCTACATGCCACCATTTATTTTAAACGTAGCCAAAAAATAAATTTATTATATTTCGGATGGCATATTCAAGTTGTGATTAAAATTTCATGTATGATAGACCCATTATTTTATAAAATGTATATCACTATAAAACACTAAGTTCTAGATTTGAAAATAAAAAAGTCTCATAAATTAATTTCATTTGAAAATATTTTTCATAATACAAGCTACAATTTGTCTTTTACCATTTCATATTCAAATAAACCGTTATTGTGATAAAATAATGAAATATATAGAGACTTAAATAATCAAAAAACCCATGGAAACTAATATGTTAATAATTTGTTCAATAAAATCATTAAACCTCACCATTATGAATAATGCAAAGAAATAATCGGATTTATCATTTGGGAATATGAAACTAGGGCATGCATAGAAGGATATTCCATCTTTTTAACTGAAACCAAGTCCTTCCATAGCCTATTAGTATCATGATAACCCATTTTGTTCCATAAGATAATGAGAAACTATCCATAATATCATGTTTTGGTTGGTTGAATTGAAAAATGGATAGTTCTATACCCCAACATAGACATGGATCCCAAGATAAATTTTTTTATAAAAATAATTCATTTAAACCATATTGAAAATTTCATAAAATATTTACACATGAATGGAATTACAGATCCCATGTTTGAAAATTCATTTAACAATGAATACCATCATTACTACATCTCATTGAACACATGATTTGTTAGATTTTTTATAATGAAAACTCCCTCTAAATCCTTTTTCCAAGACATGAAAGATGAATTTATAGAATATTCTCTCATAGATATCAAATAAATTTTTTAAAATCCCATGCAATGGAATAAATAAAATATAATGTGTTTCAATAGAAAGAACAATTGTTTATAGATTCAAACCACTACAACGGAGGAATGGAAATCACCTTCAAAAAATGATGAAATGAAATTAAGTGATAGAGTCCTCACATGCCTATATCGATATGAAACATTATAAATTTCCCACATAAAATTATATATTTGGTCATTATTTCCCAGTAGGGCACCAAATAATTAATATAAAGAGATATAATGTATATATCTATAAAACATATAATATTTGAAAGGATATTAACATATACCCTTAAGTGATCCACATATGTAGATTAATAATCCATATGATATCATGTAGAGAACCTCATAGACTATTAAAAATGATTTTTTGTAAAGATAATTATAGAATTAGGTGAGTTTTCTGTTATGAGTTGCTAAAGGGTATTTGTGTAATATTCTGATTTTAAGAGATCTATAAGAGTTTATTGGTTTTATTTAATGTTTAAAAAATATGCACCAAATGTCTATTCACTGGTGTTCCATTTTAGTTAAACAACATAGTATCATGAGGATAACTGAACGGTTAAAAAAAGAATCCACTATCTATAAAACCACAAATGAACCGAAAACCAACAATCAACATGGTTTTACGGATTACTATTATTATTTGAAAAAACATTCTCCAATAATTGAAATCCCAACCTGAAAAAATATATACATATTTCATGGTTACCACTAACCATGTCCAAACATTGTGCATGGATTGTTTTTCCCAAAATAAATAACATGTAATATCCAATTATATAATACCTCTTAAAATCAAGATATGGAATAATTAAACAGAACATTAAACCTAAAAGTGACCTAGTGGATATCATAATCGTACTTACGTTGGTAATAAAAATACCAAGAAAACTATAATGATTTTAGACTCACAATGGCATACGGTCTCTATAATATTAAAAATCATTATCCAACATTTAATGGCTATATCATCTACATTTACATAGTAAACATACCAAGGGAATTATTTTACCTTGAATAACATTATTTGGATGATCCATAATTTCAAACTCTTTCTCAACAACAGAGGTGTTAGGATCACGATCAACATCATCCCATTTTATCACATTTGAAGGGTATTGTGGATACATCCTCGAGTAAAAATCATATAACATTTAATGATGTGATGTTAAGAGAGTTGGTATGCCTATACAAAATTCTACCTTTCCAATATCTTTGATGATCTCAAATGGGAAAAATAGTTATAGATCAAACATACAAATTTTTACCATGTAATAATTTCCCAGCTATGGTGAATCCTTGAGAAATACATTCACACCAACCTAAAACACCAATGGGAGATGAAGATAGTATGAAATTGATTTTTAGTGACTCATAGAACATTTTATACTTTTTTGGATCAATTGAATGTTTTATATAATCTCTTAAAGGATCCATGATTTATTCAAAGGTCATTCTACCAACTGTACTAAATAAAATAGAGATATTTATTGATTCCTATATTATAATTCGAAAGGATAAATTTTATGAGAATCATAATAAATATAATTATATGTTAACTCAACCATAGGAAATTATTTTTCCATAGAACCATAAAAATTAAGCATGCACACCTGAATCATATAAATAATAATTTAAGTTGATATCATTATATGTCCATCCGTATGAGGGAGGTACACCATACTTATCTTCAACAAGGTACCCATATACATATTTACCTATTTGATGAAAAAATAATCAAATATTCATTTTCTAAAAACGTAAAAGAATTAATTTCCTATAGAATTATGATATACAATATATATAGGTTCCTAAGCATTTCCACCATAATTGTCTCATTAATAGGAAAAATTATCTAATTCTATGATTTGATCAATGATCACCCAAATAAAATTATTCCCATTGGAGACTGTGTAAAATTTAATTGAATTCTATGGATATCTCATCGTACTATCTTACAAAAATTCATAATGAATGAAATATACAAATAGGTCACTAGTGATCATCCGTAATATTCTACTACGGAACAATGATATGATGTTCAAAATAGACTACCTTATCCCCAACAACCTATATCAATGTCTCATGTAATTATAAATCATGTAAGTCATAGGGAATACATAAAATTTATTATGTTGTTAACTATCCATAAATTCCTCTATCAAGTATATATAAACATCAAATAGTCCCCAGAACTAGAAGACAAGACCAAGACAACAGAACTAGTCACCAAAAGGCCTCCACAAAATTATGGATTGTATTAACATACTAAAAATAAATGTATGATGCTTTTATTATATATATATTTGATCATTAAATGAAGATTCATTTTTACATGATATAAGAATAAATTACCATAAACCTATTCTCATCCATGTGTTTAACATTCAACAAACTCATAATAGTTCATTTTATATAGAATCAATCAAGGATTTTATCTGTAATAATCTATTTAATGCAACAGTAACCAAATTCCCTTTTTTAAGTGTATATAAGATATCAAAAAAAATTCAGAAGATACTCATGCCAATGTCTCTTTCAGAGGTTTATATCACTCCAAGTAATAATATACTTCATCATCATGTGACCCTAATGAACTGTAAACTACTAACAAAAGTGATAGGAGAAGAAATTCAAGAGTGAAATCAACACCACTATGATGTAAATATAATGAGTAGGACAATTCCCCACATGGGGATTCATTTTATCTTATATATGGCCCACCAAAGTTTTCCTATTGATTAGAACACATCTTAATCTCATACCAAAGGTATCAAAAAAATTCATATCAAAATCATTATTCTAGAAAAAGTTGAATAGGAGTTGTTGTCAGCCTCACGATCAATTCCTGAAATGATATTTGATACATATCATTCGATACAAACTTAGACACTGTTATAAGTAAACAATTTCATAATATATGATTGATTTGAAAAATTCTAATCAAAACCACTATAATAAATATATAAACAAATGAAACATAGAATTTTAAAACAAAATTCCTTGGCCACTCCTATTAAATCACCAGCTAAATATTTTTAAAATTCACTAGGATTACTCTAAAGATTTATCATTGTAAAAATAACAACCCTTATAAGATGTAAAACAAAAATTTAGAAATACATACATATAGAAAAAATTATTTTAAAGTCTTAAGAACCATACCATGATGATCCATATGTTCTTTCAGTTTCATGAAATACAACAAAATGTTATCCAGAATATTACGAGGATGTATCTAGGAACTAATGAAAGATATAATTCTAGAAATCATTAATCCACACAATGTTGTTATTATGAAAATATTGAAAAACCAAGTATTCATAATGTTCATACATACCCCATAATACTTCATTAAGAATAACATTATATAAAATTCATAGATGATGGTATGCTAGTATTAAATTAATCTATGAAAACCATTGGGATGCCCTATATCAATCAAAAATATCACCAATCCTAGGAAATGTATGCTTATTCTTAATAGTCAGTAGATTAATACGGAAATAATCCATACTAAATGGTTGGATTCGATATGTATTATTTGTGAAGAGGATAGGAAATAAAATAGAGGTAAACATTACTTAGAAAATACATTGGCATCGAGATACCCAAGATGATTATTATGTTCCATTAAATCTATAGGTTCCATATGATATGATTGAAAGGTTATTAGGCTCATCCCTATATTTAAGTCAATAAAAAATATGACTTCTCTCTATGGATTAAACCCAAATAAATTTATAGAAAAACACACGGTAATCCATCACAATTTCAAGAAGTGTGTTACTAAAATTCTATTCACCAATATAAAGAAACATATTTGATAACTGGAATGTGTTTATTTTGACCCAAAGAACAAAAAGACTTGATCTACCTGATAATGGATCCCACTCCGCTTGCATGATGGTAGTAAATCAATCCAAAGATAAAAAAAGATCTCGATGATAATAAAAATCAATCTTATCCTTAAAAAAATAAGGTTATTTATTCAAATTATATGTTGACAGATATAAAAATGATTTAATAATAAATATCATATGATCTTGTGGTCATTGATCATAACCCAAAACATAGAATGCATAAAATTCATTTACATCATCCTTTCGATGAAAGTGAAAATATCTATCATAAATGATAAAATATCTTATTACAATACCTATATATAAATAAATTGATATGATATAACATAATTTTATTCACCTATATAAAATAATGAATTATATATAGATGATGAAATAAAGACCATACATCATCAGAAACTATGTAACCCAGAGGTAGTCATTAATTATGTGTCCCATATATTGATGAACAATCTCAAAAAATTCGTATCATACATTATCATAGAACAATCTCACTTATCTATGGTCACAAAATTTTGATAATTCACAATAGGTAATGTGTCATCATAGAACTGCGGAGTGAATTTCTTCCTGAATATTTTCAAATTTACTTCCATATGTATTTATTCTTGATGATGGATTCAAATAATTTGTAACTATGTTTTTCAATAATTTACATGGAAATGTCAACATTATAGTCAATGGGATTCTTAAAAAGGAGGTAAATCATATTTATTCATTTAGTAGAGTCCTTATGTTTGTGGGTTCCTTTTCTACTATAGAGGATTCGTGTTTTTTTGGAAAACTAAAAACCATTATAAATCTTCCATTCATAGTTTTCATCATCATTTTAACTGAGGGATTAAATAAACTGGATTATCATTTCAATTGAATTAGGGTAGACTATATTGTTTTCATATGTGACAATCACTATAGTTCATTCCTATTTATTCAAAGTCATCCTTCTAGGAGGCAATATATATAGATAATTGGACAACACGTGAATAACATAGGGATGTCTCCCTAAATCAAAACATCAAATTCATGAATTCCCATTAAATCCATTAAATAATAATGGGATAATAAAAATTGAAAAAAATATTATATCATGATATTGTTTATCTGTTTAAACAAAAAATCATTATCAAAAACATGAAAAAACAATTAATGACCACCCATTGTAAGTCGAGGTACAATTCAAATGTGAGATCCCTAATCATCTATCCTCACATATAACCCATGTTTCTATTGTTTTATATATATTATACAAACCACATAGGAAATAACAATTTTATTTAATACCATTTTGTAATAAACAAACTCATGATGATATAAAACAACATCGAATTTGGATTTCTGTAAGGTTCTATGTGTGTTTATGTTCTCAATGGGTTGGTGATAAGAACCTAGTAATCAAAACACAATATTAGGGGAATTAGTTCACCGTAAAATAAAAAAATTAAAAAGTATCATGTATTATAATATAATGATAAAATAAAATATTACACCACTAATGAATAATTACATAACCATAAGACATATAAAAAAATTCACGTGGGATAATATTAAAAACTTATGGAAAAATGAAGAAAATCATGTCTCCATGGGACCACCCATTACCTCTATACAAACCCACAAGAAGAATAACATCAACTAAGAGAATCTAGCTAGCTATATAACACTATTCCATTAAATTTTATCCTACAAAAATAATTGTACATACATTACATGGAATATGTTGGGTTTTAGGGGAACACAATGTTTGGTAAACCCCAAAATTTATAGAATTTTTGTCACTAAAAAAATATGTGTTAATCATTAAAACAAAACATGATTCATTATGATATTTCATTTGAAATCAATTTTCATAAAACATCAATTTGAATTTATTAGAACATAAAATATTTAAATAATCAAAGAAAATAAAAAATGAAATATTGATAGATAGGGGATAATAATCAAACCATATATGGAATGACATATGTTAAAAATGTGAGTAATCCAATCATGATACAAAATCATAATGAACAAAAAATGAATAAATGGGTCGTAGACTATTGGAAAATGAATCTATGGAACACAGAGAACACAAAGATGTAAAAACATGATGTATAATAATAACAACTCCTTCCAGAATCTATTGATTTCTAGAAAACCCATTGGATTGAAAAAGATAATGAGAACCTAATGATAATATCTAGTGGTGCCACACCAACTTGATATGTGAATATTTTCATAATATGAAAACTCATGTTTACCATATTTTATAAAAAAAATCATCATTAAATCAATTATAAAAATTTAATAAAAATTTGCATAATAATATATTTATCACCCCTATGATCGAAAACCTAGTTTAGATTAAAAAGTAACATTTTATCATTTTATCGATCAAATGAATTGTAAAAAATAATTTTAAAAACACCTTTTAAAAAAATTTCATATAAAAAAATATTAATTAAAAAACATCCATTATAGATATTAGATGAACCATTTTAAGAATATAAAACAATGAAAAACACAATAACTATTATATATTTCATGATAAATAACCATATTAAAAATAATCCTACCTCAATAATGGAGGATTCTATGTGGATAATTAAATGAGTTAAAGAAAAAAAAGTGATTCTATCCTCACATTCCTATAACAATAAGAAACATCTTAAATTCCACATCTGACACCCTGGACGAGGTTATCAAATCTCATGAGGGTTTTATTGATACAATCTAAAGAGAGATAAAAAAATTAATCTATGTAAAATTGGAGAAATTATTTAGATATAAACACATGTCAGGAAGGGACTCACTAGAATAGATGGATAATAAACATGTGAAAAGTGGGGAGCCTACTAGAATATAATAAAAGTAATGGGATGACCATATGAGATTTTTTGGTAAGATAAGGTTTAAAAAATATTGGTCATTTGGGAAATTATCCAATTTTAACAGTGTATAATGGGTTACAATGTTTGGTGACATAGTTGGACAAACCATTCACTATCCATGTGATCCCTAATATAGAACATAAATGAAACCTCATAGTAACATTGGGATATCTATTTGGTTAGATAAACTATAAATAATTCTTGAAATTCCCTATAGATTCAAATCCAACTATCTATAAGGTTTCCATGGATACTTGTGGGTTTATCAAAACCATTCTCATACAAAAAACACCTTCTAAACCAATTGAGATATATTATAGGGTTACCAAATGAATTCTACTAACTATATTTTTATTTTACACATATTATGTTTATCCCAATTATACAAATTCTGGACACCAGGACCTTAAATTTCATTAAATCAAAATGAATGGAGAAAATTAAAAAAATTAAACACACATGGGTCCCAATGGGTGTCACAAAAATGGATCACAAACATAAAAATATATATATAATATATTGAAAAAAATTGTTTAATTGTAAAATATTGCACCCAAAATTGAGAAAATTTTTATTTATTTTTATGAATGAGTTTGTGATTCTTACTATGATATTAATAAAATATTATATTATCAAAGAGGATAATGAGAGTTTATTTTTTCAGAAAGATTTTCTATGTTATAAAAATAAAACGTAATCTACTCTAAAATTAATGTTATATTACAATTAATATCTGTAGAATTATTATATATTTTATTATAAAGGAAAATGTAATGAGTTATATTAGGTAACTGTGAGAAAATTAATATAACTATTCCCTAAAGTATTATTATAGTAAAAGAAAAAAATTTAATTTTACTTTATTTCTTAAGGATTTTATGACTTGTGAAGGAAATGAATAATAGAATTTATAAAAATTTTATTATAATAATGAAAATGAAACATTATAAAAATTGATTTAATGATTTTATTGTATTTTATATTGACAAAATTAATATTATTTTCCTCAAGAACACATAGGATAATATTGGTGTAATGTGTTCCAAAACGAATGATAATAAAAATTGAAAAATTATAAGAATATAAATAGCTAATCATCTTTTTATCTCTTTCTGTTATGGAATTAGGAATTTTGAATATGTTTAAGGTGTTTAATATTTGGAATATAATTCCTAATTCTAACAATTATTAAAAAATTCATTCTTATATATATTACTCCCTAAAGAGGTTAGTAGGTGTGGTTTTATAATGTGTCTTGTTAAAATATGATGAAAATTTTATAATCATTAGATGAGTTAACAAAACTCCAAAGCACAGAAAAAATAATTGTGATCTATTATTATATTAATGTAATATGGTTGATAGGTGTTTATAATGGTTTTTGTTATATTGTTCTACTTTATGTCGATTAATATAAAATATTACATATTGAAGGAATGATATTCATGTTCATTTTTATATTAGTTGAATAAATAATTTTATTTATATACATTTCATGAAATTTCATCATAATTTACCTCTAAAACATGATCTCAAGTTATCTGAAATCATTTTACAACCCTAAATATTGTTGGCTATATAAAAATATAATGGTTTTTATTAGTAGTATTCATGTATTATGATTTGAAATATTCTCTTGGACAATAAACATTATTTTTTTCCATTAGATAACCCATGAAGTATTCTACAAGAAATGTTATACCCAATGTATTTGGTATTCTAATGCAGTGAATATATATTTTTTCCCATATACCATTATTGGTCATATAATTAATGATGATGATCATGTTTTCATACATTTTAGTATTTAATTAAATTATTTAAATCCAAAATTTTATCACATTTTGGGAAAATTTAATATTTGTACCCATGAGCAAGAGATCAAGCTAAAATTTTGTATAAATCATTTTACTATTTATTATGATTGATATTTGTGTTTGTGAAATACTATATTATACAGTAATTAATTTATGTTTTAAACTATTATGAATATTGAATTTATATGTCTTGGTCTTCCAATGATATTATTTATTACATAAGACATGTTGTAAAATAATTATCATATTTTCATCATATATAATATAATTAGATATGGTATAAGAAAATTGAATGATAATGAGATTAATTTTGATTTTATATTTTTTATACATCATTATTATGATTTACATTTATATATTTCATAATTTATCTAATATATTAGAAAACATACAAAACACATCCTTTAAAAAGAAAAATATATTTAACGTCATTGTATTTATATGTGATTCTAATTTTTTATTATTTATATTTATTGGATTTTGTTCTCAAATGACACTATAAAGATGATGTATTTAAATTGAAATAATTTTACCTATAATAGAGGATATTCACTTATCTTTTGTATGAATGATTCTAGTAGCACTGTAATGGATAAAAAATAATTCATCATTCCTAGGAATATCTATAATGGTCTTAAAAAAAGATTATAAAGGGACTATGTAACATGATGTATTCAGTAATTACCTAATTTATTTGTCCTACTATTTCCATAATTAAGAGGCATGGTTGGGAGATAACTAATGTAGCATGGTAATAAATATTTTTTTATTGTTTCTAAATCATTATCAGTTCATCTATCAAGAACCTACCACTTTTGAATGAGATGATCATCTATTAGAAGATCTTGATAGGAACATTAAGAGCATCAAAATTATATTTTTATGTCGAGTAGATGAGGAAATAGTACTACACTTGAGAATTTTTCCCATTCAATAATAAAGAAAAACTTTTTCTAGGTGGAAACCTGCTATTATCCATCTTATACCCATGAAATAACATTCTCCAATACATGTGGATGAAACCTAATATAAGATACCATTCTTATAGGATGATTATAATACACAAAAACACGAATATAAACATATACAAATATATTTATATAATATTATTCCTCCAAAATATCCATATAATGTATGTGAATTTGGGTTATAGAAATTTTTATTTCATTGTTATTGTGATTGGTTATCTATATTTTTAATGAAAATTATTTTTTGGTTATCATTTCTTACAGTTTCTCTTATCACCCCCAAAATTACCTTAATATCCATTGGAAAATTGTGAACCATATTTATCTATTGTTCAAAGTAAAATAATTGTGGAAGTTTTTTTTATTCAAATATTAATGACTTTATTTACATTAGTATGGGAATTAAGAGATCTTAAAACTAATTTGGTTTTGTAGTCTTCCCCACATAATAGTCATATGTTTTTTTCTTTCTTTTTAATATATGTTCTATGAAATCATTATTTATTTCATTTAAATAGAGTATTTTGACATAGATATTGTTGATCATCATAGTGGACTCATATTATCCAATATTTAGTCTTCTTGGTGTCGGTTTATTCATTCAAATAGTTGGGTGTCATGTTATTTATCATGAATAGAACATTCAATTCATTATTGAGAATTATATTCTTTAGAGAAATTAAAACATCAATACATACTCCCTAGGACCATATATATTCATTATTCTTTAATTAATTAGTTATCTTTGGCATTCATAAAATTAAATCGTTAATATTTATTGATATATATGTGTCATTTTAAATCACCTAATTGTACACTTCATTTTATAATTAACGATAAAAGACAAACATTATTGTATGAATGACCTCTATTAGTGATCATCCCAATGATTTAATTTATACTATAATCATTGGTTAATAAAATTTATTTAACCTCATACCAATGAAAAATACATGTACATCAATTCAACACTATTTCTATGCAGTGTAAACAATTGTATAATCGTTAATTTCTTAAAAAATTCAATATTATAAATGTAACACTTGGTCTTTAAATATAGTTAGATTTTCTTTTAACTAAGAAATTAGAAAATAAACATAATTTTAATCCACAATGCAATTAAAAAAATAAATTTACCTTCTTATAAATTGAATTTTATTACATTAATTTCACTATTTAAGCAATAACAAAAAAAATTAACTTATGGATTAACTTTTTTATGAAATACAAAATTTTCCAATGAATAGTGAAATTTATTAGTTTTTATTGAAAAAAATTGATATCAAATCATTTAAAATGTTTCATTTTATTTTAAATGATTTAAATTTGACATTACATATATTAAAATACGACGATCTAAATAAAGTTAATTGTAATAAATTTTATGTTCGAATTTGGATTAAAAACGTTTTCATATTTAAAAAAAATTCAAAATTAAATTCTTTTCGTTGTGTTTATCATTTGAATCAGAATTTTATTTTTTAAGACTTCTAGAATTTTAGTCACTGAAATTATATTCCATATTATTAATTATGAAGTGTAAATTTTGTAAATAGATCACATGTGTATTTTTTAAGTTAATATTTGAAAAATTATCGATGATATGGACACTTGAATACATATTTTTTTGATAATGAACTTCATATTAATTAATGAATTGAAAATAATACAAAATCTCACTCTCATGACTCTAATAACGATATATTTTTGTTACAAGGATAAATATTAAATAAATTTCATTTTAAATGTTTTTTTGAAATATCAATTACCTATTTTTATAATGATATTATTTTTGGTTATTTTTATCAGTTATATAATTACATTAAATTCTTTTACAACGTCGATATAATATTTATTAAATTAATAGAAAATAAAAAATTAATCTTAAATAATCTAAAAGAAATAATTTTTTAGACATTTAAAATACACCACTAATTTTATAGAAATATGCGTCACATTATAGTGTGTTGAATGAAATTATTATAATTATATATTTTTCTTGGTGTCATTAATGTAAAATTTAATAAATAGTGTATAAATGACATTAATGATATTTTTTGAAAATAATATATTATTGAATTATTAAATTATCAAAAAAATCATAAAATAGGAAAAAGTGGATAATATATGGTTTAAAATTTTATCTTGTGGCCATTTATGGGAAAATTTGTATATTATATGTAAAATTATATCCCATTAAGAGTGACAATGGCAATGCAACAATTTGGGTTAAAATAGGCCAACTAAGTTTTCGAAAAAGATAGGGACTAAAATACAACTTAAATATTGCAAAATATTATGTTTTAAAGGAATTTTAACAATTTACTATCTTATATTTGAAATTATTCCCACATATTACAACTTCCAAATGAAAATTAATATATTATATCTATATATTTTTATTAAATCCCAATGTGTCCATTCATTCAATATAAAGAGGAAACACCTATACTCTATTTCAAACACCAAATAAATATTATAATTTATGAAAAAAAACAAATTAATTCTTCATAACATCATTATAAATGATTTATATGATCCATTTATTCCAAAATATGAACCTTACGCCTCAAAATAGATTTCCTAGATTAGTTCATTCAATGAAGAGGCAACCATATTTTCCAACACATTCCAATTTATTTATTCTTAAACATTATAAAAATATGACACAAATATTAAAAAATAAATAATATAAAAATAAATATACATTGAGATGTTATTATTATTATTATAACTATTTATTATTTGTTTTCCATCCTATGAAAATTGAAACATTGATCCGGCATTAATACATCTTACCGTCTCTAAAAAGAGATGTAAATTATTTTTCATCACCACATTTCATTAATGTTTATAAATAATGAACAACTATATATATATATATATATATGATATTTAGTATTTAAATATTATTCTATAATTATAATATCATATATTTCTTCGTACCATCAAGACTACTAGAAAATGATAATGTTGCTCATGAATATTTTTGACTACCACCTACATGATGCAATGCAATCCATTTTAGGTATAATTGTTAAATATATAGTAATAAGTATAGATATAATGAATATATAAAATATTCATATCTTGAATAAGAATATATACATTTTCGAACCATTATCATATTAAAATCTCCTAAACTACAGAACCAAAACAAACATGAAAAATGGAGAAGTAGTCATTTAGAACATTGTTTTTAATAAATAATATATAATTAAGGTGTGATAAATGGTTACATGGAAATCACATATAAAATATATATTTATGGTTTTCAAATATATTTACTGTAAATATATATTTATTATATAGGAAATTTTAACACATATAAAAGATTTTGGACCAAAGGTGAGAGTTTATTTCACAATCTCATCATTATTTTGGATTATTTATTTTTACGAAATCATTAGAGGTACAATAAGATATTAAAATTTTTAAACCAAAAATAATTTTATTAGCCTATAAATATTACAAAAAATTATTATTATTTACATTCATTTGATTATTTTATGTATTCAAGGTACCAAAATAATGGGGTTTTGAGGAAAATAACTTTTGTTTTACATATCGCCCATGGATCATTTTTTCGATATCCATATTTATAAAAAATATTTTAAATAATGTTTTCATTATTATACATTGATTTATTCTTTGTATTTTTACCCATATATTAATTTTAAAAAAATATTTTAAATGGAATCTTCTTGTCATTTTTTTAAATGAGGATCTTTTTTATTATTCTTACAAACGTATAAAATTAATTTTTTTATCATCAATGGAATGAAAATAATTTATCAAAAGGTGACCTTTCTATGTTTTAAATATTAATTTAATACATTATAATGATAATTTTAGAGAATGTTTTCCTTTAATTATTTTATAATATGTTATATTTTTAATATGTTATTCCAAAATTAACATAATATTTTCTTGAGGAAATATTCTAGTATTATTTCTTAATGTATATTCATCTCATTCTACATTTTTTGGTGAATATTATTCTTTACCAAGGATTTAATTTTTTTAATAAGAGTATCTATATTACTCTAGATGTATTATCATTATGTATACTAATTGAAGAAATTATTAACATTTCAATCAGTACTTTTTCTCTATGAAATTTTTTAATCTTATATAATTCTCCCCTTTCACAAGGTGAAGTCATTTTACGTAGTATGTGATGTGTGGTTACACCTATAGAACCTATATTTATTATTTGTTTTCAAATTAAAAAGTAGTTTTGGTATTTGGAAAACATTTTCTCTATTAACGGATTGTTCTCTTTCCTGAAAGCCTATATAGGGAGACTATGATGTTAGATATTAAGCAATATAGCATTACAAAGATAGTTACAAATATTCATGTGATTATTTATATTGATAGAATATTAATTAATTTAGTTTCATTTTTGTTGGATTTTGTTAATGGAATATATTATTATTGTTTATCTAGACCATATTAGTAATGTTTGACTTAGATTATGATCACTAATGTTGTACAAATTCCATTAAAATCCATCCCATATAACCCTTTTTCATGTTTTATTTTCATTAGGATGTGAAAAAGGTATCTATGAATGAAATTATAGAGTTATTATAATAATTAATTAGATTTTCAATATAATTAATATAGAATATTTAATGTTTAAATAACAATTTTTAGTATCATGCATGTATCTAGTGTCCCAATAAATATAAAAAATTAATTACATGTGGATCAGTCACTTATACTTGAGATAATGTTGTAACATAACCACCGTATTTTAGCTATTAGAGTTAGAGTGTTATAATTAGTTTCATATCAAGTTACTAAGAAATATTGAGAACAAGATTAAGGAAAAAAATTGACATGGGAAGATTAACCTGTGAAAACATTATGATGATTTATAATTTTATAAAAATATCATAATGGTTTTTCTAATGAATTTATAATATGTTTTTTATAGTAGTACATCACTATATTGATACAACATATGTACATGGATTTGGAATAATTCATCTAGAGGTGTTAATCCTAAAATGTTTTCGTTGAGTATATCATGGACTTCATTCTAGTACAAAGTTAGTGTCCCCTTACTATTCAAAGGGTATAATGATCCAAGGGGATACACTTGTGATAATTAATTTTTTCTTCCAAAAATAATATGAAATAAATGGAAATATTTTGAAAAAACCAAATGATACTAAGCATATTATTCTAGTATTATCTATGTATAAATTTTGGAGTTTCAAAAGGAGTATCACATGTTTATAAATTATAAATTATATTTTATATATTTATGATGTAATCTATTATATTCCATCGATTGGAAACTGTGAAATGTAGAAAGAGAGAAAACTAAATAAATACACATAATCCATGTAGGTATATCCCTGTTAGGAAACTTAATAATTGTTGAACTGGAGCGGAACATATTAAAACAATAATGGGGTTTCTAAAACTCGTTATGACCAAGAAATATTTTGTTTTTAGTAGCCTATAACTCAATAATGTGGTGAAATAATGTTGTACCACTTCAAGGGTTTTAAAATTATTTAATTTAATTAGAACACTAATCAATTTATGTTTGAAAAAATTATATGTTCCAAAGATAAGATTTTTTTGCCATTGGGATGTAATGAAAGGGAGATGGAAATTTGGATGTTTTATCATATAATCGGTTATGTAGATCAATGGTGTTAATTTATTAATACACTATATATGAGGATGAAATAAAATATATAGAGTGAATGGATTTTATGGTGATTTTCTTGGAAAAATATTTTATTCACATGAAATAAGTGGATATAGAAAGTATATTATTATGTCCATTAAAAGTTGATAATAAAAATTTTTCTCATTATGAATAAAACATTTCAAGTATAACATGATATACAATGAAATGAATACAAAATCTCAACAGTAATTTAGATCTATTCTTTTTGGGGATAAATTCACTCATTTAATTGGAACTAGTATTTAAAATTATCTCATTATATGATGTCATAGTATTTTATGATATACATATAGATAAGGAAATATATATATATATTATGACTTCAATGGAAATAAATATAAGATAGGGGGAATGAGAACTCTGGAAAATAGAATAAAAAAATGGGAATAATGTTATGGTGAAATTTTTAAATTGTAATAAATATAAAATGAGAATTTATCAAAAATGATATGTGGAACTATAAAAATGAATATTCGGGGTATCAATGTATATTTCATTAGAAAATGCCTAAGGAGAATGTATAAGATTATTCAATCTGTATAGAGGTGGTTTAAGACCCTATGAAAAGTGGTTGAATGAATATTAATATTATCATTAATTATACTACATTATTTATTTTATTCGTTATCTTTGCACTCTTATATATTTTTCATGTTGTTTAGAAAAATTACATTCTTTTATATATATTTTATGTTATTTATAAAAATTAGATATTTCCATGTAACATTAATACAAGATTAGTAATTCTAAATTTTGAATGGTAGTATTACATCAACAGGGATGTGTAAGTTAATTCCCATTATGACTCCTCAAAATTTCCTATTTATAGAATTTATTTTTATACCTATGATTGATTTTGATATAATTATTGTTATGAATTAATGTTAAAATATATTTAAATATTTATTACCATGAGAATCAAATTTCTATTTTTGATGAGGATATAGGATTTTTTATCTTTAGTTGGGAGATATCAATGTCTCAAACATATCATTATATACCACAAATACATCTATTTAATGATATTCTTGTCGGATAATATATAACAATATATATTTATAGAGAGTGTAATATCCATATTGAGTATGTTTCTTTTATTTGAGAATACATTAATGTATTTCCCAAGAAATTACATAGTCATAGACTAGAATGTGATGTTGAGTTTTTTATTGATTTATTACATAATGAAATACATATATCAAAAAATCCAAATATAATGAACAATATGGAATTTATGGAGTTGATGAATCAACTATTTGAATTTTATGAAATGGTATTTATATTTCCTATTACTTCACCTTAGGTAAGTCATCCTCTTTACATTATGAAGAATAATGTATATATCAAACTACTTGATGATTTTAAATAATAAAATTAAATTTTTATAAATAACTACTATCATAAACCTCACATTGATCACTTGATATATCAACATTATAGAATACATCTAGTCTCAATGATTTTAGATTATTTTGGATATCCTGAATTGTGAGTAATGAGGGATCTTATTTCTATGAAAAACATTTTAAAGAGGTATATACATTAAAATTTAACAATAATTCTATTTGGATTGATGAATTAAAACTCCATTTTTAGGATTTAATGAATGTATTTTTGTCGATTTATCATGATAATTTTATTATGATATTTATTGATGAAAACATGGTGTTCTATATTAATATAACATACAAGGAGAATAAATTTTGAAACATTCATGACTCTTTAAATGAACAGATTATTAATGAAATTTATGAAGTTAGAAATATAGACTCAGAAATACTATTATCTTGCTCATATTTATACCAATGAATGAATATTAGATGATCATACAAAGATATTGGTAGGAAAATAATTGAATACACAAAATCACATAACAAATGAACATAGATTCTCTGGGTAGGTAGGTCACTAGTGTTGTGTCTTCTAAAACATTTTAATTGGATGACCACATAACATTTTTACTAATAAAGTGGGTGAGTTCAAATAGGAAATGTAATTTGAATAATATTATGAATAATTTCTGATGATATTGGTAAAGGCATTGATTTTACTCTACCATTGGGAAATAATTGATGTATGTAATATAATGATGCCTCAAAGAAGGGACATTATTTTGTGATTATAAAAAATTGTAATGATATTTCATATTTATCATGGGAGTTAAATACTCATGAATAAAACTACCCAACCCATGATCTTGAGTTGGAATTAGTAATCCACTCTTTGATAATATGGATGTATTATCTCTATAGTGAGAAATATGAAATATATAGGGATCACCAAAGTTGGAAATACATATTTTCACAGATAGTGTTAATCATGAGTTAAATGTTAGGGGATGAGGTACTCAAGGATTATGAATTCAAAAAACACAACCACATATTGGATAAAATTAAGGTATAAGTTCTCTTAACAGAAAATGATCGTGGTGTACTAACAATTAAAAGGATTGACAAGGATTAAATTTTTATAATTTTTGGGAAGATGGATATAATAATTGATAATGGAGATAAAACATACCTTATTTTTTCAAAATCCGGAAAAAATATTTATTGGGAATGTTAAAAAATTTATAGCCTAATGTTAATAATATTCAAAAAAATTGAATTCATGAATGATGAAAAATATTTCTACATAATTTCTCAAGATTACATTCTACGATTGAGAATGAGGATATGTGTTCATATACACCTATTCTAAAAATAGAATTATGAGATAATTATTATTGCTTTAATTTCTCTATAATTTAGGATCATGATAAATAGATATTTTCCAAAACCTTTTTTGTTGAATAATATTATATGGGAAATTATGGATTCTGTGTCATGATGTTTGATTTTTTAATAGGTGGGGGATGAGAGATAGTATCCTAAAGGATTCTGGAAAACTCAACCTATTATTATGTGGAAATTGGACGATATTACTATATATTGTTTTCACTATAATAATAAATATTCATGGAAATAATTATACAATAGGGGTGATTGATGATCTCCTTAAAACAAATTAACATTTCTTCACTATAATATAAAATTATCGTATAGAGAACCTTTTAAGAATATATATTATTTATGTCATAGGTCTTCATAGTGTACCTATTTTAGTTGTGTGTCATCCTGACCTATGATTTACATTTAAATTATAGAATGGTTTTGAGAATATAATAGACATTGATCATCACTTGATCACTTCATGTCATCATGAAACTGAAGGGCTTTTCCAAAGAACTACCTAAACTATTAAAGGCATGACGAGGCCATACTATGTTTAATATAATGTTAATTAGTATTAATATTTACTTTTGATAGAGTTTTCTTATAACAATATATTTCGTTCAGGTATTCAAATAGTACATTATAAAGCAATAGTTGTTATGATATTTCATACTCCAACTAGGTGGGATGATGTTGGTAAAAGGATGTTTGTAGGCCATGAAAAAGTGGAGTAGTGAAAATCAAAGGTAAAATATATTCCAACCCAAATTTAATCATTTAAATCTACGAAAAACATATATTGATAACTGAGGGAAGGAATTTTAATTTCAAGTGATAGGTCATGTTTTATGGAAAGTATATCCCTGGAAGGGTGTTGAAGATTTTGTAATAATGTAAAACTGAGCTCTATGTACACCAGAACTTCTTAAAATATTGAATGAATTGGAAATGTGGACTTCTATTTGGAAATTACACCAAGCCTCTATAAATTAATTGATATTTTATATATCTATTTATTAATGATGTAAATATCATATCAAACACATGTTCTTAAACATGATGATCTAGAATATTTCCGTGAATCCTCATACTACAAAGATTCCATACATATTATAGATACTATATAGATTCTGGTGGAATCATATGTCTCAGATGGATACTTTATGTTGGAAATGTCATCAGATAAAAGATGTGACATGGAGAAAAATGATATTTTGATGAATAAATATCCAAATATATTCAGGATGTGAAATTATGAGAAATTTAAATGGATTTCTTCTTGAATGAGATAAAAATTTAACACCTAAGCATAAATTATTATCAAATTATCCTTTAATGAAATAAAATCAATATATTCATAGTTTTCTTTAAGAATGTTATAAAAAGTTAATTTATCATATTTTAGAATTTTAAATTTATTTAAATATTTTGAATTTTTAATCAAAAATTTCAAAGAAAAGTTATGTTGATTTTTTTATTTTTCTATAATAAATAATTTTTCAATGATTAGTGAAAATTACTTTTTTAAAATTAAAATTTTATTTCTTGTTTATCAAATCGAATGAGCTAAATTTTATTATGAATGGTTCAAATGTTAAATTACTTCTCTTATATAATGATTAACCCAACTGTATTCAATGGAATCAATTTTATGTTAAAATTTCTTTAATTTTTTTTATTTAAATGTTATCTTTCTAAATAATTTTTTTCATTACCATTTTTATTTAATGGTTAAATAAATTCCATACACTTGTATAAATTATATAATGAAAAATAAAATCAATATTATGAATTATAAGTTACAAATTTGATAAATATGACACCATTATTTTTTTTGAAAATAAATATTATCAATAATAAATAATTATTACCACGGTAAGGGAAAATTAGGAAATTATGGTGAAATATAATACGATAAGGACTAAAATTTGACCATAAAACATTAATATAACATATTTAATGGGTTGATTTTGAAATTTTAAACAAATTCTTGAATGTAGCGCCCCATGGATCCATTTTCATTGATTAAGACCATAATATTAATTTATGATAATTATAAATACCTAATATCACTCTATTGACATGAATAATTGAATTTTTTATAAATAAAAAAATTTGAAAATATTATTATAAATAATAATATAAAATCTATTTTTTTCAGGTCAGTTTATTGTAATTTTTATTTATTAAATATTTTACATTAAGTAATTCATAATAATGATAAAATATTTATTCAATTAATTGATAAATAAAATAAAATATTTTAAAAAATATAATGGTTTTATTTTTTTGGTGGGTTATAGTAGACTAAGATTTTTTTATAAAGATATGACCTATTATAAATTATTTAAAATTATAGAATCATTTTCAAATTTCCTCGTGATGTATTTGAAGTCAAATAAAAAATATAGAGTCCCATATGAAATTAATGATATTTAATGGAAATAATATTTAATTATATTGTAGAAAAATTATAAAAAAATTTTCGAGGTAAAGGGTTATAATATAATGTATAAAATTCCCTCAATGTTCGATTAATGTTAAAAAAATTATCTTATAAGTAAAATTATAATCCTTTAAGAGGGAAAAATTCATTTACAGGGTTAATGATAAAATAGTATGATCGAGAGGTTAAAAATGTAATATTTTAAAATACCACATTAACATAAAAAAAATTTATTAATTGATGTTATTTAAACCATATACACTCTCAGAATAATAATTATTCCCTCATTTTAGGCAGATTCGAAGTAAAATAAAGTTTGTATATAAAAATATTTTTATATATTCCATGTGAGTCCTTTTTGGTATTTTTGGTGTTTAGAAATAGTTAATTTTGATATAATTCATGATTTCATGGTTAATGGTATTTTATACTTATGGAAGACCACAATGGACCAATACATATATATTCTAGTAATCAATAATACTATCAAATCAATTCTACAACCCTATTTTGGAATTCTATTACATAAAACCATAATCATTCCACCATTATGTTTCCATACTCAAGATAACCATTAGTGATCTCATGTGATTTTTGTTTTGTTTCTTTATCCATAAGTGGTCGTTGGTATTGATAATCACCCATAACCCTTGGATTGGGGAAAGGAAAACATAAATAGGGGTTAGATCATAATCATAGAAATGATAGGAATGGAAAATATCTTACAAAATATATACATGAAAACATAAAAACATTAACAAAAATTATAAAAAAAATATCACATTTAACATATACCAAAATCTCAAGCCAGGAAATAAAGCATTGTAGTTCATAAGGAATAAATCATAATCGAATCATGAACCATAAGAAAATAGAATTTGCATAAA
This sequence comes from Viscum album, assembly GCA_963277665.1. Lineage (NCBI taxonomy): Eukaryota > Viridiplantae > Streptophyta > Magnoliopsida > Santalales > Viscaceae > Viscum > Viscum album. The sequence continues at coordinate 528,097,768 of OY728121.1, read as the reverse complement.
ACATGGAATTGTTGAAAACAAATAAGCACAAAATATTATTTCCATTGTATCTATGTAGTTGTTTCAATGAACATAATAGTGGAAAAATCCATTACAAATCTGGGTTTACATGTTTATCTACCATGTATTACTAAATAAAATTTATTTCCATTATAACCATGTATTATAGAAATAGATTTAGTATTAATTCCATTCAAGTATATGTCATGAGATATAAATGATTACACAATTTATTAGAGGGAGATATAGGTACCACCAATCTCATTGTGAATTCATTCATACATGTGCCACAAAAACATAAATTATTCTTCATAACATTACTAATTAAATAAAATGGATTTCTTAAACATGATTATAATATAAAAAATATTAAATTAATGTATTTCATAAAATATTTCCATAATAAATGCAATGATATAAAAGTATTAATAATGATAGAAACATAACACTATTTCATATTATATAGAGAATAATTTTAATGAAACACTTGAACTTAATTCTTGAGGGAAATATCCATTCTATTTCAAAAATGATTTCACTTTTCAAAATGCCACCCAATTTTAAAAGAATATAAATTAGTTGAAAAAAACATTATATCTTTTAGAGGAAGATTATTAGAAATATTTTTTCATGAAACCATAATAATCCATTCATGTTGTATATGTTTTAAAAATCATTTTCCTCATGATTTATCTAGAAAGGTCCAATTTCACATTAATTCAAATAACAAAAAAAATTTCATTTCATACGATAGACTAAAATCACAAAAAGGGTAAAATTAAATTTTTTTTATTATAATAGAAATATAATTACATTTTTAGGAAATAATAATGCGGATGATAAATATTCCACAATAAATACTTACGAATAATTAATCTCATATAATAATGATATTGAAAATTTATCTCTTACCTTTTGTTTGATTACATCCATATGTGTCTGAAACTCCGGTATAGTGGGATTAAAAAAAATTTAACATGTAAAAGAACCATAATAATATTTATGATAAAATATATTATTCACATCTTACTTTATATTACCAGTTCATTTATCAATTCCATGTTAAAGCAATGTTTTGGTTAATAATCATTTTATTTTTCATACATTTTTTTAATTTCTATTAATGATTTTATTACATAGATAATGACTTAAATAATTCCAAAATGTAGAAAATTATTTAAATATAATTAATATTATATATATAAAATCATATAATAGATCGATAAATTAAATGGAATATACCTTTCAAGGAGATTGTGGGTCGTACATAACCATGAACGTTGTTTCAGTTTACTTATTGATTTGATTCGAAGTAATTAAATGACATATATATAAATATATAAATAAAGTAAAATTATTATGTCATATATTTTGTCACGACCCGTCCTCGGGGCCCGTGCCGTGACTACCCCAAGCCCGCCTTCCATAGGCCAGGGGCTGGCGACTAGCACCAAGGCGTAAAACCCCGGTAAACAGGGAAGGCATTGCCTTATAAGTAACAACCACACAGAGTCAGCAAGCGGAAAGTAAAGTGCAGAAAAGAAAAGGGGCCGGAAATACAAGCCCAACTGTAAAGTACAACTGAAAAGTAAAGTACAGCAACTGAAGAAAAGACGGCGGCCTCGTGTCGTCCACTGGCAATCCCACCTGAAGGGTGGGTACAGATAGCCTCCAGGCTCCTCGGGCCCCACGTCCGCTCCGAGCACGTCCCGACCAGTGGTCCACCTCCAGGTACCGTCCTGCTCCACGCCCCAACCGTGATCAGTGCTGTCCGTCGTCTGCAACCAACACAACAAGGTGCGGGCATAGCCCGTGCAGGGGTGAGTACAACTACTCAGTAAGGACCCCGAGACCCCCGAAGGTCTCCCGAAATCCACAAAGGATATAGCACAAAAGAAAGATGCAATCACGAAGTAACATCTGACTCGACTTAGGTATATGCCCATACATATACCTAAGTCCCCAATTCTAGCTCTGCTCACGAGCTCAAGAACAACTCAATCCACAAAGGAAAGCAAGACTCAAATCCACAAGGAAAGTAAACAGTAAATCCACAAAGGATAGTTCAACACAATCCACAAAGGAGAGTAACATAAGATTCAGCTCAACCAGGTATACTTTTTCAGATGACGTCAAAGATGATCACTGATCCATCTAAGTCGTCGGACCCACGAAGGATCGATAGGTACTAACCCCCGCAGAAGACCCACACAGGATCGGGCTCACACAGAACCTGTAGGCAGTGGCTCACACAGAACCGGTAGGCAGTGGCTCACACAGAACCGGTAGTAGGACCCACCCAGGATCGGGCACTGATCCGCGTAGGATCGCTGAGTGCAGTAGTCGATGCAGTCCACTGAGGATCTCTGCACAGTCGTCGCCGCAGTCCACGAAGGATCTCTGCTCTGCCGTCGTCGCAGTCCACGGAGGATCTCTGCTCTGCCGTCGTCGCAGTCCACGGAGGATCTCTGCTCTGTCGTCGAGGTCACAGCCAGCGCTAGGGTTCCCGCACGTAGCGAGCTCGTTTTGGAGGGTCCGCTCCACGAGCCGAGGGGCTGATACATCAACTGACACGTAGTCCGAAGTTGATGTATCCAAAAGTTCCGTATCGACAACAGGATCTCAACGCGACAGACGGCGCGTCAATCGGACGCCCGGTCTGAGAGTTATTGGCATTTTCGTCCCAGGGGCCCGGTTGGTTTTTAGGGCAAAACCAACCCGACCGTACTCCGCCTGTATCCGATCCTCGGGCGGAGTATGCCAAAAGTTCCGTCTCACTTAGAGGAAACTACCACAGCTGACGGTACGTCGATCGGACGTCCGTAGCTCAAGATATGAGCGTTTCCGCTCCGAGGGCCCGGTTGGTTTCGTGTACGAACCAACCCGGCCGTACCCAAAGTCTTCCGAAACCTTGAGTATAATGTACCGAAACGACCGTCTCGATCCAAGGATCGCGTAGCCGCTGACGGTTCGTCAATCGGAGGTCCCAGGCCCAAGATATGGGCGAAAGACCGTAGAGGGCCCGAAACGGGGGGTACTGGGCCCGGGGCGACCCGGCCCGAACCCCCCCTGGGGTCGGCCGAACCGGGTCGGACCGAACCGGGTCGGCCCGACCCGGCCCGAACCGGCTCGGCCGGGTCCGGTCCGGCCTGGGCGCGGCCCGGCCGACCGGACCGGCCGGCTCGGCCTCGGCCGGGCGGCCGAACTGCCGCCGCCGCGGGGTTGAACCCGCGGCTTGAGAGAAACCGCGGCCCCGCGGGGGGCCGCCTGTCACGCGGACGCGGCCGGGCCGCCGCGTCCGTCCCGGTTCCGCGCGGCCGCGGAACCGGCTGCCGCCGCCGCCGCGGCTTCAGCCGCGGCGGAAGATTTCCACGGCGGCGCGCCTGGCGCCGCCGCCTCCGGTCGCCGGCGCCGCCGCGCCGGCGACCCGCGCCGCCGCCTCCTTCCGCGGGCCGCCGGAGATGCTCCGGTGGCCCGATTTCTTTCCCGTCTGCGCCGATGCTCCTCCCGGGGGACGATCTTCACTGCGGAGCCAACAAATTTCCCTTGCCGCACGGTTCGTCGTCGTCCGCCAAATCCGCGCAAAAAGAGAAGATCGGCGGAGGGTTGCCGGGTCTTGTTCGTTAGACCCGCACCCTCCGCGTTAGTCATAATCCACGGGAGGAACAATAAAACAATCAACAACAATTTTAAATGTTAAAATTGTTCGAAGATCAAGTTCTTTACTTTAAAAGAAATAAATCACGGGAAGGAAAATATTCCAATCAACCCTTACCTTATCGTCGTCGTCGTCGTCGGACGAGAGGTCGTCGCGGAATCGCTCGTCGCGGAGGAAGGAGATCGTCGCGTCGCCAATCTCCGGATCAAGATCAAACGGATTTAATTAGTTTAAATCCGTTGATATTGAAATTAAAAAGGGAGAAGAAAAGATCCGATTCTCACCTTTGTTGCCGAACGAGGGTCGGCCGCGGAAGAAGAGGCGTCGCCGAAGAACGTCGCGGGTAGATCTCGTCGACGTCGCAGATCTTGGTGTGCGTCGTCGAATTCCGGTCGCCGGCGTTCTTCGCGTTCTTCGCGTTCTTCGCGTTCTTCGCGTTCTTCGCGTTCTTCGCGGAGAGGGTGGAGGAACGAAGATTCTTTAAAATCCTTTCCAAGGATTTTTAGGTTGGTCTTATTTTATAAACATGCCAACACGAAACCGGTTAAGAAACGATCCATCAATTCGTTGAATTAATTCAACGAAAGAAACGACCCATTTAATTCACGAAGAAACAGTCCATTTAATTCACGAAATAAACCGCCCAATTAAATGGTCTGTTAAGAATTAAAGAAAACGCGTCGGTTGACTTTTCAGTTACTTTGACGGGTTTTCGCGGGTGCGTTACTTAGCGAAAGAAACGGCGGGCTCGTGCGGGTCCCACCGCACAAATATCCTACCAAGGGGTAGGATATTTCTGGATAGCATCCTATCCAGTTCAACTCAGTTCAAGCCGCCTTTATGTGGCTTCAAGTGGCTTCCAAGCTGCTTAAGTGAAATAAAAATAAGTTGTCGCACAAACTTTATTTTATTTCTGACTTAAAGCCGCAAAAATTTAAAAACCACGTCTGAGCAAACGCAACTCCGGAAGAGGCGTTTCTAAGCAAATACCGGCGCTGCGATTTCATCGGTGCCCTCAGAATTCGATTCCGGGCACCGGTTCAAAAGATAGAAAAACCCGCTCGTCCGTTCACTGAACGTACCCGAGCCAAACTTCGGAAATTGATTCCGGGCACACCGGGCCTCAGAATCAGGTGCCGTCTGAAGCTGCGCCCTTGTAAAATTCCAAAGAAAATTAAGAAAAAAAAATTTCCTTGAAATTTGCGGGTCTTTACATTACTCCCACCTCAGGGCTTTACGTCCCCGTAAAGATACATCAAAAACTAGGGGAACAAATGGGGGTACTGAGCACGCATCTGAGCCTCCCGCTCCCAAGTGCTCTCCTGGAGGTTCCCGTGCTGCCATCTGACGCGCACAAGAGGAACCGACCGCCCACGTAGGACCCGCTCCTGTCGATCCTCGATCTCCACTGGAACCTCCGCAAAAGTCGCCCCATCGTCCACGTCCAGCTCCCCAAAGTCGATGATGTGCGTCGGGTCGTCCACGTATCTCCTTAGCTGAGACACGTGGAAGACGTCGTGCACCCGGTGCAACTGAGGTGGTAGAGCCAGGCGATAAGCCACCTCTCCTATCCTGCTGAGCACCTGGAAAGGCCCGATGAAGCGTGGAGACAACTTGCCGCCTCGGCCAAATCTCCGTAATCCACGTCGAGGTGAGACACGCAAAAAGACGTGGTCGCCATCCTCGAACTCTAGTGGCCTCCGCCTCCTGTCAGCATATGACTTCTGCCGGCTCTGAGCTGTCCTCATCCTCTCCTGAATGATCTGGACCTTCTCTGTCGTGGCTCGGACCATCTCTGGTCCCACGAGTGCTGACTCCCCAGGGTCTGTCCAGCACAACGGTGATCTGCAGGGTCTGCCGTACAACGCCTCGTATGGTGCCATCCCGATGGTGGAGTGGTAGCTGTTGTTGTACGCAAACTCCACCAAGGGTAGGTGGTCCTCCCAGCTGCGACCAAAGTCGAGAACACATGCACGGAGCATGTCCTCGAGTGTCTGTATGGTCCTCTCCGTCTGTCCATCCGTCTGAGGGTGGAAGGCTGTGCTCAGATGGAGCCGCGTCCCGAACGCCTCCTGCAACCCCTTCCAAAGCCGGGAAGTGAAACGAGCATCTCGATCGGAGACGATAGACGATGGCACACCGTGAAGCCGTACGATCTCCTGGACGTAAAGACGTCCCAAGCTCTCTACTGAGCCCTGCTCTCCGATGGGTAAGAAGTGTGCCGACTTGGTGAGTCGGTCGACAATCACCCAAATGGAGTCGTGACCTCTGGAAGTGCGTGGAAGTCCAGTCACGAAGTCCATAGATATGCCATCCCACTTCCACTCCGGGACCTCCAAGGGCTGTACCAAGCCTGCTTGTACCTGATGCTCTGCCTTCACCTGCTGGCAGGTGAGGCATCGCGAAACGAACTCTGCCACAGCTTTCTTCATGCCCGGCCACCAGTGCTGTCGTCTGAGATCCTGGTACATCTTCGCCACTCCGGGATGTACCGCCAAGGGAGAAGTGTAAAACTCTCTCAGCACCTCCTCTCGTAAAGCAACTGGTACGAAGGTACGTCCTCTGAAAAGGATGTCGTGCTCTGCTCCAAGGGAGAAGCCATCAGGCGCCTGACCTGAGGATATCAGTGCACGCCGGGTCTCACAGTCAGCGTCCCCACGCTGAGCCTCTCTGACCCGCTGTAGAAGTGGAGGAGAGACTGTGAGAGACTGAAGAAAGGCTGCTCCGTCTCTATCCACGAAGGATATCTGCAAGGAGGCTAGCTGCTCCGTCGCCTCCTCAAGCAGCTGAATGCCCGTCCTCCTGCTGAGGACATCGGCTACCACGTTCCCCTTCCCAGGAGTATAGACTATCTCAAAGTCATAGTCCTGGAGTAACTCAAGCCATCTCCGCTGTCTCAGGTTCAGGTCCTTCTGAGAGAAGATATACCTGAGACTCTGGTGGTCAGAAAAGACTGTGAAGCGCTCGCCCATCAGATAGTGCTCCAAGTCTTCAGAGCGAAGACCACTGCTGCTAACTCCAGGTCATGAGTGGTGTAGTTCTGCTCATGCGGCCTCAACTGACGTGATCCGTAGGAGATCACGGCCCGCTCCTGCATCAGGACGCACCCGAGTCCAGTCCCTGATGCATCGCAGTAAACTACGTACCCAACTCCCTCCTCAGGCAACCTCAAGATAGGTGCGCTGGTCAATCTCTGTCTCAGCTCCTGGAAGCTCTGCTGACATCTGTCTGACCACACGAAGGGTTTCCCCTTCTTTGTCAAATCTGAGAGTGGTGCCGCAACTCTGGAGAAGTCCGGCACGAATCTCCGATAATATCCCGCTAGGCCCAAGAAGCTCCGCACCTCTGTCACGCTCTTGGGTGGCTCCCAAGCTAGCACTGCCTCGATCTTCGCGGGATCCACTGCAACTCCCGCCTCAGAAATGACGTGTCCTAAGAAATGGACCTCACGTAACCAGAACTGGCATTTTGAGAGCTTGCCATAAAGCTGGTGCTCTCGGAGTATGTCTAGCACAACTCGCAGGTGGTAGGCATGCTCATCCTCAGTCGTCGAGTATACCAAAATGTCGTCAATGAAGACAACGACAAATCGGTCGAGGTATGGCTGGAAGATCCTGTTCATGAGGCTCATGAACACTGATGGAGCATTGGTGACGCCGAACGGCATAACCAAGAACTCATAATGGACATACCGACACCTGAAGGCCGTCTTCTGCACGTCCTCGTCTCGAACTCTGAGCTGATGATAGCCTGACCGGAGGTCTATCTTCGAGAACCACCGCGCTCCCTTGAGCTGATCGAAGAGGTCATCAATCCGTGGCAGCGGATACTTGTTCCTCACTGTCACCTGGTTCAGGCGACGATAGTCGACACATAGTCGCAAGCTCCCGTCCGCCTTCTTGGCGAACAAAATCGGGGAAGCCCAGGGTGAAACACTGGGTCGGATAAACCCCTTGCTCTGCAAGTCCTCCAACTGTACCCGCAGCTCTCGAAGCTCGGCGGGGGCCATCCGATATGCTGGAGTAGATATCGGGGCTGTCCCGGGGTACAAGTCGATGTAAAAGTCTACCTCTCTACGAGGAGGTAGCCCTGGAACGTCGTCGGGAAAGACGTCCACGTACTGGTCCACCACTGCAGGAAAAGCCGGACTCCGCACATCCACTGCTCCTAGGATGAGGCTAGCCAACTGATGAGAGATGGGCTGCACTCTCCTCTGCGGAAGTCCATCCTGTGCTGCAAAGGTTCCCTTCTCGCCGGTGAAGGTAAACCTGCTCCCGTCGGTACGAACACATCGCACCTTGCGCCTAAAACAGTCGATCTGGGCATGAACCGTGGATAGCCAATCCATGCCCAAGATGACGTCGTAAGGCCTCGACGCCGCTACAAGGAGATCCCAGCCGAAGCTCTCGCCTCCTAGAGTAAGCTCACACTGCCGGCACCCGTGCATAATCGTCGAGTCTGCTCCCGTAGGAGTCTCTAGCCGTAAGGATCGAGCCAACGGCTCAGTCGGAATCTCCGAGCTCCGAACAAGGGCAGAGGCTATGAAAGAGTGACTCGCTCCTGTGTATATAAGTACTGCAGCAAGGGTGGAATAGACACAGATTGTACCTCGAATCATCTCTGGCATGTCGGGGTCGTAGGCCTCCACTGCCTGGAGCTGGGCCTGTCTCTGCCCGCCAGCTCCCTGTGGTCGAGGTGGCCCTCCTGGTGGTGGTGGGGGTAGAGCCTGGAAGCGTCGCCCACCACCCGCTGCTCGGCCAGCTCCTCTGCCTCGTCCGCCTCCTCCCTGCGGACCGCCACGGTCGACCCTCTGCCTCTGCCTGGGTGGCCCCTCCACCGTCTGCTGCTCCTCTGGTCGGCGAGTCGGGCAGTCACGAGCCATGTGACCCTGCCCGCCGCAAGAGTAGCACAGCCTGCCTCTCGAAAGGCTGGCACTCCGCTGTGTGCCTCGCACCGCTGAGCTGGTGTCCTGAGGCCGTCTGCGAGGGGGTCTGGTCTGCCTGGACCCGTGAGTCATCCGTCGGCTGCCTGCTGCCGATGACTCAGCTACCTGCCGCCCTGCGCTAGGTCTCGCTGCTGAAGAAGGCTCTGCCAGGAAGCTCTCGATCAGGAGGGCTCGCTCCAGCACTCCCGCCTGGGTCGGAATACTGAGGGAGATCAGCGACGCCCGAATCTCCTGTCGCAAGCCCTGCTCGAAGGTCCGGGCCCGGAAGAAGGGGTCCCGTACCATGTCGGTCGAGTAGCGAGATAGGTCCGTGAACCTCGCCGCGTACTGAGCGACTGTCATGCTGCCCTGGCGCAGCTGGAGAAGCTCCTGGATGCGCACCGCTCGGAGGGTGGCCGGGACGAACTCAGAGCGGAAGAGGCTCTCCAAGTCCGCCCAGAGCAAGGATGCCTCATCGTGAACCTGGAGCATCAGGCTCCACCATCGTCCTGCCGCCGCCTGCAGGAGGCTCGCTGCGAGGATCACCATGAGATCCGCTGGTGTCCTCACTAGCCTGAAGATCCGTACCACCGCCTCTAGCCAGTCCTCGGCGGCCTGGGGGTCCTCCTCACCGCGAAACCTGGGCGGTCGCTGGCTCTGAAACTCGTGCAGTGCCCTGAGGCGACGTGCATCGTCAGCGTCTGGTACTGGTAGCATCGGTGGCTCGGCGGGTAAAGCTACCGCCGGTGCCACAGCTGGCAAAGGGCCCTGCACCGAGGCCTCGTCGCTCGGTGGGCTGCCGTCGCGCCCTACACTCGGAACCCTAGCTGGCAGTCATCGCGGGGCCATCCTGAAAAAGAGAACAAGAGCACCACAGTCAGAACAGTATACCTGGCGAGCTGGCACAAGTAATCACAAGGAAAACTTGAGACTTTCATAAAGCAGATCAGTATACCCGGTGAGCTGACACAAGTAATCACAAAGAAAACTTGAAACACACACGCAATCAATGTTTTCATGCATTAAGTCGGAAATCAGGAGTCAGGGTCCTGGTGTACGGATACGTCGGCCGCCGCACCAACACTGGGCTCCCTGAACTGATAACCACACTCAATACACTAAACACTATTGCTTCACATAGAAAGAAAGGATGATCAGAGTCCGCGGTAGAACCAACCACCTCTGATACCAATTTGTCATGACCCGTCCTCGGGGCCCGTGCCGTGACTACCCCAAGCCCGCCTTCCATAGGCCAGGGGCTGGCGACTAGCACCAAGGCGTAAAACCCCGGTAAACAGGGAAGGCATTGCCTTATAAGTAACAACCACACAGAGTCAGCAAGCGGAAAGTAAAGTGCAGAAAAGAAAAGGGGCCGGAAATACAAGCCCAACTGTAAAGTACAACTGAAAAGTAAAGTACAGCAACTGAAGAAAAGACGGCGGCCTCGTGTCGTCCACTGGCAATCCCACCTGAAGGGTGGGTACAGATAGCCTCCAGGCTCCTCGGGCCCCACGTCCGCTCCGAGCACGTCCCGACCAGTGGTCCACCTCCAGGTACCGTCCTGCTCCACGCCCCAACCGTGATCAGTGCTGTCCGTCGTCTGCAACCAACACAACAAGGTGCGGGCATAGCCCGTGCAGGGGTGAGTACAACTACTCAGTAAGGACCCCGAGACCCCCGAAGGTCTCCCGAAATCCACAAAGGATATAGCACAAAAGAAAGATGCAATCACGAAGTAACATCTGACTCGACTTAGGTATATGCCCATACATATACCTAAGTCCCCAATTCTAGCTCTGCTCACGAGCTCAAGAACAACTCAATCCACAAAGGAAAGCAAGACTCAAATCCACAAGGAGAGTAAACAGTAAATCCACAAAGGATAGTTCAACACAATCCACAAAGGAGAGTAACATAAGATTCAGCTCAACCAGGTATACTTTTTCAGATGACGTCAAAGATGATCACTGATCCATCTAAGTCGTCGGACCCACGAAGGATCGATAGGTACTAACCCCCGCAGAAGACCCACACAGGATCGGGCTCACACAGAACCTGTAGGCAGTGGCTCACACAGAACCGGTAGGCAGTGGCTCACACAGAACCGGTAGTAGGACCCACCCAGGATCGGGCACTGATCCGCGTAGGATCGCTGAGTGCAGTAGTCGATGCAGTCCACTGAGGATCTCTGCACAGTCGTCGCCGCAGTCCACGAAGGATCTCTGCTCTGCCGTCGTCGCAGTCCACAGAGGATCTCTGCTCTGCCGTCGTCGCAGTCCACGGAGGATCTCTGCTCTGTCGTCGAGGTCACAGCCAGCGCTAGGGTTCCCGCACGTAGCGAGCTCGTTTTGGAGGGTCCGCTCCACGAGCCGAGGGGCTGATACATCAACTGACACGTAGTCCGAAGTTGATGTATCCAAAAGTTCCGTATCGACAACAGGATCTCAACGCGACAGACGGCGCGTCAATCAGACGCCCGGTCTGAGAGTTATTGGCATTTTCGTCCCAGGGGCCCGGTTGGTTTTTAGGGCAAAACCAACCCGACCGTACTCCGCCTGTATCCGATCCTCGGGCGGAGTATGCCAAAAGTTCCGTCTCACTTAGAGGAAACTACCATAGCTGACGGTACGTCGATCGGACGTCCGTAGCTCAAGATATGAGCGTTTCCGCTCCGAGGGCCCGGTTGGTTTCGTGTACGAACCAACCCGGCCGTACCCAAAGTCTTCCGAAACCTTGAGTATAATGTACCGAAACGACCGTCACGATCCAAGGATCGCGTAGCCGCTGACGGTTCGTCAATCGGAGGTCCCAGGCCCAAGATATGGGCGAAAGACCGTAGAGGGCCCGAAACGGGGGGTACTGGGCCCGGGGCGACCCGGCCCGAACCCCCCCTGGGGTCGGCCGAACCGGGTCGGCCCGAACCGGGTCGGCCCGACCCGGCCCGAACCGGCTCGGCCGGGTCCGGTCCGGCCTGGGCGCGGCCCGGCCGACCGGACCGGCCGGCTCGGCCTCGGCCGAGCGGCCGAACTGCCGCCGCCGCGGGGTTGAACCCGCGGCTTGAGAGAAACCGCGGCCCCGCGGGGGGCCACCTGTCACGCGGACGCGGCCGGGCCGCCGCGTCCGTCCCGGTTCCGCGCGGCCGCGGAACCGGCTGCCGCCGCCGCGGCTTCAGCCGCGGCGGAAGATTTCCACGGCGGCGCGCCTGGCGCCGCCGCCTCCGGTCGCCGGCGCCGCCGCGCCGGCGACCCGCGCCGCCGCCTCCTTCCGCGGGCCGCCGGAGATGCTCCGGTGGCCCGATTTCTTTCCCGTCTGCGCCGATGCTCCTCCCGGGGGACGATCTTCACTGCGGAGCCAACAAATTGCCCTTGCCGCACGGTTCGTCGTCGTCCGCCAAATCCGCGCAAAAAGAGAAGATCGGCGGAGGGTTGCCGGGTCTTGTTCGTTAGACCCGCACCCTCCGCGTTAGTCATAATCCACGGGAGGAACAATAAAACAATCAACAACAATTTTAAATGTTAAAATTGTTCGAAGATCAAGTTCTTTACTTTAAAAGAAATAAATCACGGGAAGTAAAATATTCCAATCAACCCTTACCTTATCGTCGTCGTCGTCGTCGGACGAGAGGTCGTCGCGGAATCGCTCGTCGCGGAGGAAGGAGATCGTCGCGTCGCCAATCTCCGGATCAAGATCAAACGGATTTAATTAGTTTAAATCCGTTGATATTGAAATTAAAAAGGGAGAAGAAAAGATCCGATTCTCACCTTTGTTGCCGAACGAGGGTCGGCCGCGGAAGAAGAGGCGTCGCCGAAGAACGTCGCGGGTAGATCTCGTCGACGTCGCAGATCTTGGTGTGCGTCGTCGAATTCCGGTCGCCGGCGTTCTTCGCGGTCTTCGCGTTCTTCGCGTTCTTCGCGTTCTTCGCGTTCTTCGCGTTCTTCGCGGAGAGGGTGGAGGAACGAAGATTCTTTCAAATCCTTTCCAAGGATTTTTAGGTTGGTCTTATTTTATAAACATGCCAACACCAAACCGGTTAAAAAAACGATCCATCAATTCGTTGAATTAATTCAACGAAAGAAACGACCCATTTAATTCACGAAGAAACAGTCCATTTAATTCACGAAATAAACCGCCCAATTAAATGGTCTGTTAAGAATTAAAGAAAACGCGTCGGTTGACTTTTCAGTTACTTTGACGGGTTTTCGCGGGTGCGTTACTTAGCGAAAGAAACGGCGGGCTCGTGCGGGTCCCACCGCACAAATATCCTACCAAGGGGTAGGATATTTCTGGATAGCATCCTATCCAGTTCAACTCAGTTCAAGCCGCCTTTAAGTGGCTTCAAGTGGCTTCCAAGCTGCTTAAGTGAAATAAAAATAAGTTGTCGCACAAACATTATTTTATTTCTGACTTAAAGCCGCAAAAATTTAAAAACCACGTCTGAGCAAACGCAACTCCAGAAGAGGCGTTTCTAAGCAAATACCGGCGCTGCGATTTCATCGGTGCCCTCAGAATTCGATTCCGGGCACCGGTTCAAAAGATAGAAAAACCCGCTCGTCCGTTCACTGAACGTACCCGAGCCAAACTTCGGAAATTGATTCCGGGCACACCGGGCCTCGGAATCAGGTGCCGTCTGAAGCTGCGCCCTTGTAAAATTCCAAAGAAAATTAAGAAAAAAAAAATTTCCTTGAAATTTGCGGGTCTTTACATATTTAATTAGTTTTTATTATATATAATTTATAGTCATTATTGCAGGGTTGATATGGAGAATCAATCTCACAACATCACGGACACGGTATGCCATATGTAAGCATGAACGTCAATCAAATTCACATAATGGTTAAATGGTATGAAATTGGATGATATATTAATTGTAATTAATAACTATCTTGTTATATTCATTATTTTTAACTATTATACCTATCACTATACCCATCCAAATTATGAAATTTTGGAGAACAAATTACACCACGCTAATGAGACAGTAAGTTGTACGTACGCACACATGGTGATATTATTAATCATAAGATGACTAAAATGATGTATAAAGTTATACCATAATTATAATAATAAATCATAATATAGATGATACTATATTTATTACATTACAATGGGAGAAAAAATAAGAATATGATTTAAAATTAGAAAATTATTTTGAATGATGTGATTATGGAATTACCCCCTTTACGAGTATCTCCTTTTGATTTTCACAAAAGGTCTCCATAGGATGGCTTTATGCCAAAATTGTTGCCTATATGAGGAAATTAGGGATATTTAGAGATTATTTGAGATGATGTTTGATGAGCTAAATTCCTTTAATGGCATGAGTATGTCGGAAGAGGTGGTGGCCATTTATAAGAGGGTGGTGGTGCACTTAGGGAATGTCCAAAAATATTAATTTATTATAAGTTTATTTTTTGGTTTTTAATGGTCCAGAAATCATTTATTTCAATGATTTTATTACTATGGTTTTAAATAATCTCAATCAATAAAATATGGAAATTTCTTGATTTTATTTTAAACCTTATCATTTGGATTTATCCCTTTTTAATCTATTTAAAATTATTTGTGGCAATAATATTATAAATGTTAAATGGTTATTAAAATTTATTTTAGTGTTGTCAAATTTCCATAATTGGATACTTTATAATAATTTAGACCATATTTTGTTCAATTTATTTTTTAAAATTTTTTTATGATTTTTTAAAAATTTAAAAAAATTTCATTTTTATAAAATATCAACAGTGTCAATTTTGACACTATTTAATTATTTTACATTATATAAAATTCACATTAAATATAAAATCAAAATTGAAATATGTAATACACTATAAACATGTTATAGTTTCCTATAAAATAATTAGAACTCATTTATTAGTTATTATGATATTTTTTTAATATTTTCAAAACAATTTATTTTATATTTCTAACAATAAAATAATTACTACATCATAATTAACTCATCATTTATGATAATTATTTAATCTATAAAATCTATAAATAAATTCAATGGATGTATTTAATTTCATTATCATATTTAATATTATTTATACTCTATGTTTTATCATTTTTATCAGTGTAGTAATGTTATTTTAGTTATAAGATATATGAGATTGACATATTGTGACTTTATTTTGTTTTAATTATAATTAAGTCACATTCATGGAAAAAATAAAATTAAATGAATCCATTCTGGCAATACGTGATATTTTTCGAATTTATTAAATTAAATAGGATATTGGTAGGTTTCATGGAAATTTTATTATGTTTATACTATTTTTTGTTATCGTAATTTAACAGATTTACCTTTAACTGTGGAAAATAATAATTACGATAGATAATATTCATAATATCAATAAAAATACTAAATTTAATATATTAACATAATTTTGACCCACTGATTTCAAATAATGAATCCATTTTTAAAAATTCAAAACACAAAAGTTGCAGTAATTAATTTCAAAATTAAATATCATTGTCAAAACAAGGAAACATGTTGTTAAAAATAAAAAACATTCAAAATATTAACTCACGTTTATGTAAAATTATAATGTGAGATTACATCCAATTACCAAAATTGAATTTAATTTTATAAATACAATCCAAATTAACTTTCAAAAAAATTAAAAATATAATCTAACTATATAAAATTTTTATACGAAAATTCGGTTTTGAATTAAAATGTATTATTTATCAGTATTCCTTAAAATATGATTTTCATTAGAGAAAATAAAAAAATGTAAACCATGATAAATTTTGATGTACAGCTTCCAGATAAGAATATTATTCTGTCAAATAAAGTGTATAAAATTTTAAAAAACTATATTTTAAAAGGTTTCTCCATCAAAAGTTTGTAAAACTTTATTTCATTGAAAAATACTTCTTTTATAAAAAATTAGAATATGTTCTTATATCCTATGTATATAACATATAAGATGAATTTAATAAAACACATTGAATATATTAAATACATATTTTACTAATAATATCTGCAAAGTGTGATTTTATTATTTTATAGACTCACTTATATTCCTATAAATATTATTTATAAGGAAGTTAATATAATTCATTCCGCCATTATAATTAAAAAGTGATTATATTTAGATATCAATTATACATAATCTTCAGTGAAATGAATTTAATCATAATAGCATGAAATGTTTTTCAACAAAATCTGATAATAGTGTTCTATATAAAACAATATAATTTAATTTTTCATATAGCGCAAGCTAATCTTGGTGTAGTGTAGAACACAAGAAATCAGAAAAATTAAAAAAGAATATATCTTATAAAATCTCAGGGTGTTACATGGGATATATAAATAGGTACCTTTTGTTTCTCCTAGTATTTCTCCTTATCTGTTGTTATTTATTATTTTGGTGTTGTGGGAATGGATTCTGTTACTTATATCTATTTTTTATTGGGCCCTTCATGTGGCCTTGTTTCTTTTAAGATATGGAAATATAACACTTTTCAACATGACAACAATACAACCTTAACATAATTTCATCGGTATATCATAGTGTTACCAGGAAGAGTACCCAGTAATATTTCATATATTATTTATTCAAATCTCCATCTTTCTAAAACATTCTTACTGGATTTACATCTATGTCTCTTATATTTCAATCAATTGATCTGACTTGTGAACAAAGGATGTTAAGAGGTTCTCTGTGTTACTCTATAGTGGTGGATATGGCTGTTGCGGTCTGGCTAGGTTGGTGGATTTTTTTTTGTGTCCTCATAAAGGGTTATTGTGGATATTTCTATGGATGTGGTCATAGGTTAGGGTTCATTGGTGGATACCCTGGTGGTCCTTGGTTGAAAAACTAAGCTTTATGAGTATATTGCTGGAAATATACATGATTGTTTTGAGACAACAACTGAGAATGCATTTGATAATAAAATGTTTATTTTTTTTCTAGTGAAATGGATGAATTTTTAGATTGAAATTAGATTGTTATAATCATATATTTCTTCATATCCTTCATTGAAATAATGATACATGTGAGTTCCACCACCAATATCACATGACAAAATCTTAATGACAATGATAGGAGGGGGTTGGGGTTGATATTAAAAATGACTCAAAATTATTGGTATGCACTTCATATGTCTCTGTTAATATTTTGGTATCATCAACATGGTTGATTCAACAGCATGGTGGTCAATGGTTACTTTTCACAGCCTGACATTATTGGTTACATAATCCAAAATAGCTTTTCCCGCATCGGGTGTTAAAAACATAAAACCTCTCTTAGCGGTAGCATCGATGATTGTTTGTGACGCTCACTAGAGTCTCTTATATAATGTTTTAATTTGAATCAAAGTATCTAGTATATGATGTTGAAATGATCTCAATAGTTATTTGAATTGATCACCTGCTTCCCATATGGATTCTCCATCTAGTTATGCCATTATCAGTATATTGTTTCATTGCTTCATGTTCAGGACTGGTGTAAAGTATATATCAAGAAATTTTTTTCAGATCTCATCCCAAGTCATAATTAAATTTAATCATGGCCTTTGACCCTATATTTTTCTCAGTATCTATGTGAAAAGTGGAAGAGAATATGTCTTATAGCATCAGACAATACTCCCTGGTTTTGAAAGGCATCACATACTTTTAGAAAGATAGAAATATAATCACATTGGTATTTTATATGAAAACCATAGAAGTTCCCCATGTTATAGATCATGTTAATGAGTCATGGATTAATTTCCAATGTGTGTGCTCGAATATTTTGTAGAATAATTATTGGTGATGCACCATGGATCGAAGGTAAACCCTATTCCCTGATGGTCTTCTTTGGTTGCATTGGGTGCTCCAAAATTAAATGGGGGTATGGAGAGGTTGGTCCTATAGGATGATTTTTCATGTCCATTATTGACTGAAGGAGTGAAGAAAAATTCCATTAAATCATTGGATCCATGGCCATAGTTTTGAGTGCTTCAAGGATCCTTGATCAGGTCATAGGAACTTTGTAAATGCACTGAAAATAATGAAGAAGACTCAAGGGAGTCATAATGAAAGGGGATGAGGGAATGGTAAAACAATGGTAGAAAAATGGAGTTCTTTTATACCAAAGCATTGTTTCCTCACTGAAAATAGTGCCATAAATATAATGGCTCCAACAAGATAGTTTTGTTACTTCCTCCATGTTGTTTAAAATTTATATTATATAATTAGTCACAAACATTCACTAACTACAATGTCATAGTATATTGGTATAAAAAGGTTGAATCCACATTTAAAATGCCATTTTATTTTTGGAAAATCTATTTCCAAAATCTGTAAGGGATTCCTTTTAAGAAATCATTGTTTGAGAGTATGATAAATGTAATATTCTGAAAAGGAAATAAATTAAATCATAGGGTTCGGATCAAGTCGAGTGTATAAGAGAAGGATGTCGTTTAATTATAACATTGAAAATATCCAATGTAATTTTCTATGAAGAAAAAAAAGATAACTATTTTATATTGGTATTATCCTCCTAGTCTTTCCTTGGATGTTGTTATTCCATGCTTGGAGGATAGAGATTGAATATGTGAATTATATTTGTCTTGATAAGGCAGAATGTTTCCTAAGCCAGTGGTAATTTCATAGACATCTACAATTATGATTGTATCATTTCATTGAACATACATTGGTTTGGGACATTCTCACAAATGGGACAGACCATAGGCTCATAACCTAGTTGCATACTCAATTAGGCTTCCAGGTTTAAACATAAAGGTATATTTAGTAATACACATACATTTATTGATCCCTAAGCTTGCAATATTTAGCTACTCATGGAGGGTAATTATGTATTTAATCAAGTGAATTATATCATGCATGATAGATTTATCTAAATTAATGGAATCTAGATCAAACAATGTTTCTAGGTAGTGGATACTGAAATAAACATGTATTAAGTAAGTCAAAATTTAAAATAAATGATTACTTAAGAAACAATAATTGTTATTGAATCAAAATATGATGGAGTGAATTGATGAAATTGAAGAATAGATGAATAACCACTCTTTGATTCATAAAAATGCTCATACACAATGAATTTGAGATTTTGAGTGGGGAAAGGGTGAATTAATTTACAATGTAAATGGAAGGGATAAGAGAATCATGTTTGGAATATATGAAATGATTTACAAATCCACTACTTTTAAATGAACATTTCATCCTGATGTGTACCTGAACTACACGTCCTATAGACTCGATCCCAATGATTTTCCATGTATTTTGGATATCCAGTGTGGCATGAAGGTATCTTGAAAATTTAAGAGGTTTGATTTGGTACATGACATGACATTGGAATTCCAAAAGTAAACATCATTTCTATCTGAATTTTTGTGTGGATTCTTCATGGATTTCTCTCATGGGGCATTCACTAACATCAAGAAGTTCGTGTTTAATTCATGATGTGAAGTTTATTTTTCGTTGTTAGCTTCATGGATTAGTCACATCTTGTCTTCAAAAAATTATGTAGGCCGTGATACATATGTACACAATGTGTTCTGGAGAATCAAGATGTGTATTGGTCCATTTTTACACTATTTTTACCTATTATTCTTGGAGACCATTGATGATTATATTCATGTAAAATTAGACACATAAAACATGAATAATCAAGTCATTTAATAAATAACTATCAAAATGGAAACAATAATTTATATATAAATACATCTTGTAATCTTTTAAATAACCACCCACATCCACATAACATAAGGCCCATTTTCTGTTCGTGTAGCATACTATTCGGTTCACATAGTGATTCATTACAAAATATATTTCCATTTCTGATTTTCCTTCAACAATCTGCATACCTCCTCTGATGTTTTCATGTAATAGTTTTGAATCTATATTGTCTGATAACGTCAACTTTTTAAATCCTAGAAATCCATCAGATGATCGTCAGTTATCAAGAAATTATTTCTGAAAGTCATACATTTTTTGTAATAAAATTTAATGTATTGAATCCCAAAAACATTAAAAACACTACGAAATTGTGACACCATAAACACATCTACATTTGAAACTACTACCTTCATGAAACATGGTAATCTTGATTTTTCAATAAACCCAATCACACCGAAATATCTATGATGACATCATGAGGGATTTTTCCACCAAAACTTGCCCTTTGATTTTTTTTGAAAACTCTACACATTCTGAAACAATGTTAAATTTTCTTTCATCTTCTTCTAATTTTTTTTTTCTTGTGATTCTGATTGAAATCAAATACTTACTCAACTCACACACTAAAAGAAAATGATCCATCCTCAACATCATAAATAAGAATAGTATGAAAACACAATCTATCAATCAATTTATACAAAACCATTCAAATACTCTCATCATGAACCCAATCTATGGTCGTCTATAAACATTGATAAATTATATTAATAATTGATAGATTTTAAATTCCCCCTAGTTCACTTCTCATAATTATATACTCCCTTAACATGACTAAACCATTTTATCAATTTTTTATAACCACAAATCCTCCACATTTGTCAATGAACATGATAGGAACTTTTTTAGGGTCAGACATAAGGTGACACACATAGTTCAATAAATTAAGGAAGGCCAGACCATTCCTCGGGAAGAATGTGTCCCACATCCACACATTTATATGTATTGGGATTCGACTGAACTCTATGATTTGGTTGATAATCCCAAAAAAGCTATTTGGGTCCGGAATTCATTATAATAAATAAAACCTATTGTTCTATAATCATTCACAGTGACTTATCAAACACATACTTGCATTATTCATAATGATGTGATATTTGATTTCACTGTTCTTTTTTCTTAAGTGATGAACTTGATTTTTTTATAATTTATAGAACCTTAATGATCACAATTAATATTAATCATAGACCTCCCTTCAATATCGACTTTTTCACAGTGTTCAATTTGGGGTTATATAATTTATGATTTTACCCCCAATTATTAAATGATATCCATGTATCATATTTTAAATAATCATCCAAATCAAGAGGGGAAAAATATTATTATTTTATCGAAAAAGGATTGGATAAATATGAATTTTTTCCTCCTTTGGTAGTGAAATTATATTTAAAGCATGAAATATTATATATTCAAATTAGAACACCATAAAGCTATGTCAAAACTATGAAATTTGACCATTCACTCCATTAATAAATATCAAAATGAATTTATGAATATTTCAATACTTTTCAAGATCAATGTAATATTCTTATTTACAACTACACAATGGTATATTTTTTCAATAATGTGATATTACCAATTTCTTCTATGTCATTGAAATATCCTCTTAGAAAACTGAGAAACAATTATTTTATGGAAACAAGAGTATATGATAATAAATATTAATACTTCATATGTCATTCACCTATATCCTCAGATTCTAGAAGCATTGCTCTTCAATTTTCTTCAACGGATTTTCACTCTAAATGATGATATATCATATAGTGGGTTTTCATAATATATCTATTTTTCAATATCACAGTACAGTCATATACCGATTAAAAAATAGATTTTTTGTAACACCACTGGTTTAATATAACACCATATCTGAATTTCTAGAGTTTAGATTCTTCTTCTATTTTTTATGTCATTCATAAAATGCACCTATTCACTTTCATCACACACACACCCATGAATTTTATCACCACTACATCGTACTCCAATTCTCACACACATTAGAAACATTTAATGTTTGGGGATATGGGTAAATATAGAAACATAAAGAAGAGGATTTCAGAAAATCTGGATTGATAAATATGTTAATACTATCTTGAAATGAATTGTACTCTTTCTGTGGTTGTTCCAAATTCCCATACAATGTAAAATATTATAGATATATGGTATGAAATATTTACACATATGTTGAGTCTTCATTTAATATGTCTATTTTATTGATGTTATTCTCACTATTTTAAATTTTAATAATGAAGTGGAAATTTTCTCAATGATCCATCATCAATATTCGATATTTCAATATAATTTTTTGAGTAATAATTAATTCACGAATTATATTCTATTTCATCATCTTCCATTTGAGAGATCTTGAAATTTAATTTACTTCATACCATCTGTCATAACACATGAATTTTTTAAAGTAATTCGCTATTGAATTTCCTTGTATTATTTTTCTGAGTCACAAACCACTTTATTGTAGGGGATGAAACATTCAGTAGTCTTGCATTCTTCTTACTCACAACAAGAGACGATCCACCATTTTTTCTTCTAGTCTATATTATATTCATTATGTGATTTCTATTTTGAGTGTAATAGAGGAGGTTGTTTATATTCATATCATTGTGCTCCATGAGTTTCCCTTGAACCTCTAAAAGTATTTTTCAGCATATCATGTTCTATTCTAATATATGATTTTTAATTAAAAACCACTAGTGTTGGGGTTAAAAATTTGGGTTCCTTTTCCATTATTTCATTAATCCATAAAAAATATCTGTCTATATTCCTAGGATTAGAACATAAAATTCATCCACTACTAGAAAAATATGTCATACAGTTAATTCTTGGTTGAGATGTTTATTTTGATATAGTTATTCTTCTAACATTAATCCCCCATTATTATGGAAACAAACTCATGGTGTGTGGTGGGGATACAAAATTATTTCATTTTATTGCTACATTATTCTGAGAGACTCTTCATTCATATTTCTCTAGAATCTATAGATTACTATTATATTTATAAACATTAATATCATCACATAGTTAAATATATTCCCATGAATCAATAGAGAAACATCAAATTTAACCATGCATCCCAAATAAACAGTTTATGTTGTAATTATATATAGTAAAATCCATATTTCTTATGTATTTAGTACCAAATTGATGAATTAAATTTCTAGAATTTTCACTACTCATTTTTTTCTTCTGAATGTGATATGGTTCATCATGTCCAATACCATATTCTCCCAAACTACATGGCCACTGTGATGAGACTGTAATTTTTCGTTTTTCCATGACATATCATTGTTTGTTTTCATATCAATATCACATGTTAATGAATAATAAATCATTTAATTATATTGT
This sequence comes from Viscum album, assembly GCA_963277665.1. Taxonomy (NCBI): domain Eukaryota; kingdom Viridiplantae; phylum Streptophyta; class Magnoliopsida; order Santalales; family Viscaceae; genus Viscum; species Viscum album. The sequence continues at coordinate 528,075,142 of OY728121.1, read as the reverse complement.
AAATTCAATTTGGGGATTCTTTTATTATTTCATTTTCCCACTACATTGATGACTAATATTGTCTCTTATACCAATCTTTGAACTTTCACAATTGTTTATTCAAGTGGATTATGTAGTTATCTCTTGAGATTCCTCACTATAGTCATCTTATATTCCAATTCCAAGGAGAAATTATACACCATATTAGATTTCTATTTTATTTTAGAATTCATATGTGGAATATAATAATCATTGAATGAATCATCTTTTTGAATTGTTTTCTTCTCATGAACAAGTGTATTCAATTGTGTAATATGATCATCATTTCAAGATTTCAAATTCTGAATTCCATCTGATTGTATATTCATTCCATAATCATCATTTTTGAGTTTTTTATTTATATTTAGATTCATTTTTCTCTATTAGATCAGTATATACTACAATAATTCACTTATTTTATCCTTTTATTTTGTTGACATCAATTTATTATAACAGGATATAGAAAACATTAAAAATAATCTCTTCTTTAAATAAATTATAAAACTCATTTTTATGAGGAAAAACTCAACTTGTATATTATAAAATTTCATCACCATTGGTAGTACAAACACCACATGGAATACCGGGTTCTTCACTCATTCTAGTAGTAGATTTGAATGGGATTTGTTTCATTCTACTTCTTTCAAAATATTCATTACTATGTTACATGATTCATTTAAATAAATAACACTACTAATATAAACAATTCACAATTGAGTAACATAAATAGATATATAATTTTTATTTGATATTCTACCATTTTTATGTAAACTTGAGATTAGAGAAAAATTGAGCTTCATATTTAATAAATTAATAAAATAGTTGGAGAAAACAAACACAAAAATAGAAAAATAGGCATTGATACATATATTTATTTCCAAAATTGGCCTATAAAACATGAGGAGGGGGAGAGGAAAATCAGGGTATGAGTAATATGTTTAAAATTATTCTCAAACCATTGGTTCATGAAATATCCATTATAAGGATTACATTGTGTTTCATTTTATTTTTATATTTCTATTATCATTTATAACCTTATTATCTGGAAATTCATAGAATGTACACTTAGAATGAAATCACAAAGGAAAACATATTTATTACATAGGTCACCCTCAATGGTCTACATCCAAGGAGTATAAAAACAAAAATGTGCTAATGTATCAAATCCAATAAGATAGAATAATAAAAATTTGAGAGAAATCACATTTATTCGTATTATCGCTACCATTAAAATGTTTTGGGATACTAAAATCATCCCATGTGTCACTACATAAATATTTCCATTATTAGAACACATTCCATGGAAAAGATCAAAATCATACCCTTTCATTTTTAAAATTCAATGGATCCACATTATGTTTATTGACATATATGTCCCTTCATTAGAAATAATGAAATCAACCTCAATTTTATATGTATACCCTATTTAATTTCAGCCTAGTATTCTATTTTTATTCACTGAAAAACCCATAATGCATCTCTTCTAAATTTGAGGGAACTAGAAAAATATTCCCGATGTTATAGACATAAAAAATTAAAAAACATTCTTTGGAAGGATCTCTAATAGATTCCAATTATTCATTTCACTAGATTAGATATAATATTGAATAAAACACTTCTATAAATATTGTGAAATGATTAAAATACTATATATTCTTTTTTTACAATAGAATTTAGATATGGTAAATATTGTGTTCACTGGGAAATCATATAACAAATTTATTTGTTTGAGTACTTAGAGATATTTTCACAAATAAGAGTTCAATGAACCTCAGTTTTACACAGTAGATCAAATAAAATCCAACAAGTCGTTCTTCCCTTATAGATTAAATTTTCAGGAACTATATTTTGATATTTCATGAATGACCTTAATACAAACATGATTTACCATGAAACCCATAGTGCTAGTGATTTTTTGAATTAATTTTATTTTCGAACTACCTCTTGATCACAGATGTATAGAACTTAATGAGCTATATTCATTTTAATGTTCCCCATTTTCTTGTGAGTGAAAGTCCCATAAATTCAACATTCATAAATTTTTATTTACTTGTATATTATATCATTCAAATAATATTCTATTTCAAAATCCACCCTCATGAACTACATTCTCCTTCGCGCAATACAGCCATCATGAACCAATTATTTCCCCAATTTTTTCTACTAAAAACCAATTCCGAGTAAGATGAAATCATCTAGCAATGATATTATCTAGTGAAATTTTCTATACCTAATTATTTGATTAGTTTAAAATATATAGTGTATTTAATCTCACAAAACCCACTATTCAGAATTACCAAAATCTTTTTTTGGATTACTCATCATAAAATAAAAGACATTCCATTCATTAAACATAGTGTAAACCCTTTATTTGCAAAATAAATTTACTACATTAACCAACAAATCAAAATTCATTTGTGGTGCACCTTCAATAACCAATTTCTACAATTGAATTTCCTCCCATGAATTGAGCCCACTAAATTTTTGACAGAGCTTATAACCATATGTAGTGACATAAATTTACCACAATCAACCACAAAACCTCAATCGTCTTTTTGGATAGAATATCATGCTATACGGTACACATAGTACATCTATGTAGAAATATTTTATATTATTATTTTCCTTCACAATTACAAGCCACTCCTTTATGGTCTGTATAGTTCATCTATTCTATTAAGCGGTCTATAAACTATACACTTCTCTGTCCATAAATTGTATTTTATGAACTCCATTAGCTTATCTATGGTACCAAAAAATTTCAAAAAAATATATATGCTTTTTTCATAAAATTAAATGCCAATTTTAAGACACAGAAATTTAGAAAATAATTGGCATATATCCAACCTTAATTACATCTAGTTCGGTAACACCATCCATAATGAATAAAAACTACATGGCTTGGTCAACAAACACAATATCCTAATATATTATGATATAATCCTAAGGTATTATTATAAAATAGTGAACTTTATTTATAATTATAGCCAATGTTGGAATGTTCTCCTAGATAATGTCAATAAATGTGGAATTGAGGTTATTAATGAAATAATCTCATTTGGACAATTGATCATGGTTATGAAAATAATACCCCCTTATAGTGTAAACTACTGATCTATAATATGGAGTAACTATATTCAAATTAATTATCCAATAAAAACATATTAAATTTACTTGAAAAACTAATATATTATAATCTAAACAATGTATCAAGTCTCTAGAGAAAATGTTTATTAGTTTTGGAGGTTTTGAAAATTAAAAAAGTTTCATGGTAGTTAACTATTAGAATGGATATGATCACAAATTTTTTTTTCTAATTAAAAAGATTAAATAAGAATAAGTGATAATATGAATGTTATAGGAATATTTTAATAAGAAATTCTATGGGAAATTCAATATATGTGAGATAATGGATGAAATGGAATGGATGTTCCTCTAATATAGAAATGAAGTAATATAATAGTATCGAGTCATAGAATGACATTAAAAGTTTAGATATAAAATATATACACTTTTCATTTAGTCAAGACAAAAAAATTTAGTAGTTCTTTTTTTAATGATAAAATTTCTATTTTTTGGTCAAATATAATTTATCATCACGCGAGGATATAGTATTGACTTCCATTAAGAGATAAAATTTGTTCTAAATGAAACATGTATTCATGTAAAAACTGGATAATATTAGGTTAACATAATAACCTTGGAATAACAATGTAGAAGATGTGAATAATGGAAAGATGGTATTTCACACATATAGTAACTATGGAAATAAAATCTCGTAGACATTAAAAAAATTTATGTGTGTTTTTAAATGTGTATATAAAAATTCAAAAAATCTGCTGAATGAAATGTTAAATTAGATTATATATATGTTAAATTCTTTAACTATGACTTGATTGTTAATTTTTTGAACTAATGTCCAAAACATTAAGAGAATTTACCACTGAAAAGTATACGGGAGGATTTCATTGATTATGTGATTACAACAGCTCATGTATAATCTCCAAATGATGATGTGGATTGTACTTCGATCATAGCCTCAACATTAGAAATTTTCTTAATTGGATATGGAACGTTTGACCCCTTCATATATTTTATGTTTTCAAAAAGCATTAAATATTTACATAGAATGCTATTATGGGAGATTTTAATCAAGACAAAATGAAGGAATCTGATTGTAATAATGACATGACTTCCATTTACTATAATTATTTATAGAAATTACAACCCCCATGATTTTAGGATATATTTATTTTGAAATAATTTAAATTCATTTATAGATTATTATACTTGAAAAATAATGTTTAAACAAACAATGATATACTATTAAAATATAATTATATAATATAACATTTATCTAATATCCATTTGAATGTTGGTTATGAATTGGAAAATTTAAATTATGAGAATAAAATTTTTATAACAAACGTATAGAGGGAATTCAATTGTTAAAAATTAATTGAAAAGGATTATAAATGTCATTTGAAAATAAAGGAGATTTCTTTTTGAAAAACTGTTTTTAATTTCACAATGTTGATGAATCATAAAATATAAATTAATTATTCTTTGTGAATGATATATGAATATACATAATTTATGTTCATCGAATATATTTTTCTAGGAATGGGATCATTATAAATCCAGTTTTATCATAAAAATGTTCTCCTACAAAAAAATAGGTTTTCTTCATGTTTTATGCTCTTATTTTAAAATTCAATAATTTTATTCATAAATATTGAACTATAAAAAATTGTACCATAATTTGAATCAGGTGTACCAAATTTTAAAAATATGTCCCTTTTATTTTTGGTCAATATAAACAGTAAACATAACAAATTTTTATCACTTCGATTAAAAGTAAAGAGGTAAAATTGTTTTAAAACTTATGGATATGGATTTAAAATTTATATAATAATAGGATTTATCATATTTTATGAGTTTATTTTTCCATTTCCATATAAAAAGAAATATATTTCTAGTGGGTTCCAAGTTCCTTTAAATAATACCTTTATATTAATTTAATATTTGAAAAATAAAAAATTTGACTCTATTAATTTTTAATATCTCTTATGTGTCACATTTGGACAAAAGTAAGTTTCAAATAAATATTTAAGGTTATTTTTACAACCATGAATGTATTTTTTGAAAGGTAATTTATTTCTTAATTTTATTCATTATATAATTATCTTTAATTCATACACAATACCACCACAATATTTCATCAATTAATAAAAAATTAAATTCTTCAAATGATAATAAATTTAATAATAATTGATTTTACTATTATGTTCCATTAATGTTTTTCAAACATATTTCATATTAGGGATGTTTTAAAATATTATATATGGTTTTTATCATTTTCTTTGTATCATTAAATTTAAATTAAATTAATACATCCAAAATTGACATTAATGATATAACATGAATAATTATAATTTTTTAGATTTCATAAAATTTTTTAAAAAAAATTATATTCAGCCATGTGAATAAAATATTATTTAAATATCATCCATGCTCCATTTTTCAATCATTTTACTATTTGTGGTAACATGAAATTACTTTATAATTGAAAATATTGTTGTTTCACTAAATGTAAAAAATGACTAATATATTGGTTAATATAATATAAAAGGATTAAAATAACTATATGACCAGTCCAAAGTTCATTGGATGTTGTTATTTCAATCCTTAAACCATATTATTTCAAATAATTTCCCTTTGGATGAATTTTGTTTGATAATGGCATTACTATATTTTAAACTATTATGATGTTCCATGAGTTCCTTCTCCCTACCTTATAAAATGATACCGATACATTCTGTTGTTTAAACTAATTTGATACTTCTATATCAACGCAAACCTAGAAAAATATATTATAAACATCCATAGTAATGTTATGGAGTTTTTTATCCCCTAAAGTCCAAACCTATGGTCTTTCAGAGAAGATCCAATGTTATTATTTTAAAAAAACATAATAACCTTAACTGATCAAAATTTTTTATGCTAATTTATTAATCCAGTGAATATAATGTATTTATCCTAAAATAATTTTTTTAGTATCCACAATTTAATAAAATTATATTATTATTATTATATAACAACCATTATACACACTCTATCACATAAAATGGTAGGTGAATGTATTCCTCATGCATATATATGACTTTCCATCTCCACATAGTAATACATTTTTTTTATTGTCTACATATTTTATGGATTTGTATTATGAAGAGTAAAATGTATATATGTAATATTTATGAAAACAATTTAAGCTTATTGAATGATAATATCAAATTTACCGTCTTACCATCAAATCCATTGGAAAATTAAAATTCCTCTCAGGTGTTCCTATGGACTAGCACATCAGCGAAGCAATAGTCATCATTTTTTCAATTTAGTTTTACAAAGATGGTAAAAATGAAATATTTAAAAAAATTATATAAAATTTATTCTTTAAAAGTGAATTATTATTATTAATTCTTTCAGTCCATATTTCAATAAATTAAAAATAGCATTCATGCATTTGTTCGGGCTACTGTCTTTACGAATGATGTAATTCACATTTCTATCTCTACTATTATTGAAGAAAAAAAATATAAATAATGAATTAAATAAATATATTATATTTAAAAAAATATATAGTGAATAAAACAATAAATATTATAGGATTATGATCAATTTAAGATGAAAAAAATAACCAAAAATATATCCATGAAAAGTGAAGAAACCATCACTCAAAATAAGGATTTTAAAAAAGAATTTTTAATAAAAGGTTGAAAAAATGTTAAAAGTAAGACATATATGGTATGAAATATATTAAAATTAAATTTAATAATAATTTTAAAATGTAATATAATTTTTTTACATGGGTTTGGAAGTCATAAAAAGGAATTCAGTCATAAGGCGTGGGTTTTATGTAACAATATCATTATTTACAAGGAGTGATTAAAGTTACACTATGATGATGAAATTTCATGAAATAACTATCGTCATTCTCATAAAAATTCCTTTAATATGGTGATATAAATATAATATATGATTTCCTTTCATTTTATACACTATAAGAACTCATGAAACTAAAAAGAATGATTTTATGGAAAATCGACTTCATTTTCACCTTTGTTTTGAATTCCACTACCTTCTAGGACCATATATTATTAAAACCTTTCCAATAATATTAAAATAATTGAAATATTTATTATTACTAATATTTTTACTTATTTTAAAAATTTTAATAGTTATGTTGTTTTTATATTTAGATGACGTTTTTTTTACATTTTACAGATGTATGAATATAATGTTTTCTTTTAACTTATATATCATGAATTGAATTTCCCACCATAATGAAAAATGAATGATATGAATATTCCATTAATACTTTTCAAGGATAGTTTCCAAAAAAACATTCCTTATTATTTGTAAAATTTTAATATTTAAAATAATTTCATTCAAATAGAGAATGTTTTCCTCATAGAATGTTCTAACAGATGTTCTAATGAACCATACATATATTTTTTACTTTCATTGATGTTACCTATGTTATACATTGAATATAATTCAATGATACCATTATCCTTAAATATATATATACCATATATGATTATGATGAAATGATATTCATGAATCATTATTATTTTTCTTGTATTATGATGTGATCAAAATGATTATGAACACTATTTTTCTCTCATTGTTTATGATATAATAAATTTTTTATGATCTTATTGAACCCATAATTATGTTTTTCATTCTGATATGGGTGATACTATAATTTTTACCCGCCAATTAATTGTGTAAATATTGATATATAAAGAGATAAATATGACTATAACGGGGAGTGAACCAAATTTGGTAAAGGTTTCTTTTAACTATGATAGTATTTAGATTGAAACATGACTATAATGATGGTTTGCGGAGTGAACCAAATTCACTCTGATAGACTGAGAAGTAATTCCTAACCTCTAAGGAAATTATTTTCAATGCTTATATGTATGAAACAATTACATGTTTTCTATAAAATGTATCCTATCAGTTGTTATGTTCTTTGATTATATTATGATTAATGTCATATGAACTATCATGCAATATTCTAAGACTCAATATTATGATATATTATATTCATTGTATAATTAATAGTTGGTATGCTAATGTTCTCGTACAATTATTCTCTTTTTATATTTTGTGATAATTAAATGACCATCACATACCCTTAATGATCATTAGAGATGTACCTTTCATATGGTACGTTTCTATAGGTTATGTAAAAAGGTATTATGTGAGATATTTATTAGAAGGTTAATTGTTTGGAAATTCAATGTGGGATTTTGTTTTGTTCAATTATGAACCAATTTATTATGTATCAATGATTCCAAAGGAGCTATAACTATATTATTTTGGAATGTAACATTATGTTACTAAAGTGAATTTTCTTCCATTAAGATGATATATCATTGTCTGAAATATAGTTTTTCCTATAGTTGGTATCACAGAAAGTTTTAGTTTCCTTTGTAATGTATGAAATGAAATCTTTTTTGTGAACCCTTTGGATAATCCATTGCGTAGATTAACATACATTGTTATGTTATTGAAATGTGTGAGCTTTTCAAAGAAAATGATCCCTTTCTAGATACTATAAGTGGATGTGGTTTTGAAATTGAAGTATCAAGGGTAATAAATTGGAAATTTTTTTGTTGTGTATATCTCATCCATAATTCTATTGAATAGTGAGTGAGGCAAAAATGAACACTTGGCCTGATAGTCTCTACAGATAATATTTTGTTAATTAAAATTTTATTTATATATTTTCCTAAAGGATTTGAATAGATCATGGTAGTGATTTTCTAATGTAAATATTTGGATTCATATATTTAAAAGAAGGTTTCTTGATTTATAATTCCTATAATATATTTATTATAATTAAATATATTCTTACTATGGTAATGCCACTCATGCTATTATTTTTTTAGTATGTGGATAAAACCCATATGAAATATTTTGAAGTAGGCTGTGATAGAAAATGAAATGATATTCCTCTTCAAAACCCAAATTTTGTTGGGTATGGAATTCATTTTTTCCAATGATTACCCAAATTCATCATGATATAAATAATTCTACACTTATTAATGAGAAATGTGGGAATTTTTTTGTTGATTACATCCTTAGGAAATGTCGATATCCATTTAATATGATCAATATTCAACTAGATATTATTATGTGGATATATAAAATTTAAATGATATTATCTATTATCTAGTTTTTTATTACTGAAAATCTATTTTGGATATAAATAATTTAGAAGTAGAATCATATCAATGGTGGAATCTTATAAATAATAAATGGAAATAAGGAAAAATTTACTCTATAGAGTGAAATGATATTAATAACATTTTTTTCATTATATCCCATCATTGTATTCATTATAGAAATATGTATAATTAATTCCTTCAGCTAATGTATGAGGATGAATCCATTAAAAACCATGACTAAAATTTCACTAGACTTCAGAGGTATACTTATGGTATTAATACATAATTAAAATAAAGTCGATCTATTATTTAGTTCCCTAATACAATGTATTCAAATGACATTATCCATATGGGACATCATTAGCTATTAATAAATTATTATATGTGCTATCAAGGTGTATACAAAGATTGTATTGACAAATAAATCCTAGTATTTTGATAAGAAAATATTGTTTGAAAAGAAAACTATAAAAATCATGAAGTGATGCAGATGAAATTTCCATTATGCACAATGATTAGATGGAAACATTGAGACAATTGTGTTAAGTGCATCCACAAATTTGTTAATATTATAAATGAATGTCATCAGTCTATAAAAAACCAAAGTGATAAGAAAATTTATCTAATGATGTGATTAGTGATAAAGCACCACAAAATGCACCAGCCACACTCCTTTGATTCAAATATAATTAGAATGATTATTGTGTTATCCAGTTCTAAAACCAAATGTTTAATGATGATGATCAATGTATATAATCTCTAAATCCCATAGATAATGGAAAATCATTGGTGATCACTATTTTCTATCAGGGATACAATAAAATATGTTGAAAGATAAAATTATGATCCCCTCTAGAAATAATTATTTCATATATAAATATCGATCAATCCACTCTTTTATACCAAGTGAATTTACTTACAGTATTAAAATTTCACCCCAACACTATGAAGATTAATTTTCAGTATATAATCCTTATTTTGTGATGATAAAAAATTATATCTATGTTTATACTCAATAAAATGTTAATGGGATTGTGATTCCTTAAAATTATGTTATATTTACTATAATATTAGTCTATTTAATATTAGGTAAGTATGGGATTTTTATACATAAATCCCACATCAATTGATGTGGTAGGGATGTAGTATATGATATTGTGAACCAACATATAACCATATATAAATGCGAAAGAAAATATGGACCTATAATGAAAATCATATCAATTGTATATGGCTTTGTTACTATTCAATAGTTGTCATTATCTCATATGGTTGGGAAGAAACTAAACATGTTATGTCCATTATGTGGTAGATTCTATACATCATTCCATATGAGTTTCCTAGTCAATTTATGCTTCTAAATAATAGTTTTCTAGAACTCCTTAATACATTGAAGTAGATTTCATAATACATCTCATACATGGTATTACATATATTTCAAAGACACCATATAGAATGTATTTTATTGAGTTACAATAATTGAAGAAGAAACAATTGATGAATCTTGAAAACTTATTTGTTCATCCAAGTAAATCACCATGTGGTGTACCAATTGTTTTTTTATGAAGAATGATATATATATGTAACAATTTATCTTTTAGGAAAAAAATATTATCATAATCATGAACATCTGTCCTCTACTACATATTTAGTACTTGTTTGATCTACTAAATCGATTGAAATAATTTTTTCACGGACTGATATCAATTTAGGAGATAATCAATAAGGGTTAAATTGGGAGGATATACCGAAAAAAACATTCTCAACAATGTATGGAAACAACAGATGTATAGTGGTTCCATTTAGACATTCTGATTCCCCCGATATATTAATGTTTTTAATTACTATAGTCTTTTTATATTATCTTAAAAAATTTCTAGTTTACTTTATATAAAAAAATTATTTATTCGATGAGTATGTAAGAGAATGAAAACTTCTTGAGGATAGTCTTAAAAACCATAAGAATGGGGAATCTACATGAAAAATTTACAATGTATGAAATTTGAATAAAAAAGATTCATTTTTTACGTATTATCTATGGAGAGGGTATATTTATGGATCCATCAATGGTAGAGGTTACTTAATGTTGACATAGACTAGCCACTATGATTGATATATATAGTTTTCATGGTTGGGAATAACATTATCAATTATTTATTGTGAACATCTCTTGGATTTGTTATTGAATCACCATGATAACTCATATTGATGAAAATTTCCTTTGGAATGATGAATGTGAATAAAATTACATTAAACAACAGAGATGGGTTTTCAGAAGCACAAATAATAATTTAATATATATTAGAGAATTCTTTTTAGACAATAATTATTCATAAATTAATGGAATGAGATGTTACCTCATGCATAGTTATATGGTGATATCTTATTCCTCATTTAAAAATTAGGTTCATTATAAATATTACATAAATAATGATTCAAAGTTAGCTATATATTTTTTTTATTAAAAAATAATAGTATTATAATTTTAGAGAAAGAAATGATATATTTAATTTTCACAATTATTTGATGTTTAAATTTACTAAAATAATATAAAAATATTTGATATATAATATGGTTTCAGTTGAATAATAATTATGAATTATCAATACATTACAAACCTAATAATGTGAAAAAATTGGAATATGCTTTGAGTTGAAGGAGTATTCTTTATTTTCTAAAATAAAGATCTCAAAAGATCTAATATTTATTGATTTTCGGTGGATGTTTCATGACATCTGGATGTATAGGTTGAAATATTATCAATCTCAAATTAGCGTTCAGCCATATATCCATGTGATTATTGTTGAGGAAAAAATGTTAAATGTGGACCATTAGAAGATGGAACAAAATTTTCTAGTGTTCATCATTGAATGTGATTAAATGGTAAGGCTAAAAAACAATTTATCTTTTATAACGATACCATATTAAAAGACAAGGCTATTGGATGATGCTCATTGATTATCATTGTATCTTCATTTGGGATGTATAGTAATGTATAATGTTATGGATTTGTATTTCCTGTGGGATATAAAAAAGATAATATAGAGTATGAATATTAGTACATAGAATTTCATAAAGCTATTGTGTATAGATAAAACTATGAAGGTATGTTACAACCCTTACCCATACAATAATATAAATGTGAAATCACCAGCATTGATTTTTTTAATTGGAACCCCAATAATATTTTGATGATATAATCCAAATTTCTATATTTCAATCACCATAAGATTTTGGAATAATTTATTTCACCAAATAATATTTCTGTATTAATTTTCAGGGGATAATATACAATAGATATGTGGAATGGTTATATGATGTAATACATTCCATTATATCTCATTCTATTTAAAGGATTACCTCGATGTATGGATGAGTTATTTTGTAGGAAATGGATAAATATTTTATTTCCATTATTATTTATCATCATTTTATATATTCTTATTTTGAAATAAATATTAAAAACCTATAGGATATATTGTGTTGTTGTTCAATAGATTTTAATGGTGTTTGTGATCAACATCTTCTTCTAGTACAACTTACTTAAAATAATATATTTTACTCTAGAACTATAATGGATCTTTAAAAATTTATTAATGAAAATAATTATTGAACTCCAACGTAAATGGATAATGTAAGACAAATGATGCTATTGGGATTTAATCGAACTAAAGAAACTGTGTAAAATGAAAGATTTATTCGTCAAAACATCAAGGATATTTACTGTTAAGATGAAACATATGTGGAAAATAGTTGGCATGATCAGGAACATGATGTTGGTGTGAATTGTTTTAAATTAATGTAAATGTGGATAATAATTGTGATAAAAATATTTAAAAAAATTAATCTTATGAATATTGTCTCTTTAGAGATTCTTGATCAGTTAGGGAAGGAATCTTATCAAATGATGCTTCCATCAAAGATTAATAATTTCAAGATTTATTCCATATATATCTCTCGAAGAAGTACGTACCTTTACCATCAATTATACAAAGAACAATGTTTGTACCACTATATCATGATCTTTCTAATGAATAATAAAAAGTTTAAATATGATATTTTTGATATATGTTTATACAGAAGAATACTACTCACCTGGTTATTGTTTTTAGGATGAATTGAGAATTCGAAGAAGACACATTGGAACACGAGCATGAAATTTAATATATATATCCATATTTTCATGTACTAATGTAATACAATTTCAGGGATGAAATTAATTTTATGGTTGGTATAATGTATCAACCCCAAATTTTATGATATATATCTTTTCATATAAATTTAACTTATTCAATATCATGGAATACATTCCAAAATATGCATAACTAAAAAAAGATATATTATTAATATCTTATTATATAATGTGATAGATTCCACTATAATTTAGTTATGATGAATACAAATATGACATAATAAATTAAAAAAATTATTTACATATGAATAACATGAAGCCAGTTGTTATCAATAAATTAAAAATGAAAATAAAAAATAATTAAAAATAAAGGAGCTAATTTTCAGAAAAACAATTATTCATAAAATTAATTTTGATAAAAATATATAATATTAATTACTATTTAGAAATGGTAGATTGAATTGAATTTATTATTGTTAATGTAATTTTCTTTCTAGGAATTCGATATGGAAAAAAAACGTGTTGAGGCTTCAATATGGATTTTTCTAAAAAAATCACTGATCGTTTTTTATTAACATATGTTAGATGGAATTTATATGAATAATAGAAATTGAATTTTGAAATGTATATTCCACATTTTGAATTTGGAGATAAATAAATTTAAAATATATCCCTTTTATTGATGGTCTATATGATCAATAATCATATTAAATTTCTGTCACCTCTAACATGTATGATAGGGTAAAAAATATGGGACAGGGATTTAAAATTTATCTGAAGCATTTCATTATATAATTGCATAAGTTGAGTTCAACTATTTCTTTCAAAGACATCAATATGTGGCCCCTTTGTGTAATACATTAAATATGAACTTTGAATTGATTTAAGAAAAATAAAAAAAATGTCACTATAATACATTTAAATATCTCTAATGTGTTCACTTAAATGTAAATATTAATTTGAATAAATCATAATTGTTATTTCTCAAAATAAATATATCTTTTTAATAATTGTAATTGGTTTTTAATTTTTTGTAATTATATAATTACATTAAATTGTTAGCCAACATTGACATAATAATTCTTCAATAAAAAATATATTAATTAATTTGAGAAATATTAAATGTTATATAATTGTATTGATATATTGTGTTACAATAATATTTTAGATACATAAGATATATTATGGATGTGTGAAAATATTTTAGTTTAACTCAATATTTTTATTAGTTTACATATAATCAAATTTGTTGAATGGATCTAAAAATTTTAATAATGATAATTTATAATAAATTATAGTTTATTAAAAGATTTAAAATGATTTAAATTATTATCATTAAAAAATTGAATGTTATATGATGAAAATATAAATATTGGTTAATTTATGTAATTCCATGTGCCTTTTCCCCCACCCCACTTATTAAATGGAATCCCCTATATCTTGATTAAAACACTTAGAGACTTATATGAAAACAATTACCTATCCAAATATCTTATACACTTTAGAATTAACATTATATATGTGATTATCTCTCAAAAATAGCATCCCAAGGGTCATTATGAGGAGACACAAAGGAGGAATATCATAAAAAATGTAATTTCTTTAACTGGTATATTTATTCTATACATATTATATTATAAAATTTAAATATTGTTTTTTTCATAAAATAATTAATTTAGTATAAAAAATAAAATTAAATATCAGTATTTTTATTAAACTATCATTATCCAACATCATTACCATAAAATGGAATGTGAAAGTATCGCTCAGGCGTACTTATGGTGTACTATCCCAACAAAGTGTTGCAATAAATTTTCCATCATCACAATTTAAAGACATTATTAGGAATGGTATAATATTTATATATAATATATATATAAGATAATTACTCTTCAGTAATTATATTCTCATATTTACCATGTTTTTTATAAACTGTTGGAAAAAAGATAACATTGATTGGGCGTACATGGGGACTACAACCTCCACAATGTGATACAATATGTTTCTCATTTTGGAATTACAGGACCAATAATTTGGATTGATCTAATTAATTTATAATATATATATAATTTAATTCTTATTCAATAATTTTTCATTTTTTTATAATTCATTCATTCCATCCATAATAAATGTTCATATGTACATAGCCCCTTCCATATCTATGAATTGTGTAAGAAATTATTACATCAATAATTTTATGGATGACTCTATAAATAAATATATTTTTTATATATGAAATTTATATCCTTATTAAATTTCCAAAAATTATCCAATAAAGACAAATGTTCAAGGACCTAAACTACCTAACCAAAACATATATAAAAAACAATATAGTTATCACAATGTAAAATGATTTTAGTAATGAATTATTAATAAATATTTTATAAATGGTTACAAAAAATATTATATGATAAAAATGATTTAGTACGACTCTAAAAATCATTTATAATAACTAAATATTTATTATTCAGGATGATAATAAATTTACGGAATATGTCATACCCAATGTAAGGGCTTTATGTCATAATGTATTTTTTCTTGAGATTGTTTGGGATTTTGTATCCAATGATGAACATTAAGATAAAATTCGCATATATCTCTTAATTTATCATATATATTAGATATTTCTTGAAAATATATTTTACCTTTAATTTAATCCTCTTTACATAATCAAGATACAGAATGAATTTTTTCAAGGAAAACCAACATAATTTCAATGTTCCACCAAACCCCATTCACATAATTGTCCATGTTTTTAAAATATTTTTGCTATTTTTAAAATTCATAAATTATTAATTAGATATATTATTAACCTTTTATTACTTTTTACAAAATGGTTTAAAGGTATTGTAGTTATTTTTTTCTCAATGATCTAATTTTCCATTCAAACCTATCCTTTTTAATAGACTTTGAGAGATTGGTTACCAGTATTATTTCCCCTTATTTTGAGAATATTTCCTTTGGGTTTTACATTGGGAAATTTTGGGTGAACATTTTGAAAATTTGAAGGAATAAGGGTAGTGTACATTTGTCACACAGTTTTCCCTTATAGTGTTCCCTAGACCATAAAACTCTACAACCACTCAGAGAGAGTGATTATAGGGATGGAATATAGTACGTAAAAATGTATGCCCTCTTAGGATAAACAATGAACTCCCTCATAAGTGGATCCCAATTAGGTAGCATTGTCTTTCAAACCATGTTCCCATTCTTATGAAACAATGAACTGGTTATTAATTAACAATAAAATTAGATTTAAAATATATGGAACCCCCTATATAATCCCAAAATATAACCTAGCTCAAACATAAAAAATTCCCTTTATTTTTGGTGGCTCTGTGATGCATTCCAAGTTATCCTGACCATGGTTCAAGGAGAATTACTGTATGAATTGAAGATCTAAATCTTCTATTATATATATTTACCTCCTTTTCATGTCTCCATCTCTCACGCTCCCGTATTTCTAGAAAAAAGAGGAATGTTTATGAATTTTGGTCGAGATATTGTTCTATGTTGGTTAGATCATGATTATTTGGGTCTTAGATATAGGAATTATAACCAGATCATTTTCATCACCGCACTCATAACTGATCAACTACTAATTTGGGATTTCAATTTGGCAATATCTCATACAATAATTGATTTATGTGTTTTATTATACAAATAAACAATTATTCATTTAAATTACATGTATGTGATTTCAGAATTGATATAGAATTTTTAGCAATTGAATTTATATAATTGAATTATTTAATTTGGTTAATTAGATTATTAATGGAATGTGATGTCACATTAATTGATTTCTAAATTAATTAAGGATATATTATTATTGTGATATTGACTATATTTATTAATTTTTGAATTAACAAATTATATGTTGTGAATGTGAAATTTATTTGATGAATAAATTATTGATTTAATTAATGAGATGTTGATACTATGATGTTTATTTAAATAATTAAAATTTTTAATTTTTTAATTATATGTAGATATTTTGAAATTTATTTGATTAATTAATTTTTGAATTAATAAACGAGATGCTGATATTAAGAAATTAATTTTAATTATTAATTTTGGAATTATGTTTTGGGATACTGAGATTTTTAAATTAGATTAAATGATTATTTATTTAATTAATGGTAATTATAATAATTATGAAAATGATTGATGTTGATAAATTAGATGTTTAATTAATTAATAATTTTGGAGAATGTGGATTTTGATAAGATGGTCAATGTTTATAACCATGAATAATGTGATTTGTATGTTATTTTTAGTTTATTTAGAAGTGGTTTGTGGAACATAGAGTGAATCTCCAAATACCTAGGGGGTTCTTGAACTGAAATTATAGAGATTAAATCATCCATGTGAATTTTTTTTTGAAAAGTTCAAATGCCCAAAATACCCATGAGGTATGGGACATGGACTATTGCTCCCAATATCCACTGGGTGCTGGATATGACAGTTTACACCCAAGTGATTTGAATGGGTCTATGTTTCCAATTGTCCATATTATGAATTAAAATGAAATGTATATTAAAATTTCATTTGTTGTAATGAATTTTGAGTTGAATATATGTTATGATTCTTACTTTGGTGCAAGATGGGGAATGTATTATGATCTATGTGTCCTTGGTAACCCAGTGGTTTTGCGGTTAAATAATTTCTAATTTAATAAATATTAAATGATTACATTATTACTTTCATTTATTATTTATACAACTGCATACACTATTATTGGTTGAATATTATTATAGAAACTGTCAGTGGTGGAAAAAATTGTTGTATTCAGACCCTATACATTCTCCCTAATCTGTACGAATATATATTTTATTTTTGGAGAATACGATTCGGTCATGATATACATGTTTGATTGATCAGTTAGGATGAAGCCTGGATGGGGGGACCATACATGGTTTGAGACACTATAGTGAGTTTTTAGGGACAATATTTTTGGATTTTAAATACTGGTAGTTAACACATCGTGAATGACATATCTAAATTTTAGTATTGGATATTTTATTTCAAATTTTGGTCATCATGTGATACTGGACTTATTGTGGTTATAATTATTCCATTTTGTAAATATTATTTATTTGTGATATTTTGATACATTAATAAAATTTTTATATCCTACCGATGATCAATATTGACCCTCACTTCTAGTTAACAGAATTTTTAATAGGGGGAGGAATTCCTAATGTAATATAGTAAACCAAATCAAGGAAACCGATGTGTGGAACTATGGTAGGGATGTTACAATTTGGTATCAAGGACTATTAATTTTGTAACATCCCAGGTAAATAAAGAATAAAAAATTTTCATATTTATTAATAATTATGAATTAAATATTAATTTTACTTTAAAAGGGGTTTCTATGTTCGATAGCGTACCTGATACGCAACAAAGAGTTTCTTTGAAATCTTACGTTGCACAGTAGTAATATAATAATATTATTTTAAATGGTAGTTAACACATAGTTGTTGTATTGGTGGGAATGAATAGAAATAACTATAATATGATTATATATGTTTTTTAAATGTTTTTACATTTATCCAATAAAATATAAAGGCTTAAAATACGAAAAGAATTCAATTTTAGGCATAGATACTCTAATATTCACTAGATCTCCACTTATCGCCTTTTGATGGAGAACATTCATTAAATATAGTTTTTTCACTCATTTACATTCTATTGGACCAAATAAAATTCTTCTTTAGAATCGGGACATAATAATTTACTTTGTGTAAATTTTTGGTATTTTTCCGATAAAGATCATTTTTTAAGGAATAGTGAAAAATGTTGTATTTTAATTCAAAACCACTTTTTAATCTAATTTATTTATACTATTAGATTATCTTTAGAATTGGTTTTAAAGTGAAATTAGAATATATTTTTACCATTTAATCCAATATTAGTTGTTGGAATTAATTTCACATTGAAATTGGACTTAAACTAGTGTCAATCTTTTTATATATATAGTTTCATAAAAACAGGCTATTTGTCATGACAGTGGGAATTAATTATTAAATTAATTAATATAACTTATATGTTTTGAATTTTTTAAAATAGACATAATTTTTTAATTTGGAATATAAAATATATCTTAGGGAGACGTTTTGGTATTTTTCGGAAAACGTCAATTTTTGATGAATAGAGAAACCACTAAGTGGTACATAAAAAACTGATTTTTAGTTTAAATGAAATTTTACCACCTCTGTGTTTTGAATTTCAAAAATCTGAAATACATGGTTGTAATTAGGAAGTAAAATGTGGTTCAATGGGATTAAAATAATTTGTTGGTTAATAGTAACTTTTATGTTTTTAATCGCGATTAGAGGTAATTAGTGTAGTTTAAGAAAAAAATGTTTTAATAATATGAAATGACCTTTACACATGTCCTACACTTATTAGATGTGTCATGGCCGACCAAGACAATCCATGGGTCAAATTGTGGATCCCATGCTGCCACATTGGTAGGAAAATGACATTAATAACTTTTTATTTAATGTTAAAATAAAAATGTCACATACATGAGTTGTTTTACTAAAACAATTTTTAAATGTTTTTATAGAAGTAATATTTTTAACTATAAATTTTCATTAGAAAGCTAAAAATATTTCCAACATCGTGATATTTTGTTTATAATTTTTATACGTTAAATAAATTAAATTATTAATGACAACATGTTGATGCAGCGATTACCTCATTTTTTAACGATTTAAATAAAATGATAAGGTAATGTAAAATATAAGACCTACACTTGTCAAAAACCTATTGGATGGGTGGATTTAGAAAACTTATCACCTTATCCTCAAAATATATAATTTTTGGAACTTTAAAATTCGAAAAAAAAAATTTATAATAAAGTAACCTTTTATAACTTTCCAAGAGTGACCCTCCTATCTTCTTATAAAAGGACCCCCACCTCTACCACCTTACCCACACCTCTCAAGCCTTTGGCTCTACCAAAACCTACCCATTTGTTCTCTCCACATCCCTCTATTACTCCTAGAATCCTCACATTGGGAATAAGTCTACCCAAGGAAGCTTTTGTTCTCAAATCAAAAAGAGTTACCTGTTTTAAAGGTAGTGTCTTCTCTTGTGTTCTAATGTTTTATTTTGCTTCCCCAACCCCCTAAACTCTTATTATTCATTTTTTGTAACAAAACTAGTATCATAAATGTACTATGATATTTTTATGATAAGGATTAGAGATACACTTACACACACCTTTTTCTAATGGTTAAACAACATACTGTTTCTGTGGTTGGTGATTTTCTGCCTCACGAAACGATGATTGTTCAATCTTATTTTAACACCTTTCATGGTGGCCATTAAGTTTTAACACTATTTATAAATTATTTTTATTATGTTCATGTTTTCCTTATGCTTCTGTTTTTTTCATTTATGGCATACCGTTATGGTTTCCATTATGGGTAAACGAGATAATTTCATTTTAGGAAGTGCAGACTACCGCCCCCTCAAAGTGATTTGACTCGTTAATGTCATATGTGGGATGTATAAAGGATGGATTTAATGATATTATATATTATATTATACTGTAATTATAATATACCGTAATATTATTATGATTTCACTCCATTATATAAGAAATATAAATGAAGTAGCGTTCATACGTACGTACGGCTTACCATCTCCATGAACGGTGCATTTCATTTATTACCACTAAATGTTATATACTATTGTAAATACATGTATATGTTGGATATATATGATATATATGACATCCAAATCCTGAATATAATTCTGGATATAAATAACCTTTGACCACATGAACAACATGTAATTGTAAGAATTCCACATTCAACTTAAGAACCAAATATCGACAAAACAAACATTTTTAACTTAAATGATTACATAATGTTTATAAAATTGCAATAAGTGATACAAAAAGGAATAATTATCTTGAAAATCTTCTTACTCAAGTAGAAATTAACTTTCGTTTATTATTTAGTAGATTAAAGAGCAACCGAGTCACGTCGGACACTAGGTAAGGGACTTCGTCTCAATCTACTTTCATGGAGGCATATTTTATTCTAATACATGAATTTCTTTTATACGCTGTATAAAACACCTTTGACTTTTCATTTCATCCAAAGGGATTCTTGTTCTATGATGCATTTTAAAAAATGACAAAATGTAATGTTTCTTTTAATGTACACGGTGACAACGACCTTTTCCGCCGCCGGGAATATTATTTGGTCTTTGGCTTCATCAACAATCCGTAATGTTTTTAAAATGAAATAAATACCATATACTCTTTTATGTATTTTGGTATTGAAAATGGTTTTCATAATGGATTTTTTATGTCAATATATTTATGTGATATATTGAGATCAATGTCTGGAAATTTTTTCTTTCCATTATATTTGTTTTATGTATTATGATTTTATAATGGTACTTGGACATTTGACGGGTGGTTACGTGAAAAACCCTATGAATGGTGGTGCCGTGAATACCAGGATGAGTGGTTACGTTATAACCTCCAATGCATCGGGTATGGAAGTTAGCCGTATGGCTATTCCATTTAAGTATGTGTGGAAGTCGACTGTGTGGTTATTCCATTAAAGTATGTATATTTCCCATGTTACCTTTATATGTTAGGTGTTCTTTATATGGGTTTTATGGTAATATTTTGGTTACAAAAGGGTATGTAATTATCTTTTATTCATTGAATAGTTTTTACTACTTCATAAAGGTGAAAAGTATTAATTTGATAAAGTGTACATGGTTTACTTATTGTTTTGAAAAACTACCAGTTTTCATTCTTTGTGTTTCCCTTACAGAGCTTTTTATGATCACCCCATGTTTTTTGAAATGTTTTTCATAGGACTTAATATGGAATAGGGTCAAAGATGAGATCAAGGTAAAGTCATGCTATATAAAACATGGAACTATACATGTTTCTTTTTAAGAGTTTTTATTTTATGGAAACTTTGTATATGTGTCTACTTTATAATCTTTTGAGTTGTAATAGTTATTTCCTAATTCTCTAAAACTCTAAACCTCAAAATATATTCTATGTGAATTATTCATTTAATTCAACATTAAGTAATGTTTATGGACGAGGCCTTAAAGTTGGTATCATAGGTCGGTTTAGACAACTTTAGGAGTTATAAAATTGTTAAATTATAAATTAATTTATGGTATGATTGAAATGATAAAGAATTTAAAGATTACAATTTTGCTTTGCCTAAGATATTTCAATGTTCAGAATGGTTTTCTGTAGAGGAAACGAAGAATTGATGTTGGGACAAAATCAGGAAGAAGACAACCTTTTAAATCAGCAACCTCAGATAGTCAGAATTGGAACTGAACAGTTTGTTGCAGTGATGGCACAGTTGACTCAGGCTATAAATGGTGGTGGTATCCTTGCATGAGATCATCCAGATCAACCACAAAGGAACATTTCAGTGGTGGAACATTTCATGAGGCAACATCCTCCATCATTCAAGGGATAATCTGACCGTGTTCTTGCTGAAAGGTGGATTAAAGCACTGGAGAAGATTTTTGATGTCATGGGGTGTTCAGAACATCAAAAGGTTAGTCTTGTTGTTTACCGTTTTTAAGGTGAAGTAGATTAGTGGTGGTCAATGATGAAAAATATCAAGGATAGTGATGAGATTGATGATCATCACTAGGACGAATTCAAAGGTATGTTTCTTGAGAAATATTTTCCTAATGTGGTTCGTCTTAGGATGGAAAAACAATTCCTATAATTGAGGTAGGAGGATGACTCAGTGGCTACTTATGAAGTAAATTTCACTCGACTGGAAAGGTATGCTCTAAACATCATACGAGATCAGGAGAGTAAAATCAACCATTTTTAGTCAGGTTTAAAGCAAAAGTATCCAAGGGATTTAGCCTCTCATGAGTTCAAAAGTTATGAAAAACATGTTCGATTTGAAAAGATAGTGGAAATGGAGTTTACCGATGATCAGGTGTTCTTTGAAAAACAACAGAATAAGAGGTCCAATTGGCAGTAAAAGGGATGAATTCATCAAAGAAGCAAGGAGCTAAGAAAACCAAATATCCATCTTATGAGAAATGTAGTAAAATGAATCCTGGAGAATGTTTATCCAAGTATGGAAAGTGTTTTCGGTGTGGTAAGTCTATTCATATAGCTCATAACTGTAATAAAGATGATCAAGCAGGAAATGAAAAGTCAGCGGTAAGATGGTCTAAGTGTAATGAAATGGTTCATTATGAAAATGAGTGTCTAAATAATAACTCTACTTGGGGAATGAAGTTAGACAACAAGTAGAAAGGGGTGGTGAAATCCTTTGCAACTAATTCAGCAGATGTTGGGCCATTGAATGAAATAGTATCAGGTACACTATTGGTTTGTTCGGATTAGGCCAATGTGTTGTTTTATTCAGGGTCTACACATTCCGTTATTTCATAGAAGTTTTCTAGTAAATTACATATTCCATCTCAATATATGAATCCTAAACATATGTTAAAAACACCAGGAGGATATGATAAGACAAAAAGAAATTATAAGAACCTTCCAATCCTTGTGTACAGAAAGAATCTACCTGCAAACCTTATTGTTTTTCCTTGAGTATAGTTTGATGTTATTTTGGGCATGGATTGAAATTCTGTTTATCATGCTAAGAATGACTGTAGAGATAAAATGGTTTCTTTTCAGACGGATTTTCAGTTTGTTTACAAGAATGAACCCATGATTTTGATAAAATATCCGGAAGTTGAGAAACTAGTAAAATATGGAAATCAATGTTATCTTTCACATATTATAGAAAATAAAAAACTATTCAGATTAATGATGTGCCAGTGGTAAATGAGTATCTTGATGTTTTTCCTGATGAGTTGCCTGGTATTATTCATTCGGGAAGTTTAATTTATTTTTGACTTAGTTCCTGATTCTAAGCCAATTTCGAAACCCCCTTACCGAATGGATCAAGTTGAAAATTTAGTGTTAATGAAACGATTTCATGAGTTATTAGATAAAAGTTTCATTCGACCTAGAACATCACCATGGGGTTCTCCTGTCTTGTTTGTTAAAAAGGAAGATGGTTCAATGAGACTGTTCATTTATTATAGAGACTTTAATAATATTACTGTTATTAACAAGTATCATTTTCCTCGTATCGATGATTTTTTTGATCATCTCCTAGGAGTTCAGTATTTTTCGAAGATTGACTTGATGTCGGGGTACCACTAGTTGAAAGTAAAAGAAGCAGACGTTCTAAATACTGTGTTCCTTACGAGATATGGTCATTGTGAATTTTAGTTATGCCTATTGGGTTAACCAATTCACTTGCTGTATTCATGGACCTTATGAATAGAATTTTCCTTGAGTTCTTGGAAAAGTTTGTGGTTGTTTTCATCGATCATATTTTGGTTTTTTCTAAAATTAAAGATGAACATGAAAGTAATTTAAGGGTTATCTTGAAAACCATAAAAGAAAAGAAACTGTATGGAAATTCATCATGTGTGAGTTTTGGTTGCAAAAAATTTCGTTCCTTGGTCACATTGTTTAAAAAAATGGCATAATTGTTGATCCATCTAAAACAAAAGTTGTTGAAGAATGTCCAAGACACACAAATTTAACCTAGATCCATAGTTTTCTTGGTTTTTCAGGTTACTACCGAAGGTTTTTTGAAATTTTTTCATGGATATCTAGTCCAATTAATAAGATAACATGGAAGGGTGTTAAATTTTTCTTGACAAAATAATGTGATGATTGCTTTTAGTAGTTGAAAAAAAGATTAGTGAATGCTCCAGTTTTGGAACTTCCTTCAATTAATAGTGAGTTTGTTATCTATAGTGACGCTTCATTGAATGGACTTGGTTGAGCCCTAATGCAGAATGATCAGTGAATTGCTTATGCTTCACGTCAGTTGAAAATTCATAAGGTAAATTACCCTAACCATGATTTGGAATTAGCTGCTGTTGTTTTTTCTTTATAAATTTGGTGGCATCATTTTTATTGAGTAATGTGTGAAATATATACTGATCACAAAAGTCTAATGTATATATTCAGTTAAAAATAATTTAACATGAGATATAGGAGTTGGCTAGAATTAATCAAGGATTATCATTGTACAATTCATTACCATCTGGGAAAAGCTAATAAAGTGGCTGATGATATGAGTCGAATATGTAATGCCTCATTAACCATGATACGTTTGGAACGAGATCCTTTGGTTTTTGATTTGATGATCTTTGGCATAGAAGTTGTTGGTGCAGTACGTTCTTCTGTTTTGATTCAGGTATCAGTGAGATCATCCCTAATAGACAGAATTAAGCAAGCGCAGAAGAAAGACAATGGGTTGCAGAAAAAGGTAAAACTGGTTCAGAAGGGTATGTTTCCTAAATTTAAAATTGATAATGATTGTGTTTTGAGGTTTTTGGAAGAGATTATGTGTTCCTGGTGATTCACAGTTGAAGAAGGAGTTGTTATGTAAGGCTCATAGTTCCCCATTTTCAGTTCATCCTGGCAATACTAAGATGTACAAAGATATGTGGGAATATTACTGGTGGGATGGAATGAAAAGAGATATTACTGATTTTACTGTAAAGTGTTTGACTTGTCAGTAGGTTAAAGTAGATAGGTAGTTACCGAATGGGATGGTTTAGCCTTTACCAGTTTTAGAGTGTAAATGAGAAAATGTATCCATGGACTTTGTTGTGGGATTACTGAGGACATCTCGAGGTAATAATTCAATCTGGGATATTGTTGATCGATTGTCTAAATATTCTCATTTCGTTCCTATTCGAGATACTTTGTCCTGAGATCAAATTTCTCTATTGTATCATAAAGAGATAGTCTGGTTGCATGGAGTTCCCCTCTCCATTGTATCTGATCGTCATCCCAGGATTACTTCTAACTTTTGTAAATCCCTTCAGAAGTCATTGGGTACTGAATTAAATTTTAGTACAGCATTTCATCCTCAATCAGATGGGCAGTCAGAATGAAAAATTCAGACCTTGGAGAATATGATACATGCTTGTTCGATTGATTATCAGGGATATTGGGACCGAAATCTTTAGTTGGTTGAGTTTTCTTATAATAACAGTTTTCATTCTAGTATACAGATGTAACCATTTGAGGCATTATATTGGAAGCGGTGTCGAACTCCTTATATTTGGGATGAAGTAGGTGAAAGGAAGCAGATGGGACCAGAATTGGTAGATGATATGGTAGAAAAAGTTCAGTTGATTCAGAAACACATTAGAACAGCTCAAAGCAGGAAGAAGAGTTATGCGGATAACTGGAGGAAGGATCTATATTTTGAGGTAGGGCATCAAGTTTTTCTCAAATTTTTCCTATAGAAAAGTTTTATGCCATTTGGTATGAATGGAAATCAGAATCCAAGGTTCATTGAACCATATGAAATTCTGGAGAGAGTTGGATAATTTTCTTACCGAGTGGATTTACCTCTGATTTTATCTCAGGTACACAATTTTTTTCATGTTTTGATGTTGAGAAAGAATATGCCAGATCCATCTCATGTTTTCAGCCCAGAGGTAGTTCAGTTGGAAGAGAATATTTCTTATGAAGAACAACTAGTCTAGATTCTAAACCAAAGAGAGCAAGTGTTGCGAAATAAGGTAATTCACCAGGTAAAGGTTTTTTGGAAAAACCATATTGTTTAAGAGGAAACGTGGGAATATGAAAATTCTATGAGGGATAAATACCCCCACCTATTTTGATAAGTGAATAATATATCGAGGATTAAATTCCCAAAAAGGGGAGAAGGATGTAACATCCCAAGTAAATAAAGAATAAAACATTTTCATATTTATTTATATTTATGAATTAAATATTAATTTTTCTTATAAAGGGGTTGTTATGTTCTTTAGTGTACCCGATACGCAACAAACAGTTTCTTTGAAATATTACGTTGCACAGTAGTAATATAATAATATTATTTTAAATGGTAGTTAACATGTAGCCGTTGTATTATAAAGAATGAATATAAATAACTAGAATATGATTATATGTGTTTTTAAATGTTTTTACATATATCCAATAAAAGATAAAGTCTTAAAATATGAAAAAAATTTAATTTTAGGCATAGATACTCTAATATTCACTAAAGGACCACTTATCACCTTTTGATGGAGAACCTTCATTAAATATAGTTTTGGCCACTCTTATACATTCTATTCTACCAAATAAAATTATTCTTTATAATCGTGACAGCAAAATTTACTTTGTGTAAATTTTTGGTATTTTTCTGATAAAGTTCATTTTTTAATGAATAGTGAAAAATGTTGTATTTTAATTCAAAAACTCTTTTTAATATAATTTATTTATATGATTAGATTATATTTTGAATTGGTTTTAAAGTTAAATTATAATATATTTTTACCATTTAATCCACTATTGGTCATTTGAAATAATTTCACTTTGAAATTGGACATAAACTATTGTCAATCTTTTGATATAAATTGTTTCATAAAAACATGCTATTTGTCATGGCAACAAGAATTAATTATTAAATTAATTAATTTAACTTATATGTTTTGAATTTTTTAAAATATAAATCAATTTTGAATTCGGAATATCAAATATATCTTAGGATGATGTTTTGGTATTTTTTTGAAAAACATCAATTTTTGATGAATAGTGAAACCACTAAGTGGTACTTAAAAAAAGATTTTTCATTTAAAAGAAATTTTACCACCTATGTGTTTTGAGTTTCAAAAATACAACATACATGGTTTCAATTATAATTTAAAATGTGGTTCAATGGGATTAAAATAATTTTTTGGTGAATAGTAAGTTTTATGTTTTTAATCGCGATTAGTGGTAATTAGTGTAGTTTAAGGTAAAAAAATTGTTTAAATAAACTGAAATGACCTTGAAAAATGTCCTACACTTATTGGATGTGTCATGGCCGACCAATATAATCCATGGGTCAACTTGGGGACCCCATGGAGCCAAATTGGTATGAAAATGACATTAATAACTTTTTGTTTAATGTTAAAATAAAAATATCAGAAAGATGAGTTGTTTTACTAAAACAATTTTTAAATGGAGTTATAAATGTCATATTTTTTACTATAAATATTAATTAGAAATTTAAAATGATTTAATACATCAAGATATTTTTTTAATAATTTTTAGACATTAAATAAATTAAATTATTTATGACACCATGATGATTCAACAATTACCTCATTATTTAACGATTTAAATAAAATGAAAAGATAATGTAAAATATAAGACCTAAACTTGTCAAAAACCGAATGTATGGGTGTATTTATAACTCATATCACATTTTCCTCGAAATATATATTTTTGGGACCTTTAAAATCTGAAATGATGATTATAATAAAGTAACCTTTTATAACTTTCCAAGAGTACCCCTCCTCTTCTCTTATAAAAGGCCCCCACCTCTACCACCATGCCCACACCTCTCAAGCCGTTGGCTCAGGCAACCCCTGCCCATTTATCTCTCAACATCTCTATATTAGTTCTAGAAGCCTCACTTTGGTCAGAAGTCTTCACAAAGAATCCTTTGAGCTCAAATCAAATAGAGTTACCCGTTTTAAAGGTAATGTCTTCTCTTGTGTTCTTATGTTTTATTTTACTTCTCCAAACCCATAAACTCTTTTTATTATTTTCTTTTGTAACAACACAAGTATCTTCAATATATTAGGATATTTTTATGAGAGGTATTAGAGCTACAACTACACACACCTTCATCTAATGGTTAAAGAACATACTTTTTCTGTGGTTGGCAATTTTCTGCCTCACGAAATGATGATTGTTCAATCTTCTTTTGACACCTTTCATGGTGGCCATTAATATGTCACTCTATTTATATATGATTTGTATTATGTTTATGTTTTCCTTATGCTTCTTTATTTTTCATTTATGGAATTCCATTATGGTTTCCATTATGGGTAAACGCGATAATTTCATTTTAGGAAATGCAGACTACCGCCCCCTCAAAGTGATTTGATTCGTTATTTCCATATGTGGGATGTATAAAGGACAATGATAATGATATTATATATGATATAATACTAGAATTATAATATACCTTTATATCATTATGATTTCACTCCATTAAATATGAAATAGAAATGAAGTAGCGTTCAAGCATACGTACGACTTACCGTCTCCATGAATGGTGCATTTCATTTCTTACCACTAAATGTTATATACTATTGTAAATACATGTATATTCTGGATATATATGATATATATGAAATCCAAATCATGAATATCATTCTGGATATAATGAACCTTTGACCACATGAACAACATGTAATTGTAAAAAGTCCACTTTCGACTTAAGAACCAAATATCGACAAAACAAAAAAAATTAACATAAATGATTACATAATGTTTATAACATAGAAATAAGTGATATAAAAGGAATAATAAGCTTTAAAAAGTTTCTTAAGCAAGTAGAAATTAACTTTAGTTTATTATTCATGTGATTAAAGAGCAATGGAGTCACATCGGACACGAGGTAAGGGACTTCGTCTCAATCTCCTTTCATTGAGGCATATTTTGTTCTAATACATGACATTCTTTTATACGCTGTATAATCCACATTTGGCATTTCATTTCAATCAAAGGGAATATTTTTCTACGAAGCATTTTACAAAATGACAAAAAGGAATGTTTCTTTTAATGTACATTGTGACAAAGACCTTTTCCACTGCCGCGAGTATTATTTGGTCATTGGCTTCCTCAACAAGCCGTAATGTTTTTAAAATGAAATAAATACCATATACTCTTTTATATATTTTGGTATTGAAAATGGTTTTAATAATGGATTTGTTATGTCGATATATTTATGTGATATATTGTGATAAATGTGTGTAAATGTTTTCTTTCCATTATATTTGTTTTATGTCTTATGATTTTATAATGGTACTTGGACATTTGATGGGTGGTTACATAAAAAACCATACGACGAGTGGTGCCGTGAATACCAGGATGGGTGGTTACATTATATCCTCTAATGCATTGGGTATGGATGTCAGTCGTATGGCTATTCCATTTAATTATCTGTGGATGTCGACCGTATGGTTATTCCATTTAAGTATGTTTATGTACCAAGTTACCTTTATATGTTATGTGTTCTTTATATGGGTTTTATGGTAATCTTTTGGTTACAAAAGGGTAAGTAATGATCTTTTTTTTAGTGAAGATTTTTTACTACTTCATAAAGGTGAAAAGTATTACTTTGATAAAGTATACATGTTTTATATGTTGTTTTGAAAAACTACCGGTTTTCATTATTTGTGTTTCCATTACTGAGCTTTTGTAACACCCTAGGTAAATAAAGAATATGAAATTTTCTTATTTATCCATATTTGTAAATAAAATATTAATATGACTTTAAATGGGATGCTATGCTCGATGGCGTACCCAACACACAACAACGGGTTTCTTGGGAATCTTACGTTGCACTCTAATAATAAAATAATATTATTTTAAATGGTAGTTAACATGTAGCCGTTGTATTGGAGGGAATAGATATAAATAACTAAAATATGATTATATATGTTTTTAAATGTTTTTACATTTATCCAATAAAATCTAATGGCTTAAAATACGGAAAGAATTCAATTTTAGGCGTATATGCCCTAGTTTTCACTAAAGGTTCACTTATCACCTTTTGAGGGAGAACCGTCATTAAATATAGTTTTGTTCAATCTTATAAATTCTATTGGACCAAATAAAACTCTTCTTGAGAATCGATACATTAAAATTTACTTTCTGTAAAATTTTGGTACCTTTCCGATAAAGTTCATTTTTTTAATGAATAGTGTAAAATGTTGTATTTTAATTCAAAACCTCTTTTTAATATATTTTTTTTATATGATTAGATTATCTTTTGAATTGGTTTTAAAGTTAAATTAGAATATATTTTTACCATTAAATCCAATAGTGGTCGTTGGAATTAATTTCACTTTGAAATCAGACTTAAAATAGTGTCAATCTTTTGATACTTATTATTTCACTAAAACACGATATTTTTTATGACAGCGGGAATTAATTATTAAATTAAATAATTTGACTTATATGTTTTTAATTTTGTAAAAGTGACTTCATTTTTGAATTCAGAATATCAAATATAGCTTAGGTTGAATTTTTTGTATTTTTCTGAAAAACTTCAATTTTTGATGAATAGTGAAATCACTAAGTGGTACTTATAAAAACTGATTTTCCATTTAAATGAAAATTTTCCATCTTTTTGTATTGAATTTAAAAAAACTGACATACATGGTTGTCATTAAGAAGTAAAATGTGGTTCAATGAGATTAAAATAATTTTTTGGTGAATATTAACTTATTATGTTTTTAATCGCAATTAGTAGTAATTAGTGTAGTTTAAGGTAAAAATAATGATTTAATAATATGAGATGACCTAAAAACATGTCCTACCCTAATTCTATATGTCATGGAAGACCAAGACAAGCCATGGGTCAACTTGGGGACCCCATGGAGCCACATTGTTTGGAAAATGACATAAATAACTTTTATTTAATGTTAATGTAAAAAATGGCACAAACATGATATGTTTTACTAAAACAATTATTAAATGAGGTTATACAAGTAATATTTTTGATTATAAATAGTAATTGGAAATATAAAACGATTTCCTACATCATAGTATTTATATATAATTTTTAGACATTAAATAAATTAAATTATATATGACATCATAATGATGCATCGATGACATCATTATTTGACGATTTAACTAGAATGGAAAGATAATGTAGAATCTATGAACTAAACATGTAAAAAACTTATTGTATGGGTGGATTTAGAACCCTTATCACCTTATCCACGAATTATATCAATGTAGGACCTTTTAAAACCGAAACACATTTTCAAATAAAGTAATATTTCTTTACTTCCCAAGAGTGCCCCTCCTCTCCTCTTATAAAAGGCCCCCACCTCTACCACCTTACCCACTCTCCCAAAGCCGTTGGCTCAGCCAACCTCAGCCCATTTTGTCTCTCCAAATCGCTCTCTTACTCTATGAAGCTTCACATTGGGCAGAAGTCTTCCCAAGGAAGCCTTTGAGCTCAATCCAAAGGGAGTTACCCGATTTTTAAGGTAATGTCTTCACTTGAGTCATTTTGTTTCATTTCCCTTCTCCAACCCCATAAACTCTTTTTATTAACTTATTTTATAAGAAATACAGTATCTTAAATATAATAGGATGTTGTTATAAGAAGGATTCTAGCTACACTTACACACACCTACATCTAATGGTTAAAGAACATATTGTTTCTGTAGATGGCGAATTTCTGCCTCACGAAACGATGATTGTTCATCATTCTTATAACACCTTCAATGGTGGCCATTAAGATGAAACTATATTTATATATGATATATAATATGTTTATTTTTTACTTAAGCTTCTGTATTTTTCATTTATTTCATACCTTTATGGTTTCCATTATGGGTAATGCGATATCTTCATTTTAGGAAGCGCAGACTACCGCCCCTAAAAGTGATTTGATTCGTTATTAGCATATGTGGTACGTATAAAGGGTATATTTAATGATATAATATATGATACCATACTGCAATTAAAATACTATTGTTAATCATTTTGTTTTAATTCTATTAAATATGATATAGAAATGGAAGTAGCATTCATGCGTACGTACGGCTTACTATCTCCATGAACGGTACATTTCATTTCGTATCTCAAAATGATATGTTCTATTATAAGTACATATATATAATGGATATATATGTAATATATAATATCTAAATTATGGATATCATTCTGGAATTATAACATATATATATATATCTCTCATTTTGTTTTAATTCCATTAATATGACAAAAAAAAGTATCGTTCATGCGTACGTACGGCCTACCGTCTCCATGAACGGTGCTTTTCGTTTTTTATCTCCAAATGATATGGAATAGTATAAAATGAATATTTACTGGATATATATGATATTTTAATCATTAATACTATTCTGGAAATTATTTACTTATAACTACATGGGCAAATTTGTTTTCAAACAAGTTCATTATTGACTCAAGTACCAAACATCCGCAAAAACGTCTGATATGAACTAACATTATTAAACAATTATTATAAAATTATAATATGTGATATGAACTTTATAATAATCTCTAAAAAAGGTACTTAGGCAATTATTAATTGACCAATGTTTATTATTCAGGAATATAAAGAATCGAACATGACAAGTTGGACTTGAGGTAAGGGATCCTACTCCTCTCTTTCTTTTTAAGTATGCTCTTTATGTCATTCCTTTTAAAGCTCATCATTCTTATTATTTGTATGTTATTTTATATTAATATTACTGTAAGTTTTATTTTCATATGACTAGAGACACTATTCTCTCTCATCAATCCATTTTGGAAGTTTTGAGTGGTGCCGTTAGGCAGCCGAATTTTTCTAAGAGATCTAACCTTTCTCTTTCTCATTAAGTACTCCCCTTTATGTCACTTCTTTTAGGATCCTATTTGTTATGATGGGGGATGTTCTTTCATATTCCTCTTGGTGTACATTTTATTGTAATGTGATGAGATACACTATTTTAGCTCATCAATCCATTTTTGTAAGTTTTAAGTGGCACTGTTTGAATGCCGAGTTTTCGTAAGTGATTTTTCATCTCACTTTTATTCCCGTGAGATTTATGCTACATTTGCCACAATTTTCTTTGAGTGGTGTATGTACTGAACATTATTTTACTCATTGTGTAATATTCTTTCATTTATGATTATTTACATCAATGATGTATTGTCCTTCTTTCACGGGGCGTATGTTTCGAAAGATACCCATGTCGGTAAGGTAACCTTTCACCCTCCTCTTTTTAAAAGACATATTTTGTTATGTATTTTAATTCACATAATATTATTTTGGGATAAGTTTTTATATATCGTTATTGATGTAAATATTATTCCCAAGTGATGAGATACCCTTTTTATCTCTCATCAACTCTTTTTCTGAATTTTGAAGTGACACTGTTAGGCTGTCTAATTATTGCAAGGGAACTTCTTAACCCAATTTCGATTCTTTGGGATAAGCTTGTACTCCTTGAATATGTCGTTCTATGAATATGTTTGAATGACCTCTGATTGTATTACACTTAATATCCACTTATATTTGGTGTATTAGTTTGTCACAAATTATTATGTAACTGATTTATCCTTAATCCAAGGATACCATCTTTGTATGGGACTTCGCCTCAATCACCTTTCATTGAGGCATATTTTGTTTTATACACAACCTTCTTTTATATGGTGTATAAACCCCTTTGACTTTTACGTTTATCCAAAATTAATCTTTTCTATATGAAGCATTTTACTAAATGGAAAAAGGGATTGTTTTGGGTCATATGTATATGGTGACAACGACTTCTCTGCCACCGTGACCATTATTAGAGTTTCGGCTTCCTCTACATGCCCTACCTACTTTTTAAAAGAAAAATAAATACCATGTTTTAATATTCTTTTATTTTGGTATTGAAAATGGTTTTCATAATTTTTTTATATCAATGTGTTGTATTGATATCTTGTGATTGAAAGGTGGAAATGTTATGTTTCCTTTATGCATGTTTTATATGATACGATTATGTTGAGGTTCATGGCATTATTATGAAGACGGATGGTTCCGTGATAAACTAAGGGCAGGTGAGCCCGATATAGCTCTCCAATGCATTAGTTAACGCAAAGGAGTGAAACGTTAAGGTTTTTCCGAAGAGATTTTAGGGAATATACTGTGATGGGTATTCCAAACATAACCAACAGGGTTACTCCCTACGTAAGAATGTTATGAATGCTTCAAGTTACCTTTTATGTCATATGATTTCTATGATTTATTCATGATTTGATGAGGTATGTTAATGTGCCTATGTTTTATGGGTAAAGTATGATTTCATTCTTATGTATATATGAACTCATGTTTCCTTTCCATATTTTTATAACCCTTACTGAGCTTTTTATGCTCATCCCATGTTTTTGAAATGTTTTTCACAGGTCAAGTGAAAGGTACATGATGTGATGATAGTGTCAAGGATGTGTCAAGAAAGAATCCATGTTTTATTTTAATTATGTTTCCATTGATGGGAAGAATGAATACTGTCTTTTATGTAACCACTTTGTTTAAATGTGGAATCTAATGCAAGTTTCATGATCTAATTCTCCAAAACTCTAATCCTGAAAAGATCCTCAATGTGTAATCTTGTAATAACTCAAGATTAAGTAAGGTTTAAGGCTGGGGCCTTATAGTTGGTATCAAAGGTCGGTTTAGATAACTTTAGATTTTAGGGTATTCTTTAAGAATAAGTGGCATTACCATAATGTTTAGTATTTCATAAAGAGTTCTAGTTTTAGATAAAGTGAATGAGTAAGTATATCTTAGTATTTATCTTCCTCGTTAGTACATGATGGTTTTTTTTGATATACTCACACTGACCTTTCTGGTTTTAGTGATTGGATGGATCTAGCATGCACTAAAGAGACAACAAGTTTGAAGGAAACTGTGGTGGTTCTATGATTAAGAAACTAGATAAAATGGGGGATTCAATGAGGAAACCCGTGGTTATTCTAAACCAACTATCAAGGAGTCATGATCAACCACTTGAACCTTGGTATGATCTTTAATGCATCATGTACGAGATGACCAATCGATGTGGAAGTTCATGTAATAATTATAAATGTAACCATTAGAGTTTATATGATCCTTACATTTGAGGTAATTATGGGATACTATATGTTATAATGGAAGTGAAAGGCATGAGATAAAATTTAGGTTAAATTATGTTTTGGTTATTTTGATTGTTTTATCTCTTTTTGGGGAATGATTTTGAGAATTATATAGTTTTGGAAAAAGGACAACATGTAGACCGTGTGACTACCCGTCGCTTCGGACAAAGCTGCTGGAATCGAACCCACAGCCAAAGTGCGACTGGTATTTATTACCTACCACTGGACTATGTGAAGTCCCTGGTTAGTTTGAGTGATTCTTTTTTTTAGTTAGTTGATTTTTTGAATTAAGAGTAATCTGATTTTGGGTTATCTATGCATGTTTATTAACCTATCATGGAGGATATGTGATTAGGTTAATTACTTTTCAATACGAGACTTTAGGAGCAACTGATGTCGATTTGAGATAAATGTTACGATTTAACATGGAAGACTATGTGACTAAATCCTTAAAATATTTGGGTTTCAATCTTAGATTGTTTTACTTTGTAGAATTTTATAGACAAATTGGTTATCGAATGGTCCTCATTGAACTTTGGGTTCTGTTGGACAAATTTTGAGACTAAGAATAGATTTTCTTTTTATAAAGGGTCATCCTTTTCTGGATTATCTGATCTTGTAGTAACCTTTTTGGTTTTAGTTTTGGTTCATGATTGAGGACATCGGAAATGTATAGTTCTTTTTTTGTGGATTAGGTGCTCCTATAGAAGTTTTTTATAGAACTATTAATGCGAACAAGTCTTCCTAAATACTCGCCTTTTGGAGAATGTATGAGTATGTGTGAGAAATCTAGTAAAAGTTTACAGTCAACATGACAAGTAAGTATGTTTCCTTATGTTTTATTTAAGCTCAAAAATAAATTCCAAAATAAAATGTAACTTAAAACAGAAATTCTTTCTATTAACTTTTCCTTCTGGGGAACCCAACACTTTTTAACCCATCACAAGTTTGTAATTTTCTCATGGTTAACTTTCTCCAAAACATGTTTTCTATCACTCTCCATCAGAACATGACCCTTTGTTTTTTCCTCCATGTCCATATTTTCATACTTGGAATCCTAGTATGGGTTAACTAGGGTGAACATTGTACTTATCTTTCTTTATTTTAAAGTGATTGTTTTACCGACTCTTGTTTCAATGTGAGATTTTCAATGAAGTTTCTGAGCCCAATTTTAAAATTGCGAGGACGCAATTCCCAAAAGGGGGGAAGGATGTAACACCATAGGAAAATAATGATTATGAAATTTTCATATTTATCCATATTTGTGAATCAAACATTAATATTTCTTTAAAGGGAATTCTATTCTCAATGGCGTACCCAACACACAACAACGGGTTTCTTGGAAATCTTACGTTGCACTCTAATAATAAAATAATATTATTTTAAATGGTAGTTAACATGTAGCCGTTGTATTGGCGGTAATGGATATAAATAACTAAAATATGATTATATATGTTTTTAAATGTTTTTACATTTATCCAATAAAATCTAATGGCTTAAAATACGGAAAGAATTCAATTTTAGGCGTATATGCCCTAGTTTTCACTAAAGGTTCACTTATCTCCTTTTGATGGAGAACCATCATTAAATATAGTTTTGTTCACTCTTATACATTCTATTGGACCAAATAAAACACTTCTTAAGAATCGAGAGATCAAAATTTACTTTGTGTAAAATTTTGGTACCTTTCCGATAAAGTTCATTTTTTTTAATTAATAGTGTAAAATGTTGTATTTTAATTCAAAACATCTTTTTAATATAATTTATTTATATGATTAGATTATCTTTTTAATTGGTTTTAAAGTTAAATTAGAATATATTTTTACCATTAAATCCAATAGTGGTTGTTGGAATTAATTTCACTTTGAAATCAGACTTAAACTAGTGTCAATCGTTTGATACTTATTGTTTCACAAAAACACGCTATTTGTCATGACGGCGGGAATTAATTATTAAATTAATTAATTTGACTTATATGTTTTTAATTTGGTAAAATAGGCTTCATTTTTGAATTGAGAATATCAAATATATCTTAGGGTGAATTATTTTTATTTTTCTGAAACACTTCAATTTTTGATGAATAGTGAAATCAGTAAGTGGTACTTATAAAAACTAATTTTCCATTTAAATGAAATTTTTCCAACTTTGTGTATTGAATTTAAAAAATCTAACATACATGGTTGTCATTAAAAAGTATAATTTGGTTCAATGAGATTAAAATAATTTTTTGGTGAATAGTAACTTATTAAGTTTTTAATCACGATTTGTGGTAATTAGTGTAGTTTAAGGTAAAAATAATGCTTTAATAATATGATATTCCCTAAACACATGTCCTACCCTCATTGGATATGTCATGGCCGACCAAGAAAAGCCATGGGTCAACTTGGGGACCCCATGGAGCCACTTTGTTTGGAAAATGACATAAATACCTTTTATTTAATGTTAATGTAAAAAATGGCACAAACATGATATGTTTTACTAAAAAAACTTTAAATGGGATTATACAAGTCAGAGTTTTGATTATAAATAATAATTGGAAATATAAAAATAGTTCCTAAATCATAGTATTTTTTATAATTTTTACACATTAAATAAATTAAATTATTTATGACATCATAATGATGCAGCGATGACATCATTATTTGATGATTTAACTAAAATGGAAAGATAATGTAGAATCTATGAACTACACATGTCCAAAACTTATTGGATGAGTGGATTTCATACCCTTATCACCTTATCCACGAATTATATCAATTTGGTACCTTTTAAAACCGAAACACATTTTCAAATAAAGTAATATTTCATTACTTTCCAAAAGTGCCCCTCCTCTCCTCTTATAAAAGGCCCCCACCTCTACCACCTTACCCACACTCCCAAAGACTTTGGATCGGCCAACATCTGCCCATTTTGTTTCTCCACTTCCCTCTATTACTCCTTGAAGCTTCACTTTGGGCAAAAGTCATCCCAAGGAAGCCTTTGAGCTCAAACCAAAGGGAGTTACCCGATTTTTAAGGTAATGTCTTCACTTGGGTAATTTTGTTTCATTTTGCTTCTCCAACCCCCTAAACTCTTTTTATTAATTTATTTTATAACAAATCCAGTATCTTTAATATACTAGGATGTTGTTATTATAAGGATTCGAGCTAAACTTACACACACCTACATCTAATGGTTAATGAACATACTGTTTCTGTGGATGGTGAAGTTATGCCTCACGAAACGATTATTGTTCAACATTCTTCTAACACCGTAAAAGGTGGAAATTAAGATGAAACTATATTTATATATGATATATAATATGTTTATGTTTTACTAAAGCTTCTGTATTTTTCATTTATTTCATACCTTTATGGTTTCCATTATGGGTAATGCGATATCTTCATTTTAGGAAGTGCAGACTACCGCCCCCTCAAAGTGATTTGATTTGTTATTACCATATGTGGTACGTATAAAGGGTATATTTAATGATATTATATATGATACCATACTGGAATTAAAATACTATTATGAATCATTATGTTTTAATTATTTTAAATATGAAATAGAAATGGAAGTAGCGTTCATGCGTACGTACGGCTTACCGTCTCAATGAACTGTACATTTCATTTATTATCTCAAAATGTTATGTACTATTATAATTACATATATATAATGGATATATATGTAACATATTATATATAAATTATGGATATCATTCTGGAATTATAACATATATATATATATGTATATCTCATTTTGTTTTAATTCTATTAATATGACAAAAAAAAGAAAGTAGCGTTCAGGCGTACGTACGGCCTACCGTCTCCATGAACGGTGCTTTTCGTTTTTTATCTCCAAATGATATGGAATAGTATAAAATGAATATTTACTGGATATATATGATATTTTAATCATTAATACTATTCTGGAAATTATTTACTTCTAACTACATGGGCAATTTTTTTTTTCAAACAAGTTCATTTTTGACTCAAGTACCAAACATCGGCAAAAACGTCTGATATGAACTAACATTATTAAACAATTATTATAACATTATAATATGTGAAATGAACTGAATAATAATATCTAAATGAGGTACTTAGGAAATTATTAATAGACCAATGTTTATAATTCAGGAATATAAAGAAACGAACATGACAAGTTGGACATGAGGTAAGGGATCCTACTCCTCTCTTTCTTTTTAAGTATGCTCTTTATGTCATTACTTTTAAAACTCATCATTCTTATTTTTGGGATGTTCTTTTATATTACTATTACTCTAATTTTTATGTTCATATTATGAGAGACCCTATTCTCTCTCATCAATCCATTTTGGATGTTTTGAGTGGCGCCGTTAGGCTGCCGAATTTTCGTAAGAGATCTAACCTCTCTCTTTCTCTTTAAGTAGTCCCCTTTATATCACTTCTTTTAAGCACCTATTTGTTATGATGGGGGATGTTATTTCATATTACTCTTGCTGTACATTTTATTCTAATGTGATGAGATACACTATTTTATCTCATCAATCCATTTTTGGAAGTTTTAAGTGGCGTCGTTAGGCTACCGAGTTTTCGTAAGTGATTTTTCATCTCACTTTTATTCTCGTGAGATTTATGCTACATTTGCCACAATTTCCTTTGAGTGGTGTATGTACTGACCGTTATTTTACTCTCTGTGTAATATTCTTTCATTTATGAGTATTTACATCAATGATTTATTGTCCTTCTTTCACGGGGTGTATGTTTCGAAAGATACCCATGTCGGTAAGGGAACCTTTCACCCTCCTCTTTTTAATAGACTTATTTTGTTATGTCTTTTAATTCATATAATAATATTTTGGGATATGTTCTTATATATCTTTATTGATGTAAATTTTATGTCCATGTGATTTGATACCCTCTTTATCTCTCATCAACTCTTTTTTTGAATTTTTACGTGACGCCGTTAGGCTGTCTAATTATTGCAAGGGAACTTCTTAACCCAATTTCGATTCTTTGGGATAAGACTGTACTCCTTGAATATGTCTTTCTATGAATATGTGTGAATAACCTTTGATTGTTTTACACTTAATATCCACTTATATTTGGTGTATTATTTTGTCACACATAATTATGTAATTGATTTATCCTTAATCCAAGGATACCATCTTTGTATGGGACTTCGTCTCAATCTCCTTTCATTGAGGCATATTTTGTTTTATACACAACCATGTTTTATACGGTGTATAAAACCCTTTGAATTTTACATTTATCCAAAAGGAATATTTTTATACGAAGCGTTTTACTAAATTACAAAAGGGATTGTTTTTGGTCATACGTATATGGCGACAACGACTTCTCTGCCACTGTGACCATTATTAGAGTTTCGGCTTCTTCTACAAGCCAAACCTAATTTTTAAAAGAAAAATAAATACCATGTTTTTATTTTCAATT
The DNA here is from genome assembly GCA_963277665.1 of Viscum album. NCBI lineage: Eukaryota > Viridiplantae > Streptophyta > Magnoliopsida > Santalales > Viscaceae > Viscum > Viscum album. Next base: position 528,033,607 of record OY728121.1, on the reverse strand, counting down.
ATTTTGGTATTGAAAATGGTTTTCATAATTTTTTTATATCAATTTGTTGTATTGATATCTTGAGATAGAAAGGTGGAAATGTTATGTTTCCTTTATGCATGTTTTATATGATACGATTATGTTGAGGTTCTTGGGAATTATTATGAAGACGGGTTGTTCCGTGATAAACTAAGGGCGGGTGAGCCTGATATAGCTCTCCAATGCATTGGGTAACGTGAAGGAGTGAAACGTTAAGGTTTCTACAAAGAGATTTTAGGGAATATACTATCATGGGTATTCTAAACGTAACCAAGAGGGTTACTCCCTACGTAAGAATGTTATGAATGCCTCATGTTACCTTTTATGTCATATGATTTCTATGATTTATTCATGATTTGATGAGGTATGTTAAAGTGCCTATGTTTTATGGGTAATGTATGGTTTCATTCTTATGTATATATGAACTCATGTTTCCTTTCCATATTTTTATAACCCTTACTGAGCTTTTTATGCTCATCCCAAGTTTTTGAAATGTTTTTCACAGGTCAAGGGAAAGGTACATGATGTGATGATAGTGTCAAGGAAGTGTCAAGAAAGAATCCATGTTTTATTTTATATATGTTTCCATTGATAGGAATAATGAATACTATCTTTTATGTAACCACTTTGATTAAATGTGGAATGTAATGCAAGTTTCACGATCTAATTCTCTAAAACTCTAAACTTGAAAAGATCCTCAATGTGTAATCTTGTAATAACTCATGATTAAGTAAGGTTTAAGGCTGGTGTCTTATAGATTTTTATTCTCACCCCATGTATTTTGAAATGTTTTTCATAGGACATAATGTGGAATAGGTTCAAGGATGAGATCAATGGAATTTCATACTATATAAAACATGGAACTAGTCATGTTTCTTTTTAAGAGTTTTTATTTTGTGGAAATTTAGTAGAAGTCTCTACATTGTAATCATTTGATATGTAATAGTTATGTCCTAATTATCTAATAATATAATCCTGAATAGATACTCAATGTGAATTATTCAATTTAGTCAATATTAAGTAAGGTTTAAGGTCGGTGCCTTATACATTTTCTTATCTTATCTTTTGTCTTGTTATTTGGGAATGGTAGAAATGAGAATATGACGGGTCATTTCTTGCTTAAGATATCATTCATGAGATTGTATAACACATCTATGAAGGAAAAATCTTTTTCCTAGGGTGGGATTATTATTATTGATGTGTGTTATTAAAATTGATTTTATTTAACATAGAGAGATGCACTTTTTCTATGATTTGATTATTGTTTCAGCGATTTTTTGTGATTTTAGTCATGGATAATTATTTCATGAGAGTAGATTATTTATGAATTATTCTAGGATCATAGGATTATTTTTTACATGAATAATTTTGGGAAGGCATGAGAATATGGTTTATTGTTTAAGTGATTAAAACTAAACTAATTTTCCATGATTGAGAAATTAGACAAAAAAATGAGATTAATTTGAAAAGGAAATTGTACAATGTTAGAGAATATGAATAAATGGGAATTTAATTTGAAACATGAATAATGATATGATTTTATAATTTTTTATCCTTGACCTAGATGTTGCATGGTGAATGATAGTGAAATCACCTATGTTTTGACCTAGTAGAGTGGTTTGTGGAAAATACTTGTTTAGGATTTTTTTATCTTTTGCTTACCTTAATGTGATTATGTTGTGTTATGTTTCCAAATATGCGTGTTTGTAATTTTAGATATATGAATCCTTGATGTAGATTTTTTAGTGAATGAAACTGGGACATGGATGGATTTCGTCATCTAATAGTGGAACGTAACGAACTAGTAGTTTCAAGTGAGGATGTCACAGAGAATTTCTGAGATAACTATTTATGGTTTTTAAAATTCTTGGAACGAGAACCGATGTGGGTTATGAATAGTATTTTTTAACTAACATGGGATTTATAGTAAAATTTCCTACCATGTTTTACTATATAGAGTGGACTTGAGGTAGTTGAGTTCTAAATTGCGTCAATCTATAACAAATTTTACCTCATAAAGAATAACTCTATGAAGATAGTTATATTATCTACTTAAATGTAATGTGTTCATGAGAAGTGCTGGTGAAGAAACCAAAATTGGAATTAATATATAGTGAAAATGATGTGGAAGTACATTTATGATAATTTTATGGATTGCTTTTTTCTCATGACAGTCATGTACGAGAGAGAAAATGAGTTAATGTGGTTGAAAAAGGGTAGTATGTCAATGATGGACTATACAAGACACTTGATATATTTTATTTAATCTATAACAACATTGGTAATAGATGATAATACTTTATAAAAATGGTTTCAGGAAGGAATTAAATGTAAATATATATCATATGTAAATATCATCAAACAGATGATGTTTTTGATGGTTTTCAATCTAGATCTCATTTATAATGGGAACCTAGAAGAGTATTCCATGGGAAGTCATGTGGTGTATACTGGATGGCCAGGAAGTGCCTATTCTATGGGTCAGAAGTGTCTTTTTGAGAGTGTTAAATAGAGTAGTTATAAGAAGAGAGGCCATGAGGAAATATTATTTACATGGGATCATACCCGAGTGATTTTCCACTAGTGTGGTAAGATGGAAAACAATCATAGAAATTTTACTCTGACCACTGATATAGTACCGATGTTACTATAGGATATGGAATATACACATTTATATAGAATCCTAGAATAGACGTATATTGATGTAGATTATAGAAATTGATGGAGTGTAGGAAGTGGATCATCTACACCTTATTTGTTTGGGAGCTATAGTTTCACTATCAATGATAGTAGAGGAAAAGGACATGTAGATTATAGAATAGAGCACCCATATCTGTAGAGTGGTGTAGCTCCGGGGAATCAGATAGTATCAATGGGATGAGGGAAAAGATAATAGCATTCCATTCGAATAACACTTATGGATAACATGGGTGGATCGTTGATAGTAATATGTAATATTATTTTGGATTCCACACCATGTAGTTTCTTATTTGATACTCAGGACTCACATTAATTTTATTCTATAAATTTTTTTAATCTTTTGTGTCTAGAGTAGGAGTTCATGAGTGAGATGTTGATGATAGATACACCATTGTGAGTACCATCGAGAGACATCAATTTAGGAAATGGGTGTTATCATGAGGATGTGTAGTATTGTTTGTTATGAATTCTTTATATTATTTACTTGTTTGTATATGAACTAATTTTGGATATAAATTTTTTGTAGCATTACATGACATCACATATTATTACCATAAGGGATTGATTTATATGTATCTTATTGGGGAAGCTATATTAACTAATGAGAATAGTATTTGTAGGTGGGTTGGGTAAGTCCAATCCATTTACAACTAGAAGAGCTCTTTGCCCTGGTTGGTATTTTTTTATAGATTAATAGGGTGTAAAATGTAGAGACCCAATGCTTAACGTACATGGACATTACATTACTTTTGCATAACACTTATTATATAACAAAAACACACACACAAGGATCGTAATTGTTTAGTGTCTTTGGAAACTCGGAATATAATCTCTTAATCGTGGTGAAAGATTATCAACATCTCCCATAAAAATAATCCTTTTTTTATACCTAAAACCTTTATTTATAACCTGGGGAAAATAAAAAATAAAAGGGTTAGCTCAAATGATCAGTAAGGGTAAACAAAAGAAATATCAATCACATCGTATACATAAGCACATAATTTTTTGGAAATCATAACCTGCAAAAGAGATCACAATTTCATAACATGGGATAAATCATGGAAGTGAAATGTAATTACAATAATCATATCATAAAACATTAATCTTTGTGGCATACACACATAATCATAGAGAATCATTTCTTGTTAGTCAAGACTAGTTTCCAAGACTATCTTAGTGGACAAAGTCCCTTTCTGAACCGAGTCACCCTCGTTTCAGTCCTATTTCACTGAACCGGTATAACCTACCATTCCAGCCATGTCTATCTCATGAGATATAAAATCTTTACCCAATGCATTGGAGGTAGATATAGGTCTCACCCATCTCATAATGATACCATTCTTATGTGTTCCACAAAATCATAAATCATGCATCATTGCATAACCCATGTAATAAAAATGGGAATCTTAAACATCGTGACATCATAAAACAATTAATATAAGATAAAGGAATTCATAAAAATATATCCATCAAAACATAGTCATATCAATGTAGTAATAGGGGTAAAAACATAACCCTTTATTATCTTAGATGGAAAATAATTTTTATAAAACACTTGAAATCCATTCTTGAGGAAAATATCCTTTCTACTTCCAAAACACTTTTACTTTCTTAACATGTCATACAATTCTAAAACAAAAGAATTTGATTAAAAATAAACATGAAAACTTGTAAAGTAAGCTTCTTGAAAATAATTTTTTAAAAATCTATTCATTCCGTATAAGTTAAAAAAACATTCTTCGTACTTTTGTCGGAAAAGTCAAAAAAGTTCCTCGTACGAAAAACGACAAAAGATTCCTTTCATATCTTTTACTAAAAACTCACCTAAGGGTAAAATTGGATTTAAACAATTGTACGCAGATGGAAATAATATTACATATTGAGAAACATGGATGTGGATGATAAAATACACCCCAGTAAATACCAAAGTATAAACAATCTCGGATAAAATGAGATTGTGATATATTCCCTTACCTTAGGTCCGATTTTCTTCGTAAGTGTCCGAAACTCCTGTATAATGATTTAAATAATGTTATTGACTTATTACAAAATCATATTCATTGTTATGATATCATATATGGTTCACTTATGACATTATATTACCCGATCTTTTGTAAATTCCATGTTAAAGAGCGTTTTCGGTAAAATTGTTTCATTTGTCGTCTGTGTTTTGACTTGTAATTATTCATATGATTACTTAGATCATGATTACATAATTCCAGAATATAAAACATGATATATATATATATATATATATATTCAGAATATACATATATATAATAAATCAGTAAATGGAAAGAAATACACCGTTCATGGAGACGGTAGGCCGTACTTACGCATGAACGCTATTTTCGTTTCCTTATTGAGTTGAACGGAATTAAGTAGATGACATACATATATATACAAATAAATCCAGTATCATTATTATGTCATATATTTCATGATTACTTATTATATATACTTTATAATCATTCATGAATGGGTAAAGTGGAGAATGAATCTCATCGCTTCATGGAGACGGTAGTCCGTACGTACGCACGAGCGATGATATCGTTATCATGATCGTGTGACTGTATTGGAGTGTATGTATACTATTTCAGAATCAATATCACTTTAAAATAATAATATATTGTTATTATTTACACCATTATACCCATCCAAGTAAGGTGGTGGTGGAAAATAGATTTCACCACGTCGTGGAGACGGTATTCCGTACGTATGAACGCGCGGTGATTTCGTTTTCCGTGGGATGGATAGATGGTGAAATAGGATTGTTTCATACATATAATAACATATCAGTATATGAGTGATACTGATGTTATTACTTCATAATGAAACAACCTAAGAAGAATAAGTGGAAGAAGAAATAAAGGTGAAAGAATCGGTAACGGACTCTTCTTTGAAGCGCCTCATTGAGACCTCCTCTTAGGGCACTAAAATTGGTCATTGAGGAAGACCAGAACCTCTAGGATGTCTCTAGGGAAGTGAAGAAGATAATTTTGCAGGGTCTGGCCGAGCTTGAAGGCTCAATGTTCTATGAGTAAGAGAGGAAGGAGGTGCCCTTTTATAAGGGAGTAGAGGGGCACCTTTGGAATAACTAAAAATATTATTTTATTATAAAGTCAAGTTCGGTTTTAAATAGCTCCAAATTGATTTATATCGAGGCTAAGGCGGGGATGGGTCGAAATCATCTCATCCAGTAGAATTTAGACAGGTTTAGGTTATTATTTTAACCTTATCAATTAGATTTAACTCTAAGTTAAATAATTTAACTTTTACCGTGTCTTTTTGTTTTCTGACACTATATGGTTAATAAACATACTATATCAAGCCAAAAGAACCCCAAGCTGTTTATTAGTAATATATATAATCTTATCTAAATCATTTGACCGAACCTCAGATTTTTAGAAATAAAATAACAATTAATAATATAATATTTGTTTTAAAAACTAATTTATGTCAATTTTGACACTATTTGGTACATGATTTTTATGAAATTCATAACAGAATGATAAGTTCGAACCAAGTTACTTAAATCAACAATAACATGACATAATAACCTATAAAATTAGTTTAAGTCATAAAAAGTCTCAAATTACATTTATTTGGGCATTTATAACATCAATTATTTCAATATTTCATTAATAAGACAATTACTGCATCATCGTTGTGTCATAATAAATGATACTTATTTAATCCCTAAAAATTCTAAATAAATTTATATGATATAGATAATTGTATTAGATGTCTGGAGACTATTCATTTTAGATGTTTCATGAAGTTTATCACTAGATTAAAATTATTATACTTATAAGATTTAAGAAAGTGACATGTTATCACATTCTTTGGTTTTAACAATAATTAAATTATTTTCATTGCAAAAATTAAATTAAATGAATATAATCCGACCATTAGGTGATATGGGTCGACTTTGAGTCATCCAATAAGATTTTTAAATTTGTTAGGGTAATTTTAAAATATTATATTTACCCTTAATTACCCGATTTACATTTAACTATAGTAAATAAAATTTACCGTAGTTACTATTCGTAATTTTCAAAAATAAAAAGTAGCTTATTAACATAATTTGGATCCACTAATTCCAAATATGGAATCCATTTTTCCAAATTCAATACACAAAAGTTTCAGAAATTAAATTAAAAATAATCCCGTTGTCGAAAGAAAACAGGTTTTCTTTAAAACATTGCAAAAGATTGAATTGATTTAACCTACGAATTCAAGGTAAAATCAATGCTAATGTAATGCATTATATTAAATGGTAAAAACATATTATATTTATACTTTAAAAACATTCAATATTATAATTTAACCACATAAGATATTACGATGAAAAATGTTGTTTTTAATTAAAATATAGCGTGTTTTTACTATTCATTAAAATATGAAAGTTATCGGAAAAATATCAAAACTTTGACTAATGTATATTTTTATATCCTTATTCAAAAGAAGAATTTCATTTTGTCAAATTGGACTTATATACATGTCAAAAACTAGATTTAATGTGGGTGCGCCATCAAAAGGCGGCAAAACTGCATTTTTTGAAAAATACTTATTTTACCGGAAAAATTTATTTTGTTCTTATACCATGTTCTAGAAATGTGTAAGATGAATAATAATGTCATAAAATTCAAAATTTAGTTAACACTATTCATAACTGCTAGTTCATGACAATATTATAATAATATATCGTTGTTTATTAAAACCCAATATTGCGTACAACACACGCTATGGAGGAAGGTCGCGATTGTGTGTAATGCAAGACAAGTCAGGGTTGCGTGTTGTGAAAGAATCTTTCGTTGTTTCGTATAACATAATCCAACCATATTTCATTTATACATTGAATATATATATATATATATATACTCAATGTTCCATAGAATAACTATTATCAAAATTGTGTGTAACATGATCCAAGAATAGTGTTGCGTATACTGCAAGTTAATACGGTGTTGCGTATAGCGCAAGGTAATCTTGGTGTAGAATACAACACAAGACATTAATGAAATTAAAAGAATATTTTTCATAAAATCTCAGGGTGTTACATTCTACCCCTCTTAAAATGAATTTCTCCCTCGAAATTCGTTGGGGTTATAAATGGTTTAATATTTGAACGTTTCTTTAATAGAATCCCACATCGTAAAAAGGAATACCAAACCCAATATTTAAAAACAAAAGTATGAAACGTAACGGTTACCCAAATAAACTAATCACTGGGTTTCCACATAGGTTAAAATATGGATATGGAAGAGAAATCTATCCATCATGTTCTGATGGATAGTGGTAGAGAACATGGCTATGGAAAAGCCAGCAATAACAAAGCCATAAATTTGTGATGATCTAAGGTACCATCTGATTCATCAGATATAAGAGCACTAGGACAACATTTTTGGATTTCAAGATCATTTCCCTAAAGTTGATGAAATTGGAATTAGAAGAAATACTTTTGTGATTTTGGTATAGTCTCACCGTTTGTCGTTCATTGGACAATTTCCACTTCATCTCTTAATGAAATGAAGTTGAATTTGTCATTTGTGATGTGTTAGCAGATTATGTGATGGAATGATGGGTCATTCCATCTGTCTCAAACAAAATGTTAGAAAAGTTATCAAAAAATACATAAGTCCATCTATAGTGAGATTAATCCTATATAGTTCCTAAAATGAACTTATACTTCATATGTCATACCGCTTAATAAAATAAAACTAGTTTCCACTAACCAGGGACTTCCTGTAGGCCAATGGTAGGCGATAAAGGCCAGTCGCACTTCGGTTGTGGGTTCGATTCCCACAGCCTTGTCCGACGCGATGGGATGTCGCCCGTCCTATAGGTTGTCCTTTTTCTAAAACTATATTACTATAACATCACATCAATAATATCGAAAAAACTTCTATCCTTAAACAATACTAACTTATGTCCAACATAATCCATTCCAATATTTAGGCTTATCCATAATACTTCAGTCCACTCTCATAATATAGTGAAAACGATTACCAGAGATTTAATACCATCATTGATCCCCATATATCATTAAATATGTCTTGTTGGTCACATTCCAACCATTCAAAGGCCTTAATCATGTACTCTCTTGAATACCCATTGAACCTTAGTGAAAACATGAATGCAGTTAAAAGTTAACACTTTCCACATACCAAAATCCTCAAAATTCTATATACTCAAACCATGATATCACTTAGTCCTTATATCAATCATGAGCTCATGAATACTGTTAAACATTTCGTTTTCTCGTTTTCCCTTCATTATGTGCATATCATCTTATTTCCAAAAAATATCTCAATCACTTTGAATACTACATTAGACCAATACATAAATATTCAAATACATTATGATACAACATTATTTTGGAATCCCATTACATAAACACTTAATCATTCCACCACATCATTGTCATATTCAACATCGCCAATAGTGATCGCATGTGACTTCCCTTTGTCCTTTACCTTAAGCGGTTGCTCATGTTGATCATCACTAACCCTTGGATTTGGGAATTTATTATCATAATGCCCCATTTCCTTGCACTTAAAGCATTGAATTGTTGGTGGTGCGTTCTCTGCAGTGTTTGCTTTATTCACATCATTAGAAACCCTTTTTCCATTACTTTGACACTCAGCTGCTCGATAACCTTCTTTTCCACACATAAAACATTTTCTAGTCCCTTTAATACAATCTCCACCATGCTTCTTTCCACACTTTGTGCAGAAGGAAACATTCATATTCTTTTCACCATTATTATGAGATTTCTCCTTGAACTCCATCTTTAATTTCTTGTCAAAACCATGAGATGGATATGTAACACCAACATCCATTTCTACCTTGATAGAACAACACACAATTTCTTCATAACTACTGAAGTCTCTTATTGCTAATTCCCTACAAAGACTTGGTTTTAAGCCACTGAAAAATCGATCAACTTTACTTTCAGGTTGGATGATAATCCCAGATGCATACCTTGCAAGTCTTGTAAAATTCGCTTCGTATATACCAACAGATTCATAATCCTTCTGCTTCAGCTCAAGAAACTCCTTTTCCATCTTTGTTAGAAGAATATGAGTGAAGTACTTACTGAAAAACAAGTTCTTGAACTCGTCCCATTCCATGGACTCAATTTCATCTCTTGGCCTCGTATTCTTGATAAGATTCCACCATTGATCAGCATCACCTTCCAAACGATATACTGCTAAGATGAATTTATCATGCTCAGAACATTGAAGAACTGAAAATATCTTTTCAGTTGTACTGATCTATTGTTCAACAACAAGTGGATCGGAAGACCCACTAAAAGAAGGTGGACGTTGCCTCATGAAGGACTCAATAGAATATTGTTCCCTTCTCTGCTAATTTGGAAGTCAAGAATGATTCATAGCTTGTGTAAGTATAGAAATATGATTTTTCACTCCATCTCCCATAACATATGTTTGTTCAAGAGGGAAATCGTTGCATTTTCCATTGCATTTATCAACACGGTTCCTTCGGGTTCCAGCCATCGTCTAAAACCCAAAAAGAATAGTGTGAGAGGCCAAAATCATGCTAGGGAAAACAACATAATAAAGGGGGAGTACCTTCAATATCTAACATCTTAGGTTTAATTCTATGATCATTAGCATAATTCTAGTACTATAACCTATACGTATACTTAACCTTAGGGACATCCCTAGACATACCTTAGAAATATCTCTAGGGATCTCACTAACGTTTTCGCATTCTAGTTTCCAATGGTTGACTAAACCTTTCCTCTGATACCAACTGCAGCGGTCTGGAATTACATCCAGTGGACTATAATTGATACCTATCAGGGCACTCCATAGGCGGCTACACCCCCTGGGTGGGACACACCACCATCCCCAGTGGCAGCCATTTCCTCATGAAGCCCTTGGGCGGAGAGCCATGCTTCGTCCAACGCTCACATGTGAGAGTTCCCAAGGATCGGATATATTCCTACCTCCATTGCCTCTTATACCAACTGTAGAGACCCGGTGCTTAACGTACATGGACATTACATTACTTTTTCGGAACACTTAGTACATAACAAAAACACACACACAAGGTTCGTAATAGTTTAGTGTCTTTGGAAACTCGGAATATAATCTTCTAATCGTGGTGAAAGATGATCAACATCTCCCATAATGATCATCCTTTTTTTATACCTAAAAGCATTCTTTATATCCTGGGAAAAATAAAACATAAAAGGGTGAGCTCAAATGCTCAGTAAGGGTAAACAAAAGAAATATCAATCACATCGTATACATAAGCACATAATTTTTGGAAATCTTAACCTGGAAAAGAGATCATAATTTCATAACATGGCATAAATCATGGATGTGGAATGTAATCACAATAATCATAACATAAAACATGAAACATTTTGGCATACACACATAATCATAGAGAATCATTTCTTGTTAGTCAAGACTCGTTGCCAAGACTATCTTAGTGGACAAAGTCCCTTTCTGAACCGAGTCACCCTCATTTCAGTCCTATTTTACTGAACCGGTATAACCTACCGTTCCAGCCATGTCTATCTCATGAGATATAAAATCTTTACCCAATGCATTGGAGGGATATATAGGTCCCACCCATCTCATAATTATACCATTCTTATGTGTGCCACAAAATCAGAAATCATACATCATTGCATAACCCATGTAATAAAAATGGGAATCTTAAACATCGTGAAAACATAAAACAATTCATATAAGATAAAGGAATTCATAAAAATATATCCATCAAAACATAGTCATATCAATGTAGTAATAGGGGTCAAAACAGAACCCTTTATTATCTTAGATGGAAAATAATTTTTATAAAACACATGAAATCCATTCTTGAGGAAAATATCCTTTCTACTTCCAAAACACTTTTCCTTTCTTAACATGTCATACAATTCTAAACTAATATAATTTGATTATAAATAAACATTAAAACTTGTAAAATAAGCTTCTTGAAAATAATTTTTTAAAAATCTATTCATTCTGTATAAGTTAAAAAAACATTCTTCGTAATTTTGTCGGAAAAGTCAAAAAAGTACCTTGTACGAAAACCGACAAAAGATTCCTTTCATATCTCTTACTAAAAACTCACCGAAGGGTAAAATTGGATTTAAACTATTGTATGTGGATGGAAATAATATTACATATTGAGAAACATGGATGTGGATGATAAAATGCACCCCAATAAATACCAAAGTATAAACAATCTCAGATAAAATGAGATTGTGATATATTCCCTTTCCTTAGATATGATTTGCTTCGTAAGTGTCCGAACCTCCTGTATAATGATTTAAATAATGTCATTGACTTATTAATGAATCATATTCATTGTTATGTTATCATATATGGTTCACTTATGACTTTATATTACCCGTTCTTTTGTAAATTCCATGTTAAAGAGCGTTTTGGGTACAATTGTTTCATTTGTCGTCTGTGTTTTGACATGTAATTATTCATATGATTAATTAGATCATGATTACTTAATTCCAGAATATAAAACAAGATATATATATATATATATATATATATTAAGAATATACATATATATAATAAATCAGTAAATGGAAAGAAATACACCGTTCATGGAGACGGTAGGTTCTACGTACGCATGAACGTTGTTTTCATTTCCTTATTGAGTTGAACGAAATTAATTAGATGACATACATATATATATACATAAATTAAGTATCATTATTATGTCATATATTTCATGATTACTTATTATATATACTTTATAATCATTCATGAATGGTTTAAGTGGAGAATGAATCTCATCGCGTCGTGGAGACGGTAGTCCGTACGTACGCACGAGCGATGATATCGTTCTCATGATCGTGGGACTGTATTGGAGTGTATGTATAATATTTCATAATCAATATCACTTTAAAATAATAATATATAGTTATTATTTACACCATTATACACATCCAAGTAAGGTGGTGGTGGAAAATAGATTTCACCACGTCGTGGAGACGGTATTCTGTACGTACGCACGCACGGTGATTTCGTTTTCCGTAAGATGCATAGATGGTGAAATAGGATTGTTTCATACATATAATAACATATCAGTATATGAGTGATACTGATGTTATTACTTCATAATGAAACAACCTAAGAAGAAGAAGTGGAAGAAGAAATAAAGGTGAAAGAATCGGTAACGGAAATTACCTCTTCTTTGAAGCGCCTCCTTGAGACCTCCACTTAGGGCACTAAAATTGGTCTTTGAGGAAGAACAGAACCTCTAGGATGTTTCTAGGTAAGTGGAGAAGATAATTTGTCAGGGGTTGGCCGATCTTGAAGGCTCAAAGTTGTGTGAGTAAGAGAGGGTGGAGGTTCCCTTTTATAAGGGAGGAGAGGGGCACCTTTGGAATAACAAAAAATATTATTTTATAATAAAGTCATGTTCGGTTTCAAATAGCTCAAAATTGATTTATTTTGATTCTAAGATGGGGATGGGTCGAAATACTCTCATCAAATAGAATTTAAAAAATTTTAGGTTATTATTTTAACCTTATCAATTAGATTTAACTCTATGTTAAATAATTTAACTTTTACCGTGTCTTTTTGTTTTCTTACACTATATAGATAATAAACTTACTATATCAAGTCAAAAGAACCCCATGTTGTTTATTATTAATATATATAATCATATCTATGTCATTTGGCGGAACCTTAGATTTTTATGAATAAAATAACAATTAATAATATAATATTCGTTTTAAAAACTGATTTATGTCAATTTTGACACTATTTGTTACATGATTTTTATGAAATTCATAACAGAATGATAAGTTCAAAAAAAAGTTAATTAAATCAAAAATAACATGACATATAAACCTAGAACATTATTTTAAGTCATAAAAAGTCTCAAATTACATTTATTTGGGCATTTATAACATCAATTATATCAATATTTCATTAATAAGACAATTACTGCATCATATTCGTGTCATAATAAATGATAATTATTTAATCCCTAAAAATTCTAAATAAATTTATATGATGTATATAATTGTATTATCATTCTGGATACTATTCATGTTAGAAGTTTCATGAAGTTTATCACTAGATTACATTTATTATACTTATAAGATTTAAGAAAGTGACATGTTATCAAAGTCTTTGGTTTTAATAATAATTAAATTATTTTCAATGAAAAAATTTAATTAAATGAATCTAATCCAACCCTTAGGTGATATGGGTATACTTTTAGTCATCCATTAGGATTTTGACATATTTTAGGGTAATTTTAAAATATTATATTTACCCTTAATTACACGATTTACATTTAACTATGGTAAATAAAATTTACCGTAGTTACTATTCATAATTCCCAAAAATAAAAAGTAGCTTATTAACATAATTTGGATCCAATGATTCCAAATATGGAATCCATTTTTCCAAATTCAATACACAAAAGTTTCAGAAATTAAATTAAAATTAATCTCATTGTCGAAAGAAAATGGGTTTTCTTTAAAACATTGCAAAAGATTGAATTGATTTAACCAATGAATTCAAGGTAAAATCAATGCTAATGTCATACATTATATTAAATGGTAAAAACATATTCTATGTATACTTTAAAGCCATTCAATATAATAATTTAACCACATAAGATATTACGATGAAAAAAGTTGTTTTTAATTAAAATTTAGCGTGTTTTTACTATTCATTAAAATTTGAAAGTTATCGGAAAAATATCAAAACATTATCTAATGTAAATTTTTATATCCTGATTCAAAAGAAGAATTTAATTTTGTCATATTGAACTTATAAACATGTCAAAAACTAGATTTAAAGTGGTTGCGCCATCAAAAGGCGGCAAAACTGCATTTTTTAAAAAATACTTATTTTACCCGAAAAATTTATTTTGTTCTTATACCATGTTCTAGAAATGTGTAAGACGAATAATAATGTTATAAAATTCAAAATTTAGTTAACACAATTCATAACGGATAGTTCATGACAATATTATAATAATATATCGTTGTTTATTAAAACCCAGTATTGCGTACAACACACGCTATCGAGGAAGGTCATGATTGCGTGTAATACAAGCCAAGTCAGGGTTGCGTGTTGTGAAAGAATCCTTCGTTGTTTAGTATAACATAATCCAACCATATTTCATTTATACATTCAATATATATATATATATACTCAATTTTGTATAGAATAACTATTATCAAAATTGTTTGTAACATGATCCAATAATAGTGTTGTGTATACTGCAAGCTAATACGGTGTTGCGTATAGCGCAAGGTAATCATGGTGTAGAATACAACAAAAGGCATTAATGAAATTAAAAGAATATTTTTCATAAAATATCAGGGTGTTACATGAAATATGATGTATTCCCCTAACAAGTAGAAAATTTTCAACCGGTTTTTTCTGACAACATGACATAAATTCCACCAAATAGGGATGTGGAATTAACAATTTATCTCATGTTGGGGGATGATCAATTTTTGATTCCACTATAAACAATGACACAAATATATCTTCAAGATCTCAACAATCAATTGTAAGGGTTGGGGGATAAGTATTTTATATATTCGAGTACTTCACCTTGGGGTTCCCCTATTTTGATGGTGAATGTGGCTGATGAGATTTTTTGATTGTGTGTTGATTACTGGATTCAAAACTAGATGACATTGGGGAACTGATATCCTCTTTAGTGTATCGACAATATCTTCGACCTATTGAGTGGGGATTTCATCTTCTAAATGACTGATTTAATATTAGGGTATCATATTTATATAGGTTGACATTATTATATATTGAGGATTACATCAGAAGTAGTATTGTCCTATTTGTGGTTATCATGATTCCATTGGGTTTGTTAAAAACTATGGCAGTGTTTATGGGCTTAATGAATAGAATATTACACCCTTATCTGAATCTGTTTGTTGTAGTGTTTTTTTGGAAATATTTGTTTACTCTGATACTACTAAATATTATTCCCCACATCTAAACATAATACTTTCTTCACTATGAGAACATCAAATATACAACAATCTATCAATGTGTTTGTTTTGGGTCAATTAGGTAATCTTCTTGGTTCACATCAAATCAAAGGATGGTGTGTTAGTGGAAGTAGAGATGTTTTGGCCACTTGTTTCTTAGGAGTATCCCAATATATTTTTCTGATATTTTTAGCTTTTTGGGGTTATTGGGAAATTATAGGTTTTTCATCAAGTATTTTTTCTATTTGGATGAGGTTATTTTATTCTTGAAAAAGATGGGTGTAATTTTTGAATAGTCTGGAGTTTTTGATACCTCTTTCAATGAGTTGAATAAGTTTATGAAATCGACACAAAAAATTTTCCTACCAAATCTCGGTGAGAAGTATATTGTATTTTGATCTGGATCTAGGACTCAGATGAGAGTATTTTATATTTATTGAGATTGTGTGGTGTGGTATAGGTCATGAAATTGAAGGAAAAATGAATGGAATTATCCTAAGCATGGATGTGAGAATGATTTAATGGTTTATGCATTGAAGTGTTCAAAGAATTATTTTTTATATGATATAGTTGTTGTGCATATGGACCATAAAAAATTGAGTTATATCTTTTTATAGAGATACTTGAATCTTTGAATGATGATATTGTTTTGGTATATGTAGTTAATTGAAATTAATATTGAATATACGTATGGGATGGTAAATATTTTTTTTAATTATTTATGTAGGTAAATTCATACTCAATAGGTTCAAGAGTCTAGTTTTGTGTAGAAGATGATGGAATTAATAGCTTATATGCATGATGTGGATCTAGAGAGTCAAGATATGATTTCACTGATATTATATTCGGTGGAGTTTACAATTCTGAGTCTGATCAGTGATATGTAGTATGAGGTCCCAAAAATGTTTGTCTTTGAATGAATGCATTGATGATTGGTTGACAACATCAAACTAGATCATAGATAATTATGAGCTCATATTTGATAGGAATAGGTTTATTGTTCCTAAGTGTATGTGGGTGTAGTTGATGGGGGAAATTCATTCCTTGAAGTGGGTAGTGTATCAAGGATTGATCAGAATATATCAGGACCTACTGTAATAGTTTTTGTGGCCATGAATAAAAAATTAGATAGCATGTTCGTGGCACAATTCTACACCTATCAATAGGTGAGGTCAATGAATCAATGATATTGAGGTTTAGTATAACTATTTACCATTCCAGAAATGAAGTGGGATATGGTATCCATGGATTTTTTGATGTTTATTCCAAGGGAGCCTCATAATTATGATAGTATTTGGGTTATTCTCCACTATTTGTCAAAGGTAGCTCTTTTATTTTCTATACGAGTGACATTCTTAGTGTTGAAACTCAGATATTTGTTTATTATCTAAATATTCAGACTGCTTGGGGTACCATAAACTATTTTTTATTAAATTAATCACATTTTACTTCATGCTTTTCTAAAGTATTGAAAAAGCTTTTTGTTACCTAGGTTTTAATAAGTATGGATTTTCACCCACATAATGATTCGAATTCGAAGCATACAATTTAAGTACAATGTATATGTATTGGGTTCGTGTTATAGACTTTGGTATGTATTGGAAGAATCTCCTAGAATTGGTGGATTAATACTATAAAAACACTTATTAGGAAAATATTTAGATGATAAAATATGATTCTCTTTATGTTATTCTATGAAGAAATTTTCAATGTTGGAAAGAGGCTTAGGAATCATACATTTTGGGATTAAGTATAATATAGTATATAGCAGAGTAGGTTCAATAATAATGGAAGTGTATTGATACATCATAGAATGGAAATAATATTTATGATGATAGATGTAAAAGATCTGTAGTGTTTAGAGAGGTTGATTATGTATTCTTTTGAGTGTCTCCTTGATTAGCTCACCATAGAATACAGTGGCAGAGAATGACGACACCCAAGTTTATAGGACCTTTTGAGTTCATGAATAGAGTCAGGTTAGTGGAATACTAATTGTATCATCCCTAGAAATATAACATTTTTCATGACATTTTTCATTTTTCACAACATCAGTGGAATCACCCTTACCATTTTTCAGTGATCTATGTGGGTGATGTTGACTGTGAGATTGATGTATCCATTGTGGAGAATTAGATACTTCCATTGGATAATAGTGAGAATGTGTAATAGAGAAATAAAATTACATTATTTAGTTAATTGTGGTGACATGGGAATACGTAGGTGGAATCATGGGATTGATAAGAATATATGAGTTCTTATGGATTAAGAATAATATAAATTCATGTGCGTATTGCTCGTGGATTTATTTTTATAAGTCATAGAGATTATAAGAACCCTATATTTCTTAATATGTATCATGATTAGTTATAGGTATTATTTCCAATTTTATTATGATTATTTTTATTTTATTTTTTACCATGAGTAAATTTGGGAGAAAATTGAGAAAATTTTGTGGAATAAGTGAAATGAACATTTGGTAAATGGTTTTCCATTACCATGCTTCTAGACCCAAAACCCCATGGAACCCACATGGAGATGTATTTCAAAGCTAGAATATAGTTTCTAAAAACCCTGACCCAACATAGGATAATCCTTTAGGCCCCTCCATATATGTGGCACATTTATAAGACACATTGTTCAGGAAATCGTACTTCCCTTCCCAGGAAACTGTGAATTGGTTTTTAATTAACACAAAAATAGGACAACATATTTACAAGACTACCATATTAACCCAAAATCGACCTTATCTCCACCATAACCAACTCCGACCATTTTTAGAGGCTCGTAGTTGCATTCTTGGGGATTCCAACCTCTTTTCATGGAGAATAAAGGTGTGGATTGTTGATCTAAACCTGTCTAGGGAGGTATTTTCTCCTAATTTAGATCTCTCACTCTCACCCAAATTATTGGAAAATATATTGATGTTTACCCAATGTTGGTTCTAGATCTAGGTCTTGGTTTATTAGATCATGATTTGTTTGATCATGGAACTAGTATTCAGATCAGGATATCTTTTGTGATCACATTCTTTATTGATTCTCTATAAACTTTGGATTTCCATTGGGTGGTCACTTGTCAACTAATTGAGGTAGTTGGTCTATTATTCATTTTACAATGCCTTTATTTCAATTATGTGTATTCAATTTTATAAATTATATAGTATTATTAAAAAATAAATTTCATCAATTGAATTAATTAACATGGATAATTAATTAAGTAAAGGATTTTGATGTTAGATTAATTTATTATATATATAATTACTATGATATTGTAATTTTGAAATTGATTTTATTAATTAGATGTTATATTAATAATTAAGATTTTATTATTGTTAAACGAATATGATTAATTAATTGTGGAAATAGTTAATTTTATGCAAGTATTTTGAAATTTATTTGGCCAAATAATAGTAGAAATAATTAATGAGATATTGAGATTGTGAAACAAATTTGAGAAATTAATAATTAAATTAATTAACAAGATGATGATATTCGTAAAATGATTTCATTAATTTATTTTTTAATTAATTAATGTGACATTGAGATTGAAAAATTTAAGGAAATAATTATTTATTTATTTAATTATGGGGATATTTAGACTTCTAAATTACATTAATTAATTGTTAAATTAATTAATATGAGTTATTGTGAATATTTGATTAATTAAAATTGATTACATAACTATTGAATTATTTAATAATTGTTTTTAATGGGGGTTGTGATAAGAATTTTAATGAATATTAACCATAATATTGTGATACACTTGATATATGTGTTTTATTGATAAATGGGTTTGGGACACAAATTGTACCACTAAATACCAAAGTGTTACTGGAAATGGCATTCTTGATCTAAATGCATGCATCTGAATTTAAGTATAAAACCTAGATTAATGATCTAAATTCCCATGAGGTGTGGTATGTTGACTAAATCTCCAAATACCTATGAGGTGCTAGACCTAAAACTTAATTCCCATGAAAATGGAAATTGAAAAAGGTTCCATTTAATCATATTATGAATTGAGATGAAATGCATTATGAATACCCATTTGTTATAATGAATTCTGTATTAAATATGTGATATAGTTCAGAATATGATAATTTTTTAGCCCTATATTGAGATTCATGTGTCCTCAGGAACCCATTTGTTTAGTTAATTAAATAAATAATATTTGAATAAATGTAAACTATTTACCTTATTGGTTTTATTTATTCATTATAAAATTGTATACAATATTATTGATTGAATATTTTTTTAGATTCCATTATAGGTTTCCTGGTGAGTTATACATATACCCCAATAAAGATACCTAATCAGTACTCGAATAGAATTCATGGTTTCCGGATAGGATACTGGAAAGAGACGTGTGTTAGATGAATAAGTCAGGATGAAGCATGGATGGGAAACGAAATATTTCTTAATAACTACATGGGAGTTATTAGTGCCTTTATTTGTTTTGGGTTTTTCATATTGAGACATGAAATGGATTGGAAAAAAATTTGTATTGTATATTTATGGATATTATATTTCTTATTTGGGTCATAATGTGATACTAGTATTATTTTGGATCCGATTATTTCATTTGGTTATCTTAATTTATTTATGATGTTGTGCTACTATGATATAGAGGTTATATTCTTCCCATGGTCGATATTGACCCCTGATTCTAGTGGGAAACCATCAACATACGAGGAGGCAACATGATGTCACGTGTCGAACTATGATAACTGCACCAATGTGTGGAACTCTGGTTGTGACATTATATTTTCTGTTTTTTTAAATAAATATCTAATTATTTTCTTTTAATTAATGTGGTATGAATATAATATCTTTCCATATTTGAAACTGAATTATTTAAACCATTTATTATAAATTTTCAGTGTTTCTCTCAATGAAATGGATTTTCGTACTATTTATTAAATTTTGTTATTTAAAATTTATAATTTCAAAGGGAAATATGTATTTTCCACTGTAAATGTTTAAATTATTCATTTAGTTGAATTTTTCATCTAAGATAACATCCTATTATGTTACGTGTGTTTTAATGAGAATATTATCTAATGATACCATCCATTTTGATTCTGTATTTGTTTTATGATGATGATCACATGATTTTTATGAACCTCATTTAGTTTTTACAAGTTATGCTATGCTTAAATGTTTATGAATCTCATTTCATTCTAACAAGTTATGATGTAAATATTTTTTTTATTATCATATGGAACTAATATGTATTATATTAACAATTTAATAAGTTTTATTATAATTATATAGTTCTCAAATTAAATTGGTAGTGATGAGTATATCATGATATGTGATGGACTTGAATGGGGAGTGAACTTATTTCTGCAAGGAACTCACTCCACTATGATATTTTAAAGAGTGAACCTTGACCACTACAATGGTATGAGTAGTGAACACAATCAAATATGATAGTATAATTAGTAATCCATGAATAAAATGGATATGGTTTGATATGATTATATGTATGCCCTATATATACATATTCTTCTAATTCTATACTCTCATGGACTATGTTCATTGATTTCTGTATGTTTCATGGAATCCACAATGATTTATTCCATGACTCATGATTAAGATATATTAAATATAGATTATATTATTCAAAAGTTTTTCTGTTATTTTCAATGTCTTATGATCATGTAATGTTTATGTGATCGTTGTGACCACCATTTTGTTTACACTAATTATGCATTAGAGATGACCCATTCATATGATTCATTTACATAGTTTATAACGAAATGTATTTTATTTTATATAATTAATATTTATAGTATTTATGAAAAAATTATGTGAGATAATGTAAATAACTTTTTAACCAGTTTTGGTATCCATGTTTCCTATGGAACTATACCTATAAAATTCTATCATGGATCATTATATAATTATAATGGATATTATTCTACTAAGAATATATATATATATATGTATAAAATGTAATTCCTACTATATTTGTATGGTATATAGAAAATTTTTTATTATTAGCATGGTTTAAATTATTATGATTATTTTTATGGATTTCGTTTCAATATATTAAAGAAAAATTTATTTCCATGAAAAGGGAAATATGATTCTCAAATGGGATCTAGAATAATTTTTTTCTAGAGGGATGAGTTCATAATCTAAATCATGTGTAGATTCTCTCATTTTAGCTCTCCATAAATAATTTTTTTGACCAGTGGAAGATAAAGATAATTCTATTGATATGAGTGATATCCTATGTATAGAGGATATATCAATATTTCAAATATTCATTAACATTTTTCAAGCAGAATTACCTCTTAATCCGTAAGAACATGAAGTCGTGTTCACTATTTTAATCATTTTTGCTACAATACACCTATTGTGAACAATATATTTTAACCATATTATGAACTTATTTTTAAACATAAATATTTAATAATTTTAACCCAAAATATTTTGAGTCCAAGGGTAATTGGAAGAATGGGTTCATGATACATTAAAAGAAAACATAAAAAATGAAATCCATAATTTTTTCTCCATAATGTGTTGCTAAATCTTTATGATCTCCTAATAAGTAATATAATAACTTGGGGAAAACATTAAAAAAGGTAATAGATAAAAACCCAAAAAATATAAAATACATGACAATGACTCATAACATGCTAGTAAAAGGTAAAATACGATATCATAACAGATTAGGCTGATGAGTAATCAAATATAAGGATTATATAATGATCAAGGTATAATATGATCATGGAAACATATTAAATCAATAAGATATAAAAAATGGAATAAACATAATTCATAGAAAATTTCCTTGAAAATATCATATGGTGCACAAAATCCAATAATTGATTAGTTTTACTCTCTGATCACAAATATAATATTTAAGGAGACAAAATAATTACCCAATGAATTAATGTGCTATTGGGGTTCAAGTATAATTTTTTTCAATATTTATGTGTGATAAAAAAAATATCATATGGAATCATATATGAATTACCCATGGAATGAAAACGGACCAAATAATCTTTCCCTATATAAAAATTTAAGAAAATTTAATAATAATGAAATTTAAGATATGATCCTAATGAATCTATTACCCCTTAAAAGGAATGGGTAATATTTTAGGTATGAATGTGAGAGAAATATTTATACAATTCTGTAAAATATAGAGCATTAAAAGAAGAGATAATGTTATTTATAGAGAGAAATTTCATAACCCAAATAAAAGGATGGTTTAGAGAGATCCCTTATCTTGAGACAAATTCATAATGTGCATTATTTATATTAAAAAATAATAAATGTATGTTAACTATTTACACAAATAATGAAAATATCAGAATTTATTATTCCTTTTATTTTAATTATTATCATTATATAATGAATTAATTAATAATTTCGGTTCATGTCAGAAGTTTTACGATAGTTGAAACCAATGTCAAAAATCACATTTGAATGTTTAATACGGCATAATATAGTTTTAATTAATTATATATGGAATAATAATTTTCAAATGGTTGTTTTTTTTATACATAAATTATACCTTTTAATCTAATCATGAATATTTATTATAATTTATTGACTATATTGTGATCATAGAGATGATATGTCGCATGTACGCATGAGTATGTTTTACATTTTTCAATGTTTATGAGGGAATGAAGGTATGAAATTTGAGATCATTTTATAATGATGATTATATCATGAATTTAATGTTATTTTATTAAATACAATTATATATATCATCCATATGATTCTGTAATAAAAAGTGAATCACATGACATCATGAGTCTATAGTCTACCATTCACATGAACCCCACTATCATTTTTAATGGATGTAATGGTATAGAGGTAAACGATATATTAATATTAATCAAATATAAATATATTATAAATTTTATATATAACAATTAAATTAATCATCATGAAATGACTTTATAGGTTATGTGGGAAAAATAATACATTAGTCTACAAAGTCGTAGTCCACCATAAACACAAATGATTGTTTCGTTTCCCATTTAATGAAAATAGTGATGGATTATGGTTTTTATAATAATATAATAACATATCAGTATATGGTATATAATGATATTATTTTATAATATGTATAATGAAATATATAATCTGGTGTAATAATAAATAAAACAAAGATTATCGGTTAAGAATGATATATTTTCTTCATACCACCCACTTAGAATTATTCATATATCAACCCTATATAAGATGTATAAAAAAATGACTATAGAATGTTGGTATGGATGTAAGGATGGAATTATAGAATTTATTTTATAAACTAAATGTATTTTTAGGTCTATAGAGTAGAGAATATTAGGTTCACATTTATAATGAAGAGGGAGTGGGATATTAAAAATTTCTCATACCAATTTGAAAATGTGAAGTAATTATAAACCCATGTTCTTAAAAATTGAAAAATAATGTATTTTAGGGGTGATATGGTATAGAAACACCAAAAACATAAACAAATTAAAATTTTTAAACATGTTATTCCATTTTCCTCTAATGTCACACACTTTCACCATTTAAGTTTTTTTACAGAGTAACTAGTTTCTGTTGTACATTTACTATTTATTATGAACAAAAATCATGTTTAACATATTATAAATCATTATTATTGTGATTAAAAATAATTGATCCATTTTATGAAATCCATGTCATATAATTCCATGAATTCAATTTAATATTGAAATCGCAAAACCTATCAAAAACTGTTTTAGAAAAGGGATTTTTTATGAAATTGATGATATTATATAATCTATATAACTAGAAATATTTATTAAATAAAATGAAGTTAATATAAATATATTTGTGATATATTAATTTAAATTAAGAATTTAATTATTAGAATTTATTTTATTAACATAAAATGATAAATTTTAGGCAGTTTAAAACAATTTTCAGAAATCCACATTGTTTACACATAAAACAAAACATATACTAAAATAATTAAAATTGAGTGATAAAATAAAATTAATTCAAATTTTATAGATAAAATGGTTATTATTGTAATTTAATAAAAAATAATAAATAAAATGGAAATTTTATATTACCTTATTTATTTAAAATAAATTACATTATTTAAAAATTCGTTAATTTTCATTATTCTAAAAAAATAAAATAGTTCACAAAAATCCAAAATTAACACATTTAATTATTTTTGATATGACTATATAAAAACATTGATTAATTTAATAAAATAAAATTTATTCAAATCAAATAAATTAATTATTATTTTGTACTATAGAAGGAAATGAAAATAAATATTTCTATAAGCAATTTTGAAGAAGAAAATTCCTTCATTAAAAATTGTGTTCTTATTAAGTTATAATTTAAAAATAAATGATTTAAATTGGAAAATTTAAATATACTTCTTACATTATTTAATTCTCTTCATATCAAATAATTTACTATATTTGTTATGATGTTGCTAAATAATTATGGTTTTCTTACTCTTTGCATTGTCTGTCACATAAGATCTCGATCATAGTTTTCTTCTTGAAAAAGTAACATTATTTCAATATTCCCCATTAAGGAAATTTATCCATGAAATATCATATTATTTAATATTTTAAAAATATTTAGTGTAACACCCCATGCTCCCACGATACGCTTCCATTTGAATAATTAAATAGCTTGCATTGTACACAACTTCAAGTTCTAACACACACCACAACCAATCAAACTAGCTGTTATGAATTGTAATACCCAATTTTTGAAATTTTATAAATTTTATCTTTCAAAATGGACTTCATTTTTATATTTGGAATATCGAAATTAACCTAGGGTGAATTTTTGGTAATTTTCTGAAAAATTTCAATTTTTGACGAATAATGAAAAAACACTAAGTTATAGATCAAAACCAAATTTTTTTTATTTAAATAATTATTTATTTTTTATATTTTAGGTCAAAATAGATACATAATACCTATATATGTTCAATGAAATCCAATGGAGTCAGTTTATAATAATTTTAGATATATAAAAATTTTATTGAACTTTTCATCGCCTTTTACAGAACTCCCTGGAAAATTTAAAAATTTTCATTAAACATGATTTTAATGCTTTTATGAGGGGAATTTAAGAAATATGAGATAAAATGTTAATATAAAGGAGTAAAATATGGTCCAATAAGATAAAAGTATGTATTTGTGAATAGTAAAATGTTTCTTTTATTTACCATGGTTAAAAGTAAATCGGGTAATTAAGAGTAAAAATGACTTTATTATTATCCTAACACATGTCCAAATTCAACTGGCTAGGTATAATTCGAAAAAAAAACATCCTTATGAATAAAAAATTATCCACTTTGGTCCACATGGATTAGATTAGTACATTTATTAATATTTAATTCAAAGAAGTGTTAAGAGAGTTAAAATCAATGTTTAATAACTATATAATTTTTAATATCGGGATATACATAAGATAAATTCTATTATAAATATTAATTAAAAATGTAAAAATATTTCCTACATAATGGTATTTTATTTATAAATTTTAGACATTAAATAATTTAATTTATTTATGACACAATGGTGATGTAGTAATTACTTAATTAATGAAATATTAAAATAATTGATATTATAAATATCATAATAAATGTAAATTGAAACTTGTTATGAATTCCAATAGTTTTCTAGTTCAATATAACATATTATGGTTGGTTAAATGAATTATGTTTGAAGTAATAATGATGTTATAAATTTAGAAAAAACAAAATACCAAATAGTGTCATAATTGACATAAAAGAGATTTTAAAACAAATATTATATTATTAATTTATATTCTATTCCTAAAAATATAAGGATCATCCAAATGACTTAGATAAGGTTTTATATATTAATATTGAACCACTTGGGGCTCTCTTGTCTTGTTATTGAATGTTTATTAATCATATAATATAAAAATAAAAAGAGACATGGTAAATGTCAAACTATTTATCTAAGAGTTAAACGTAAGTGATATGGTTAATATAGTGACCCAAACCTATATAAAATCTATTGGTAGAAATTATATAGACCCATATCCCCCTTATACAAAAAATAAGTTACTTTGGATCCATAATAAACTAAATATTAATTTATTAAATAATAAAATTTTATGATTTTTCTAAGGTTCCCCTCACCCCTCTTTTAAAAGGGAACTGCCCCTTCTATCACATTCATACAATAAAAACCTTTTGGATCGGCCAAAAACTACCCAAATATTCTCTAAACTTCCATAACATCATCCCAGAGGCCTTATTTTGATCAGAAAGCCAACCTAAAGAGCCCTTTTGATCAAATCATAAGGAACAACCCGAAGAAGAGGTAATGTTTTCACCACCCTCTTTCAAATTCCTTTCATCTTCCACTTCATCTTTATTTGTAATTTCCATTAAAAAATAATAACTCAAGTATATTCTATATACTGTAATGTTATTGTAAATATGGTACAACCATATTCATTATTCTATCTATCCTTTACTTGACATGTCACCATACGTGCGTACGTACGGCTTACCGTCTCCACGTCTTGGTGTAATTGTTATTCAAAACAATATTATTTGGATTTGTATGATAATGGTGTGTAATTAAAGTAAAAAATAAATAAAAAATTATTTTTATTTTGTATATATGAAATACCAACCAATTATATGCGATTTTAATATCAAAAGAATGATATTGTCACTCGTGCGTACATACGGACTACCATCTTCACGAACGCGATGAGATTCATTCCACATCGTATCCATTCAAGAATAATAATCATTTTATGACTAAAAATATTTTTTAACGACATTATATCATTCGGGATATGAATATGATACAACCTATCCATAACAAACATGTCTTATGTAACAAAACATATAAAAGAAAACAAGTAATTTAACACCCAAAACGACGATAATACTATGATATTGTTTACAATGCAATGTTAAAGGATCATATATGATATCATATTAAAATATATGATTCTTGTATAAATTAATAACATTTATTTCACCATTATACAAGATGTTAACCAACCCTCGACTAAGGAAAAGTACAAGGTAAGGGTTAATTCTACAATCTTTTCATTATCTGATGTTGTTTACACTTAATTATCTACTGGGACCTCTTTATCATCCACATCCAAGTTTATTAAAAATGTATTTCAAATCATTATTAATATCTTACAGACTATGGGTTAAAGTCATTTATACACTTTTTTTACTTTTTATAAGAATTTTATAAATGAATCTTTCTGTCATTTTACAAACACGGTTCTTTTTAACCTTTTTGACAAAATTAATGTAAGAATGCATTTTTTTAACTTATACGGCGGGTGCTGCTATTTTCCGCCGATATAAAGTCGTCAAAACATCCCATAAAAGCTTAGAAGAATATTTTCAAAGTAGTTGTTTTATTTTATAAAAATGTGGCTTTTAAATAATTTAAAAAATAAGGATATTTCTCTCAAATAGAATTGATTTCATCTATGTCAACATCCTTGGATGGATTTTAAGATTATTTGAAGCTGATTTATTTGGATACAAAACAATCATATCGTATTGAAGGTTTTGTGAATTGTTTGACTGTGGATGTGTTATTTTTATACAATTCATGGATTATAGAAAATGTATTGGCATTTCATATGATAGTTTTAATACGAATGTTAATGTTATTTTAAATATATTCATATGAGGAATGCATTAGACTTAATAAGTAATGGGTGGAGCTCGCGATAGCTCCTCGATGAATCAGTAGGTCTCATGAGACAAACTACTGTCTTGGCACAAGGCCTTGACAAAATCTTATTTGTAGCCTTGGCACAAGGCCTTGACTATGTGGTTATGATAGTCTGGCATTACGCATTCAATTATTATGAAAGTTCTTATTGAAATTGCATGTGATTATTCAATTAGTAGAATATCCATGTGAATAAGTAAATGGAATTATTTCATTTTATTTCTGCCAAATTATGCTTAATTTAATGTTTAAAAGGATTTTGTTTTAGTTATTCATTTCCATAAATGTTTATTCTTATTTATGAATGTTTCTGCTATATTGTTATCCTTACTAGGCATCTAAAATCAACCATTTCTATGTTTTATTTTTCCCAGGATGTGAAGAAGTATTTAATGAATGACCATCAGGGATATTCTGAAGGGATATGAGTGTGGACTATGGAGACTATGTTGTTGTAGATTTCATTTTATGATGTAATTTAAACATTATGAATGTATCTAGTGATTCCAAGGCTACTAAAATAATTGTTCTTTCGAGACTTGATCTATTGTGATCGTGCCAATGTTATGTAATAATGCACCGAATCTGGATAACAAGGGTCATGGCGTTATAGTTGGTATCAGAGGAAGTTTTGAACAAACATTGTAAACTATATTTAGATAAATTTTCATTAGATAAAATAGAACTAAGATGGAATTTGAGTAATAACATAGAAGAACTTCCAGGATTTTTGGTATAGTAGTGATTTTTTGAGTTTTTAAAGAAATACATCCATGTTTGGATACGAGAAAGTAGAGTTGGCTCTGGCACAGATGTACATAGGGTAAAACTTGAAAACAGCGCTTTGAGATAGACTCAAATGAGAACTGGTGCCCAACAACGGGCCTTGATGGACTCTTGTTTGCGACACTCCCGAGGGATATGCATAAGATAAATCTAATTATCTTTAGAAACCATTATGAAGGGTTTATGATTATATAATTCCTCTAAGAAAACATTTTTTTGATTAATGATTTTATCCATAAACTTTTCAATTTATGTTAAGTGTTTTATATGTTTGGAATTATGCATTTAGATTCATAAACTGATCTACTATATGTCATTGTTTGGAAATGGTGCCTAGTGGAAGGAATGGAAACTATATTAATGCACACACTCTATGTAGAGATTTCCCTCCTAATCAAGATAAATATAATGGAGCTGGTGATACAATTAGTGATGATCATCTTATCACCATACATGGACAACTCACTCAGGTTATGAATAATCACCATACCTGTATGAAGCACCCTAATACGTAGCATTTAGGATCAATGTTAGTTATCTTAATGAGGAAACAACCACCGACATTCAATGGGGTAAAAAATCCACTAGTAGGTAAGTAATGGATAAATTCTTTAGGGAAAACATTCCATTCCTTGGTGAGTAGTGTTAGGGAAATGGTATCGTGGCAGTTTACCACCTCACTGGAGATGATGATCAATGGTGTTAATTGATTAAAAACATGAAGGAAGATGATGAAGTATAAAATATTGAATGTATGGAGTTCAAGGATATTTTATTAGAAATATACTTTTCTTGTGACCTTCAAACAGATATGGAAAGACAATTTCCGAGTCTGAGGCAATAGGAGGGTGATAAAGTCGCAAAGTATGAGGCTAGCTTTACAAGGTTTGAGAGGTATGCAGCAGATTATATATGTATGCCAATATTTAATATTTATCGTTCCTTTTATGGGTTGAAACCATTTCTTTGTTGAGCATTATTTTTACAATCCTTCTCCTCATATGAAAATATTATCTCTTGTGCTGTGAAGACAAAAAAAATCTGTATGTTTTATGAATTAAAAGAAAATATAGAGAATAAGGGATTAGTTGATCAATCTTGGAATGGAAATAATGGAAAGAAGGGAAAATTTTAATATTAATCCTATAGTAAATGTGGGAAGAAACACCCTGGTACATTCTTGAAAGGAATGAGAGTCTGTTATAAGTGTGGTGAAAAAATCCACCAAGCTCGTGATTACAAGGGGAATAATGAAGGTACTAATGTTAAATTCTACAACATTAGGGAGATGGGAAATTTGTCAAATGTATGTCTTAAGCATCAAGGGATATTAACTCAGCCAAGGGATTTGGGCCATGATTATGCTACCACTACTGTTGAGGTAGAATCTCCGAAATATGTGGTGGTAGGTAATTTAATGGTTTCATCAGGTTTATCCTATGCATTATTTGATTATGGATCATCATATTGTTTCATATCTTCCATGTTTTCTAATAAAATTATATATTTCCTATTTGAATTAACAGGGGTGTTGTTAGTTAAAACTCCTTAGGGATGTATCATTACAATAATGTTTTTAGAATCAGTCCCCATTAGAGCACATAAATGATATTTATCTGCTGATCTTATTGTCATACCCATGATTGAATTTGATATAATCCTTGGTATGGAGTGGATTTTGGAGAATAATTCAAAAAAAATTTGTATGAATAAAGAGGAAACTTTTTTTGATGATGATGATAAATAACACCTTCACTTTAGAGCAGAATTGTTACCACGTGATTCTTATCTAGATCCAACCCCAGTAGCTCAACTAAATTCAATTATCAGGGAGGTAGAGAATGAAATAACTATGGGTGAGTAAAGGAATGTTCAAATATAGGATGTACCTTTTCTGTAAGAATATGTAGATGTGTTTTCGGAAGATTGTAATGTACATCCTCTAGAATGAGAAATTGAGTTTTCCATTGATTTAATTCATGGTTCAAGGCCTATATCGATGTCCCCTTATAGAATATCCAGTGTTGAATTATTTTCTCCAAATAAATAACTATAGGAATTGAGTAATAAGGGATTTATTCTCCCTATTGTTTTTCCATGGGGAGCCCCAGTCCTTTTTGTTAAGAAGAAAGATGGATCTTGGATGTTATGTATCGACAAAGGGAAATCAATGTTATAACAATAAAGAACATATATCCCCTACCTCGCATTGATGATTTATTTATCCAACTGCATGGAGATCAATACTTTACAAAGATTGACCTTTGATCTGGATACCATCAGTTGTGTGTGTAGAAGGAAGACATTCTGAAGACAGCATTTCGAACCATGTATGGGCAATACAAGTTTATAGTAATTCCTTTTGGGCTGAATAATGCACCCTGTGAATTCATGTATATAATGAATAGAGTTTTCAAGGAATATTTTGATGATTTTTTGGTGGTATTTATAGATTATTTCTTTTTATAATCCAAATGCTACGAAGATCTTGAAATTCACTTGCACATTAACGTGAAGACTCTTAGAACACATGAATTATATGGGAAGTTTAGCAAGTGTGAATTCTGGATTAAGGATATCACTTTTCATGGACATATTCAATCTAAGGATAGAATCTCTGTTGATCCTTCTAAGACCAAGGCAATAAAAGAATGGTCAAAACTATCAATTATAACATAAGTATGTAGTTTTATTGGTTTAGCATGTTTTTTTGGCGTTTTGTCCAGAACATTGACCGATTGGATAACCCTTTAATGAAGATCACATATAGTGTGGTTATATTTGTTTGGACAAAATAATGTGAAGAATGTTTTGAAGAACTAAATAAAATATTAGTCAATTCTCCTATATTGAATCTACCATCGGGGAATGATGGGTTTGTTATTTATAGGGACGCTTCAATGAATGGACGTGGTAGGGTCCTTATGCAGAATGGTAGGGTTATTTCCTATGCATCACAACAGCTAAAACATAATGAAAAAAACTATCATACTCATGATCTTGAGTTAGAAGTTGTAATATTTTCTTTGAAGATAGGGAGACATTATCTCTATGGTGCAAAATGTGAGATATACACCGATCAAAAGAGTATGAAGTATATTTTCTCACACGATGAACTCTGCCTTTGGTAAAAGAGATGGCCTGAACTTCTCAAGGATTATGATTTCACAATACACTACCACCCAGGGAAGGAAAACAAGGTGGAAGATTCTTTTATCACAAAGGATCATAGAGTTTTGAACAAAATGAGAGTTAAAAGAGATCCAATTTTCATGGATCTAGTAAATTTTTATATGGGAACAACCATCGAAGGTGAAACATCGATACTTTTTCAAATGGATTCCAAAACCATCATTACTAGAAAGGATAAAGAGTTCTCATACCGATGATGAGGATGTTAAAAAGAATATTAAAGCTAGGAATGATGGTAGATTGAATGACTTTCTGTATGAAGATGGAATTTTGAAATTTGGGAAGGGACATTGTGTTCCCGATATACCTGATCTAAAAAGGGAATTGTTGGATGATGCTCATAGTTCCAAATTATCTATACACCCTGGGAGCACCAAAATGTATTGAGATTCGAAGGAACATTTTTTGTGGCACAACATGAAGAGAGATATTTCTTATTATGTGTTAAGATATACTGTTTTTCAATAAGTGAATGATGGAAGGCAACAGCCTGGATGATTCATGCAACCTTTTCCCATACCTAAGTGGAAGTGGGATAATATCGTGATGGAATTTTTCATGGTGCTACCAAAGACTTTTAGAAGGAATTATGAAATTTGGGTCATTATTGATCATCATACAAAGTCATCACATTTTCTTTCTATAAGAAAAGGTCTGCCACTTGAACATCTAGCAAGACTATATATTAATGAAGTTTTGAGACTTAATGGGGTACCCCTATCGATTGTTTCTGATCATGATCCCCATTTTACTTCATGATTCTGGAAGAGTCTTCCTATGGACATGGATACTGAACTTCATTTGAGCACTACCTACCACTATCATACAAATGTACAATCAGAATGGACAATTCACACCATAGAAGACAGGTTGAGATCCTGCTCACATGACTTTCTGGGTATGAGGGATCAATATTTTCCTCTGGTAAAATTTTCCTATAACAATAGCTTCCATTTAAGTATTCAGATGGCACCATATAAAGCGTTATATGGAATGAGATTCCGCACACTAACATGTTGGGATGATATTGGGGAATGAAAACTCGTAGGGCAAGAACTGGTGGAGGAAATGATGGAAATGGTGAAGTTAATCCAAAACCACATAAAAGTAGCTCAATGTAAGTAGAAGAGCTATACCGATAACCACAGGAAAGATTTGGAATTTCAAGTAGGAGATCAAGTTTTCACAAAGGTATCTCCATGGAAGGGAGTTATACATTTCAGTAAGAATGTTAAATTGAGTCCCAGGTACATCAGACCTTTCAAAATTATAGAACGAATTGGGGTTGTAGCTAACCATTTGGCAATGCTGCCAAGTTTCTCCCAAGTTCATGATGTGTTTCACATATCACTGTTTGAAAAATACATGACTAACCCAAATAATGTACTCACCAATGAAGAAGTAGAAATAGAATATGATATCTCTTATTGTGAAGAGACTGTTAGGATTTTTTATACCAAAGAACAAGTGTTGAGATACCAGAGGACTCGTCTGGTAAAAGATCTAGGGAGAAACCATAAGATGGAAGAGGCAACGTGGGAACCTGAGGAACATATAATGAAGAACCACCCAAGTAATTTTATGCTGTAATATTCTAGAAATTGTGAAGACAAAATTATTTGATGGAGGGCAGAATGTAACACCCCAATCTTCCACGGTACACTTCCCTTTGAATAATGCAATAGCATGCATTGTATGCAACTTAAAGTTCTAACACACACCACAACCAATCAAACTATCTGTTATGAATAGCAATACCCAATTTTTGAAATTTTATAAATTTTATCATTCAAAATGGACATTATTTTTATATTTTGAATATCGAAATTAGCCTATGGTGATTTTTTTGTAAATTTCTGAAAATGTTCAATTTTTGATGAATAGTGAAAAAACAGTAATTTATAGTTTAAT
Organism: Viscum album; assembly: GCA_963277665.1. Taxonomy (NCBI): domain Eukaryota; kingdom Viridiplantae; phylum Streptophyta; class Magnoliopsida; order Santalales; family Viscaceae; genus Viscum; species Viscum album. Next base: position 527,999,297 of record OY728121.1, on the reverse strand, counting down.
ACAAAATTTTTTTATTTAAATAATTATTTATTTTATGTCAAAATAGATACATAATACTTATATACTTTCAATGTTATTCATTGGAGTTAGTTTATAATAAATTTAGATATAAAAAATTATTATTTAACTTTTCACCGTCTATTACCCATCTCCTAGTAGAATTTGTAAATTCACATAAAACATAATTTTACAGCTTCTATGAGTGGAATTTTGGAAATCCAAGAGAAAAGATTAATACCAATGAGTAAAATGTGGTTCATTAAGATAAAAATAATTTTTGGTGAATAATAACTTTTTATTTTTATTTACCCCGGTTAAAAGTATATAGGGTAATTTTGGGTAAAAATTATATTATTATTACCATAACACATGTCCTAATTATATTGTATATTTATTATTAGACCAAAAACAACCATAGTAATAAAATATGAACCTCGTTGGTCCACTTGGATAAGATAGGGCACTTAATATTATTTAATTCAAAGAAAAGTTAAAAGAGTTAAAATGAATTTTTAATAAATAAATCATTTTTAATATAGGGTTATTCATAAGATAAATTTTATTATAAATATTAATTAGAAGAATAAAAATATTTCCTACATAATGGAATTTTATTTATAATTTTTAGACATTAAATAATTTAATTTATTTATGACACAATGGAGATGTTGTAATTACCTAATTAATGAATTATTAAGATAATTGATATTAAAAATATTAAATAAATATAATTTGAATCTTTTTAGGAATTAAAATAATTTTCTAGGTTAATATAACATATTAGGGTGGGTTATATGAATTTTATTCGAAGTAATAATTCTGTTATAAATTTAGAACAAACAAAATACCAAATATTATCAAAATTGACATAAAAGTGTTTTTGAAACAAATATTATATTATTAATTGATATTCTATTCCCAAAAATATTAGGATCATCCAAATGACTTATATAAGATTATATATATTAATAATGGACCACTTTGTGTTCGCTTGGCCTATTATAGTATTTTTATTAACCATATAATATAAAAATACAAAGATATATGGTAAATGTAAAACTAGTTAACTAAGGGTAAAATATAAATGATAATGTTAATATAGTGATGAAAACCTATCTAAAATCTATTGGTTGAAAGGATTTATACCCATATCCACCTCATCCTCGAAATAAGTCACTTTGGAGCCATTATAAACCGAATATGAATTTATTATAAAATAATATATTATGTTTTTAGGTGCCCCTCACACCTCTTATAAAAGGGCAGTCCCCCTTCTCCCACATTCATACATTCAAAGCCTTTTGGATTGTCCAAAACCTTCCAAATATTCATTAAATTTCTCTCACTACAAACAATAGGCCTTACTTTGATTCGAAATCCTACCTTATGAGCCCTTTTGATCAAATCAAAAGAAAGAACCTGATAAATAGGTAATGTTTTCCCCACCATCTTTCAAGTTCCTTTCCCCATACACTTATTCTTTCATTGTTATTTCCATTATAAAATAATAAATCCAGTATCTTTTATATACTGTGATGTTATTATAAATATTGTACAACCATATTTAGTAATCTATCTATACTTGGAATGTCATGTCACCATATGTGTGTACGTACGGCTTACCATCTCCACGTCGTTGTGTAATTGTTATTCAAAACATTATTACCTGGATGGGTATGATAATGATGTTTAATTGAAGTAATTAATAAATATAATATTATAATTTTTGGTATATATGATATACCATCCAATTATATATGATTTTAATATCAAAAGAATGATGTTGTCGCTCGTGCGTACGTACAGACTACCGTCTTCACGAACGCGATGTGATTCATTCCCCATCGTATCCATTCAAGAATAATTATCATTTGATGATTAAAAATAATTATTAAGGACTTGATATAATTTTTTAAATGAATAAGACACAAACTATCCATAATAAACATGGCCTATGTAACAAAACATATAAAAGAAAATGAATAAGTTAACACTCGAAATAATGATAATACAAATATATTTTTAACAATGCTATGTTAATAAATCATATATGATATCATATTATTGTATATGATTATTGTATAATTTAATAACAATTATTTCACCATTATAAAGGAGGTTAACCTACCCTCAACCATGGAAATGTACAAAGTAAGGGTTAATTCTACAATCTCTTCATTATCCATGATTCTTTACACATAATTATCTACTATGAACTCTTTATCATCCACATCCATGTTTCTTAAAAATGTATTTCAAATCATTCGTACTATTTTACAGACTATGGGTTAAATTCATTTATTCCATTGTTTTATTTTTTATAAGAAGATTATAAAGGAATATTTCCGTAGTTTTCCAAACAATGTCAGTTTCGACCTTTTCAACAAAATTTAGGTAAGAATGTATTTTTTTAACTTATTCGGTGGGTGCGGCTATTATCTTCCATTATAAAATCATCATAGCTTCCCTTACAAGCTTATAAAAATATTCTCAATGTATATGTTTTATTTTATAATTATTTTTCTTTTAAATGATTTCAAGAAAAGAGATATTTCTCTCAAATAGTTTTGATTTCCTCTATGTCAACATCCATTGATGGATTTAAAGCTTGTTTGAAGTTGATTTATTATGATAAAAAAATATCATATAGTATTTATGGTTTTGTTATATCTCTGACTATGGATGTGTTATTTTGATACCATTCATGGTTTATGGTGAAAGTATTGGTATTTAATAAGCTAGTTTTAATAGGAATGTTTATGTTACATTTAAACCTGTTCATATGAGGAATGCATTGGACATAATAAGTGACGGGTGGAGCCAAATAGAACTCATCGATGCATAAGTAGGTCTAATGAGACAAACTAGTGTCTTGGAACAAGGCATTGAAAAAATCGTATTTGTAGTCATGGCACAATTCCATGACAATGTGGTTATGATTGTTTGGCATTATGCATGCTATCATAATGAATATAGTTATTGATATTGAATGTGATTATTTGATTAGTAGAATATCAATGTGAATAATTAAATGTCATTATTTAATTTTATTTCTTACATATTATTCTTATGTTCAAGTTTAAAAGGCTTTAGTTTTAGTAATTCATTTCATTAAATGTTTATGCTTATTTAAGAACGTTTCTGCTATATTGTTATCCTTACTGGGGATCTGAGCTCATCCCTTTCTCTGTTTTTTTCCTAGGATGTGAAGAAGTATTTCATTACGGACCTACGGGAATATTCTGAGGGAATATGAGTGTGGACTATGGAGACTATGTTTTCTTTAGTTTTCATTTTATTATGTAATGTAAACTTTATGAATGTATCTAGTTATTCGAAGACTACTAAACTAATCAGTCTTTCGAGACTTGATATTTTCGGATCATGCCAATGTTATGTAATAATGCACCGACTCTGGGTATCTGGGGTCGTGGTGTAACATTTTATGGTTACTTTTCTTTAGGGATCCAGCTTGTTTCTTAGTTTCTACTTCAATTTAGTGGTTTCACCATTGTATATTGACGTGGTGAATCATCTTGTTCTATATAAATATTCCTTCATTATCCAAGATCATCACTAGCTGGTCCCCATAAGAGATATCATTTTAAAGGTGTACCACCTAGTAATTAGTTACATGTTAGGGATATATTATGTACATCCTCAAGAGGTATACATGGAATATGAAATGTACATGATAATGGGTTGGAGGGAGTTCAATCTAATAAGCTACAAATCTGATGTGATCAATAATATCAAAGTGGATGATATACATGGGGATTAACATTACCTTATTTACAATTTTCATTAATCATTTCTTTAGTGATATACAGAGGAACAATTTATCCTTGACTACAAACTCTAGGTCTCGTCAATGATAGCCAGTTATGATTTTGTTTCAACTCTCAGTAGTTTAATGTGTTGATGAATATTATTGACATTTTATACTATTTCCTTATCAATTTAATTACCCTCCATATTTTGTTAATCATAATAATAAAAAAAATAGTATATTATACATATGTTCCCATAAGTGGATTCAAGAAGATCCTTTTTGATTGGTGGGTGAAAGATCGTATTTAATGAGAAGTCGACAAAATGAAGATATTGATCCCATCATCATTCAAATTCCATCGAACATGATCTGAACATGTCTTCTAATTTGTGACAAGTATAAGATGATATTACCTTAATTATGGATGATAATGCATACTAATGATCAGATTATTATTTAGTGAGTATTAGGGTTCTTCTAGAATATGATGGTAAATATCATATCTCAGTCAAATACAATCGATAGTGGTGTTCCATTTATCCTCACCACCTCTAGGATGTATATCAATTCAATTTGATCATGTGATATGTCTTCAAAAATTGAAATTATGTGAGTGGTATTTATAAGAATATAAATAAAAAATATATGGTATTGATTCATATTTTGTCTTTTGAATATCATTGAAAAAATAAATGTGTATGTTCTTCCATTTCAATAGGTGTATGAGTAATGTAAACATCAACCACATGGATTTTTTCCTTTTAATTATCCACTTGATGATATACCTAAAACATTTATGTATATTCTGAAATATAATTAATAATATTTTTCCACCAATATAACAATTAGAGATCTCGATACGTCTCAAAGATCCTTGCTTTTACGGAGAAGGTCGATCTATGTGAATCATTAAATAGTTACATATTCATGTCTGTATTGGATGATACACATAGATGTGACACAATTATTACTACTCCATAAAAAAATTTTACATATTAGGAATTCATATTTCATGAATCACCCACATTATTTTTAATTCCCATATCATCTTTTTAGGGATCTTTTAACATTTCCAATAGAGATGGTTGAGAAATCATCAGATAAAGGAATAATGAATTTATTTTCTGCATGACTCCAATGTATATCATATGTATGTATAATGATATTGGACCCATATAAATCCTTATAGTCTCATAAATGACATATTTTAAAGGTATTTTTAATTTAATTTCCACTATTTCATGGTTTTGGGGGTTTCCCATTCATTAATGTAGGAATGGAGGAGTTTTCTTGAAATGGGCCAAACCGGGAGGCTTATTTTAGATTTAAAAATATGTTTTGTCACTTTTATATGACCTTAATTTTTTAAAAAATTTCATCCATTCAAACACTTAATTGGCCTCCCCAGACTTATTGACCCTAACATGTCAATTTGTAGCCTTTAGAAATCCATAACAATGGTGTATTGGGGTTTTTATTTAACGGATTGGGATTGCACGAAATCCCATTTCCAGTATTAAAAATAAATTTAGTTTACATAATAACATATTCAATTTTAAGGATTTTTGGGTGATTAAAAGTGTCAACCAAGCCCACGGAACTAGGACACACACCCCACCACTTTCTCCCCTCTTTGGAGCTCTTGATCATCTCGAATTAGTGATAAACATTATTGGGTTTCACGAATAGTCCATAACTGAAGGGGTAACTTCATTACTTCTTAATCATCTCAATTATTATGAATTTTTATCCATTCTGATTCATAATTCAACCCTTCCTCCACCCCTTCAAACCTAAAATCCACTATAGCCTTCCAAGTCAATCCAACCCCATTTTTAATCCAATTTGTTGGGGAGTTTGGTGGATGAACATCAAAGAATCTCAAGTAAGTGTTTCTCCTCCATAGTTCCTACCGTTTCCATGATATTTCATTAACATTAATTGAAGTTCCAAATGATCTGGGGATATTTCGTCGTACCTAGGGTTTATAATCTGGTTTTCACGGTAAATTATTGTAGTTTTAGATTCGATCTAACTCCCTCTTATTGCAACAGTGGTGAGACTTTATTTTCGCACGATGATTCAAGGGTTTACTTTTATTTGGATGGAGATTCCATTTGGTATGAAATATTTGTGAGCTAGATGCTCTTTTAATGGTATTTTCAAATTTATTTCATTTTAATGTTTCTTTAAAAATTAGTTTTAGTGGCCATTATAAAGCAAATGAATTTTATGTCTGATATTTTGGAGAAATTTGTGGTTTTTCTTATAAATTGATTATTTGTTAATTAAGAGATTCACTATAATTATATTGTTGAATTTATTGATATGAATTAGGAATGAAAATAATTATTTTAATGTTTATCAACTTTTTTTGTTTCTGCGAAAATAGTTTTTAACGGTGTTGGTAAAGAAATTGAAGTTTCAGTGCAACTTTTGTGTGGAAATGATGGTTTTACAAAATTGTAAATTATTTATTAACATGGGGATTCCATAAAATTTATTTTTTTTGTTTTTATATGAAATATATTGGGCTGAATTTAATGTTTTTGGATACATACAATTGAGCACATAGTGTATAAGTGGGGTTCTTAAGGGGTTTTGTGTGCAAAACAGTAAGGGATTTTGATAAATTATTTCATTAAAAATCAAAGTGTCTGTTGTGTGTTTTAAGTGGTAAAAAATTTGATAGATAAAATAATGTGTTTATATTAGTATTAGTGGGTTTTTACATAAAAATGGATATGTGTTTCATGCTGAAATTGTTTGAGCACAAATGGGGAAGCTCGGGGTTCCAGGTGGGGCGGATGTCTACTAGTACAACTAGTGGACCAGATGTGGTTTGTCCCTGTTCCATCTAGTATTTGGATAATGAAAACTCTAAATAAAATACGTGGATGATGATTGGGAACCAATAGGCTATGGGTATGTTCCATACTAGTGGATCATGCAAGAGAATATATTTTACTATTGTTACTCTTCACCGAGTTACGAGGTGCATGAGGCCTGAGACTATCTAGTTCCTAGGGGTGTTCCCAAATTTTTTGATCATTGAATTTTTGTTGTTGACCTTTTTTGGGGTGGTATTTGGAATTAAATTACTGTAGATATAATTTCTACTTAAATTTTTGTACATTCATAAAAATTTATATTGAAAATTGTTTTCAAATGAATGTTTCATTTCAGGGAATTTATCACAATATTCCTTGCATATTAAAACTCCATGATTTTTTCACATTTAATTGCATGCTCTTAGGAATCGTTGGTTGGAATACTATTGAGAATAGGATCATACCATAATTAAACGAATTGGCTGTATGTTGACATTATTATGCTTGACTTAGGTAAATAGAAGGCTATGAGTGATGGTGGTTCATGGTCATAGTTCTCGTCCTTGATGTGGAGTTCTGAAGGCGGCTTGTGGGTGATGACCCATTTTCATGTGGAGTTTTTGGGGCCCTCTTGTTGGTGTATTTATTAGTATTTGGACCAATTCTATTGTCTTTAATCTATTGTATTGAGATGTGGAATTTTCTTAAGAGGTTTTTGGATTGGAAATTTCAAATTTATATACCAGATAGTTCTAATGATTTATGCTTTCATACCCAGGTAAATCATTCCCAAGTATAAATTACTGATACCCAGGCACATGTGCCAGCCCGTGGGGATAAGAAACCCCCTTCAGACCTTACCACATTCCAGGTGGGTTGCTGATAATTGTGGTGACCAGATTCAGTTCATGGAAAAAATTATACCAAAAAAAGTTAATGTTTTTGGATTATGTTACTATTTTGGGATGAGTCAGGATATAAAGGAGCTAGGAATGTCGGGGATCGGGGTTTTAGTATTGAGTAGAGTTCTAGGACCGCAACGCATTTGGTAGTCCTTGAGTCACTAGGGGATGTTGGAATTTTCTAATTAACATCACATCTAGGTGAGATGTGTGGGGTGTAGACCACACGTGGACACCGGGCAAGGGTGGAGTAGCTGATTATTTTATTACAAAAATGTGCTTAGTTTATTTATATTTGATTTATTGGATTAAATTGTTCATAATATTATTATTGACTATTGATTTTTGTATTTTGAATTTTTGTAGCATCATGCCTCCCCAGAAAGCTCCCACGCACCCTTGGGAGGAGGCCGGAGAGAGTTCCTCCACAGCGATGGATAAGAGGCTAGTTGAGGCTACGGGGAGGGATATCCAAGATTTGGGATAGGGACCAGCTCCATCTCCTATTCCTATTCAGAGAGAAGAGATGGGTCCTAGAAAATATAAACCACGTCAGTTTCTAAAAAGAAAACCTCCTACCTTCTGAGGTAGCTGAGAACCTAAAGAAGCCAAGGAATGGATCGAGAAGACCTAGCATGTGATTGAGTTCCAAGAAACACTCGAGGAGATCATGGGGATGTGTGACTCATTTATGTTGGAGGGTCATGGCCATAAGTGTTGGGAGTTTGTGCTTCAGACTGGGAAGAATGAGAATATTTGTTAGGGAGATTTCAAGGAATCATTAATTAATAGTACAACCTTGAGGTGTTGGCTTTTTCTAGGTCCAATTAGTTCATGGACATTGTTCAGGGGAATCAATCTATGATGGAGTACGCCAACCATTTTTCTGATTTGGTTCAGTATGAATTATAAATCACCTCCAAAGAGTATGCGAAGGCCAAGTGGATTGAGAGAGGATTACGACCAGAGATATACTCCCAGGTGTTCTTGTTAAACTGAGGATCTAAGTTGAGTTCATTGATCGAGTGTGCATGTTGGAGATTGATAGGAAAGGCAGGGATGATTTCTCTGGATCCGTATTTTTAGTGGTCAATGGCAGCTCCTCAGAGAAAAAATAGAAGCCGGATGATTATTTGAAGAATGAATTTCGTAGTTCAGGCCAGTCTGCTAGGTGGTTTTCATCTGCATATTCTGATGCAATATTAGTCATGTGCCACCATTGAGGGAAGACTAGGCAAAAACAACCATCATGTACACATCCTCCAAAGACTTTATACAAGTGGTGAGGTATGAGGAATTTATATCACTTCTGTGGTCTGGTACTTACACTTCGGAGTGGGCAAGTTCAATTGCTTCAAGAGGAGTTCCAACTCAGTCTTAGTCGTTGAGTACTAGGGGATCTTTATTTGGTGGTTGTGCTGGTAGGGTTGCGCCATATTCTAGGTAGGGCCATTTCAGGGCACAACCATAGACAATAAGTTGTCCTTAGGTAGAGACTAGACATCTCCATGTAGTGGATGAGGCACCAATAGGATTTTATGCAGTATTGTCGACAATTCGAGGTACCATTTTGATCACCTCTTCTATAGATTCTTCTCTTTTTAATACTGGTGCCTTTGTTTCATTTATTTCTGCCCATTTTGTGGACATGATGCATTTCATATTAGAGTTTTTTTCTTTTGTGATGTTGTTTGTAATGATGCTTGGAAAGAAGGAGCAGGGTCTCAAGTGCTCATCCTATGCACTTTCTATGTCAGGGGTCGAGATGGAGTTGGACCACTTGGTCATAGACATGGATATTTTTGATGTCATACATGGAATTTATTGGCTAGTACACATCCAAACACACATCTATTTCTACAGGTGTCATGTGAGTTTCATAGTACATTATGGGAGTCATTAGGTTTTTCGTGGAGAATGAGATCCTCAGTCGAGTCGTGCTGGACCTCCACTTGCATAGTTAGAATGTTTTATCTTCCATTTTTCATCGATCACGCTATAGGACACTGATATTTCCCATGAGGGTTTAATACCTCATGTAGTGAATGAGTTTATGAAGGTATTCCCAGAAGATTTATCAGGTTTTCCACTAGATCAGGATGTGGTGTTTTCAAATGATCTGGTTCCAAGAACGCAGTCAATATCTCTTCCCTCTTATCTCACATCCTCCACTGAGATGTGAAAATTAATGATACATCTTGATGACTTATAATCCAAAGGATTCATTCAACTGAGTTTCTATCCTTTGGCCCCTCATATGTTGTTTTCTAAAATTCTAAAATATCCGTCTTGTTGAGCATTGACCACCGAAAGATGAATAAGGTAACAATTATTAAAAATACACTTTGACAAAAATAAATGTTTTGTTCAATAGGTTTAAGGAGTAAATGTTGTTCTCAAAAATAGACATGTGATCAAGAAATCATCAGCTCAGGGTGAAGGATTTAGAAATACCAATGACGGCCTTTCAAAGATGGTATGATCACTTTCAGTATTTGGTCATCCCTGCAGATTGACCTATTCTCCAGCGGTCATTATGGAGCTCATGAATAGGGTGTCCCATTATTATCTTGATTCATTAATTTTGGTGTTTCTGGATGACATTCTAGCATAATATGGATCTGAGGAGGAACACGAACATCACTTGAGGATCATCTTAGGAACTTTGTAGGATCACCACATCTATAAAATGTTGTAAAAGTGCAATTTTTTGTATCAAGGAAGTGAGATTTATTGGTAATTTGATATTTGATAAGGGGGTTTCTTTGGACCCCGACATGATTAGTGAAGTTATGTATTGGGATCAGTCGAAGAATGTGTTTGAGATTAGGAGTTTCTCATGAAAGCCAACTTCTTCAAGGAGGTCCAGTACCCCAAGTGGCTAGCGTACATCATTCCAGCCAGGAAGAAGAACAGATAGATCAGAGTCTGCATCAACTTCTGAGATATCAACCGTCACTATCCGAAGGATGAATTTCCTCTTCTAGTTACAGTATAGTTGATTGACACTATGGTTGTGTTCCAAGACCTCTATGTCATTGATGGTTACTCTGGATATAATCATATCTCGATGGCCCCATATAATGAAGTGTCTATAGCTTTCTGGGTGCCCCATTGTACTTTCTGTTACCAGGTTATGCCATTCAGCCTGAATAATGCAGGTGCAGCCTATTAGTGGGCCATGCACCCCATATTCAAGCCAATCTGCTAAACATTGGTGGAATTATATGTGGATGATCTGGTGGTCAAATCCTTCCAGCGCTAGGACCATCTCATGTACCTTGAGAAAATGTACGGCTTCCTCCATTCTCTCCATCTGAAGATGATCCTGCTGAAATGAACATTCAGGGTCACCTCGAGGAAGATTCGTGGATTTTTTTTTCAGGTACTGAGGCATCGAGATCAACCCAGAGAAGATCAATCCCATCATCCAGATGCCTACCCCAAGAAATATTCAGGAGCTTCGAGGTTTTCAAGTCCACTTTGCCTACATACACCGAATCATTGTGAATCTGGGCTGCAAGTGTATGCCCTTTTTCTAGCTCTAGAAGAAAGTCACTGCCTACGAGTGGGATAAAGAGTTCTAGACTGCGTTTGTGGAAATCATGTATTATCTTCTCCAGCCTCTGGTCATGATGCCACCCATCTCCCTAAAACTGCTGATTCTGTACGTGACTGCATTAGAACAATCTCTCGGTGCACTTCTCACCATGAAGAACAATGAGGGACCAGAAAAAAATATCTACTACCTTAGCCACATGTACATCAATATGAAGACAATATACTCCCCCATCGAGAAAAGTTTCCTTTCACGGGTACTCACAGTACAGAAATTGAGACACTACTTGCAGCACCACGTGGAATAGTTTGTGTCTCGGGTAGACCCAATGAAGTACGTTTTGAACCACCCAATGTTACCCAGCCATCTTGCACCGTGGGCAGTATTCCTCTAGCAGTTCAACAATAGGTTTTTCCCACCAAAAACTATAAAAGGACAGGTATTGGCAGACTTTCTTGCTGCCCATCTGACCTGTGCGGACCAGTCCATGGACTTAGATTTTCCCGATGAGGCAATTCTGTCAGTAGATCCTACCATCCCATGTTGGCGGATGCACTTTGTTGGTTCCTCTTGGAGCCCCACATACAGGAGGCTCAATGATCCTAGACATAATAGAGTACACCTGGGTATTGTCTTTATTACTCCGGCACAACCCATTCTGATGTATTCATTCTTGTTGTCAGAAGGCTACACTAATAATGAGGTAGAGTATCAGGCTCTTATCAATAGTCTCGATTTGGCTCTCAGGGTTGATGTACCCCATTTTCATATGAATGTGTCTTCTGAACTACTCATCAAGAAAGTAAAAAATGGCTATGTTTTCAAAAATCCAATGCTCATACCACTGTTAGAGCGCACCCTCTAGCTAATGGCCCAGTTTCCATATCGTCCGGAAGTTAATCATGTCCCTATATCTAAGAACGATTGAGCCAATGACCTAGCTGGAATTGCTGCATCACTTACAGAACCTGAGCATAATGATCTGATTATAAATGTGGCACATTGGATAGTCATTACCCTCATAACCCCAGAGGATGAGGACGACTAGTGAGTAAGTGATCATACCATCAGATCAAATATGTTAGGACCTCTAGGTTCTTCAGATTTAGTGGTTGAAGTGACTCCTGACTGGAGAGCCCCTTTTGTCGAGTATCCCCAAAATGGATACCTCCTGGCTGATCGGGCCGAGCGCGAGTGAATCCAATGCCGCGCGCTATAGTTTACCCCCCATATTGGTCCCATTCTGGAGCAGATCCTCTACCAGTGCGGGTTTGATGGTGTTCTCCTCTATTGAATCCGTGGAGTCATGATTTCATAGGTCATGCAGGAGGTTCACACCGGTTCCTGTGGGGCTCACCAGGCTGGGCCAAAGCTATCCCATCATATCTGGAGACCGAGGTACTTCTGGCCCTCTATGTTCCAAGATTGTATTGAGTGTGCCCAAAGTTTTTATGTGTGATTAATTTATTCTATCTTCATGAATAGGCTTCCAGAACTTCCCCACTCCAGCAAGTACTTTTTTCCTTTCATGGTATGAGGAATTGATGTCATGGGACTATACCCACAGGCGGAATCTTTCCAATGAAGGTTCATCCAGATCACCACAAATTTCTTTTCCAAGTGGGATGAGGTAGTTTCTCACAAGGAGGTCAAGGACGATTCTATCACTAACTACATGATCTCCAACATCATCCACTAGTTTGGAGTCCCTCATGTTGTCCTCACCGATAACAACACTAAATTCTGAGCAGTCGAGCTGATGAATAGTATACCATGTTCAACATCGTTTCGAACCATACCTCCCACTATCACGCACAGGCTAATGGTAATATCGAAAAGTTATACAAAACCTGTTATAACAGTTTTCATAAGATGGTTTTCCAGATAGTATGAGTTGGCCGGACAAGATCTCAAACTCATTCTTGGCCTATCGGAAAACGACTAACAAATCCACCTAGGTGACCCCCTACTCCCTGGATTATAGAGATGAGGCCATCCTTCCCATCGAGATCTAGCTTCCATCATTACGCATAACAGTCTATGACCAAGAGGCACATGATAAGGTCGTTGAAAATTGTCTAGCAGAATTGGAATCACTTGATGAGAATAGGCATCATGCCATGCACAATCTGGAAAGGCATCAGTATAAGATAGCTAGAGCATTCAATAATATGGTTCACCTCTGGTATTTTCTGCGAGGCGGTGTGGTATTGGCCCTCCGAGAACCAATAATCCCCGGTAGGAAACCACCCATACTGGAGCCCAAATGGGAAGGACCTTACATAGTCCACAAGGTTTACCCCCAATGGAGCAGAATCCCCGGTGACCATGGATAGTGATCATATAACACCTTCCACCAATGCCAAATTTCTCATGTAATATATTCCCTGAGCCTAATGGTCATGCACATCCTAAAACTAGCTAGTCCCACATGACCCTAAACTGCACGCCGGTCCCGCATGACCTTAAACTATCTGGTCCTTCACGACCTTAAATAGGCTGGTCCCACATGACCTTAAATTGCATGTCGGTCCCACATGACCATAAACTGTCTGGTCCTATATGAACATAAACTGACCAGTCCCGCATGACCCTAATGTGCATGCTGGTCAAGCATGACCTTAAGTTGTCTGGTCCTACAAGACTATAAACTGGAAGGTCCCGCCTAACCCTAAAATGCACACCAGTCCCGCAAGACCTTAATCTGTCTAGTCCTACATGACCTTAAACTAGATGGTACCACATGACCCTAAACTGCATGCCAGTTCCGCATGACCTTAAACAATCTGGTCCTGCATGACCTTAAACTGGATGGTCCCGAATGACCCTAAACTGTACGCCGGTCCCACATGTCCTTAAACTGTCTAGTCCTACATGAATATAAACTATACATCGTCCTGCAATACATTCATCAACGCCCTTAGAACTATGTACGTAATGATTAACACCCTTAATGGATACGTAGGAATTCTCAGAAGCCCTATCTTGATCCCAACACCCAAACTATCCTTTTGGACTACCCCCTTGGGTATAGTAACCTTGGGGGTCCTCATGTGGTGTAGTGTAGGCCTTCATGGCCTTGTTGAAGTGGGAGTTGCAAAGATTTCACCATGTGATCCCTCATTATTCTATTCTCCCATGCCCTCACCTCATGTTGATAAACTGCACAGCCTTCAAGAACTATGTATGGCTTGATTCCTATCTTTATAGGATACGAAGGAACGCCCGGACATTTCGTCTGTTGGCCCAGCCCAAATTCCATAATCATCCCCTCAGGTCAAGACATATGTTTGGGTGTATAATTTTTCCCCAATTTACATAGAGCTAATCTCAATTCGGACATACGTCTCACTCCCTCGATACGTTCAACTCATTCATATATTGGTACATGCTATGCTTCACCCACTCAATTTGATCGGGACTCCATCATCCTTCCCATCTAGAAGGGCTCCCGAACGGAATTGATTCTAGGACTATGGTCTCTCCTACCGCTTCAGGCCAACTCTCTCATGGTTGTTGAGAAACAAGATGATACTAGTCCCGCATTGTGAATATGGTCAGTGGTCGATTCTCATTTGTTGTTCCGATTTTAGGTCACTATATGGATGTTTTATTTCGAACATGGCCAAAAACATTCCTCTATCATTAGGGAAACCTCAAGATTACTAAAACATATAATGTAGTTTTTTATTCTACCCCATTGTATCTCCAAGCGAAGAACTCCCTTTGGACAATGCCAGCTATTAGGCCCCTTATGACAGGGAGAGCTGACACCGACTCCTTGTTTCCCACACTGAGAAGTGCTCACATCTTCATAGGAGTTGTGATGTGGCGGCCACCATACAAGGGAGCGTATGGTCTTCCCATATGAGGCCCTGCCTCAGAACCCTTGGAATTTTTGGGACCCGACCCTGGTTCTCTCTTATAGGGTTGTATGGTGTCATATGAGATTGTGTCCCCATTCACTTTGGGTTACTCGCCGTGTAGTACACATCCCTGGATGAGATAATTTATCCTCACTCGTCCTCATTGCACGATTTTAAACTACAAATTGGTCGAGCCTTTCTGACCGAGGCCCAGTCTCAGGCCCCCTACCCATTTTCTTACCTAGAGTGTGGGGTGAGGTATGGGATTATACCCTCATTCACGTCAGGTTCTTCACTGTGTCGTACTCCTCCCCTGTGTGGGGAATATTACTCCTCTATTCATCCTCACTATAGGATGTCTAACTGCAAACTGGTAGGGCCTTCTCAACCATGGCCCAGCCCCAGGCCCCTTATCCTTTTCAGGCCCCTGTTCTGAGTTCCTATTTAGGGTTGTACGGTGTGGTTTGGGATTATGTCTTCATTCACATTGGGTTACTCGCCATGTCGTATACCCCCTCATTTGGGTATCCTACCCCATTGTTGTTTCTGAAACTACTTATGTCTTGATTCCGATCATCATGGGATACGTAGAACTGCCCAAGCGTCTCATCTTCGGGTCCAGCCCCATATTGGCCCCTCATCCCACATTCTTCCATGAAAGGGATACACAACGTGGTGCGAGATTAAATCATTTCTCATGTCGGGTTTGTAAAAACAATTCCACATACCTATTTTTCCTGAGATTTCTGTATCCCCTCATTCTATACTCATATTTTCAAATCAGCCTCTCACTAGATGATCTCATCGGTCCTCTTCGAAGATTCACCAAATGCCTAAGGTTACACTGGTTTAATTCCTGGAATGTCATACTCTACTCGAACATGATTTCATCCATTTTTCTAGAATTGTGTTCCCCTTCATTAGGGTTTCCATCACCTTTTACTCCCAAAGGGACCCCCTATGTGGAATGGATGGTAGGCCTATGGGCTCTCCTACCATTATGTTCCAACATCCTCAAGGTTCACAGAGCAGAAATCATTAAAAATACCGCATTTCGAATATGGCCAGCGGTGGATGTCTTTTGATTTTCCCCATTTCAGGCTAACACGATATGGATGATCTGATTAGAACATGGTCAATAGTCATTCTTCATCGTCACAGAAACCCCATTAATCCCAAAATATCTGTTACATGTTTCACATCCTTCTCCACCACATCATGTCCTAGTATATCTTTGACATTCTTAGTACTACCCCTCATTGTTCATTTTCACATTAGGAGGAAGAAGAACCATGATAAGGTGATCATTCGAGGATTCACTAGTCTCCTCTATTCATGTATTTCACTTATTGAGAATAATTTATCTGCCCCTGTTTCCGACACCGAGTTCAACTCATGTAGTCCTAGGGATTGGGTTATGGACCACCTTCACTTGGGATAGTCCTGCTTCTCCATGGTATGAGTTCTAAGGCATTAAACTAAGATCTTTTCATATTTCCCCGTTGTAGAAATACGTACAACTTGATTCCCATCCTCATGGGATACATAAGAACACCCGAATATATCATCTTCGGGTTCATCTCAATTGGGAGCTCATTTATCCTTTCCCTTATCCTCTAAACCATACTGGCCCATTGGAATGAGGGTTCCTTCACAGAGTTGTGCATGATGTGGTGTGGGACTAAGTCCTCATTCACGTCAGGTTTATTATATCACGTCATGCACATTCCTTATTTTCCAAGCCATACAACTTTAATATTTTTCACTTAGTCCCATAACATGGCCCTAAACTGTGATATTATCAACACGGTCATATGACAAAAAATGAAACTGCTTCGTGATTTACTCACTTAAGGAGACACCATGTTTGGTATTGGTCACATGCCATACCATTTATCAACACCTAAAATCATGTTGATTCTTGTTACGATGTCGAGACTTGCTATCCAAGTCTTTCACTTCCAAAAAAAATTAACCTTAAAGGACAAACATGATTTATCATAAACCGCTTCTTTTAGTGCGAGGGACACACCTGCAAACCCCTTTTATCCCTCACACTATTACCTTATCATACCATCTCTATAACTACATGCATCTTGATATGCATCCACATGGGGTACGTAAGAACGTTTGTTCACCTTGCCTCAGGCCCTGCATAACTCTCATTTCTAGTCCCTTGACCTAGAACCTTCCTAGGGAACAGGTGGTGGTCGAAGACCCAGGTTCCCATTGAAGTCGGGTTTTTAAATTACCCTACCATGTGTCTCCTACATTTTCAACCATCCATGGTCTGAGCACTAAGACAATATACTATGATGTCTTTTAGAACTACGTATGGCTTGATTACCATCTATATTTGATACGTAGGGACTCCCAGACATTTAATCTCAGGTCCAGCCCTAGGAATCATAAATCTAATTCCTCCCCATTTATGGCCCCCTGGCCTAACCCCTTGTAGGGAGCCATGTAATTGATGATTTACCCTGAACAAGTTCGGGATTCCCCATGATGGCATTGGGAAGTGACAACTTCCTTTCTAGAGTGATCCTGTCTGAAATAAGGAATGATCCATGATCAAACTGATGCACCCATCTAATGTGCTTCCACCATGGTGGCATAATTTCAAGATTGTGAGATTCAGTTTGAACAACCCATCAATCCACATTCCTCGATTTATATACCCCTTATTCGGACCCTCATCCCATTTCTTGTATATGGGGACTGCCTAACAGCATGGATTCTTAGCCTATGGCCCACCTATTGTCCCAAACCAATGTTACGGAAGGCTATTGGATGACATTTTGAGTCGGGCCCCACGTTTTGAACATGGTTAGTGGTCAGTCATTATTTTTTATCACCATTCCAGGCTAACACAATAAGGATAATATGTTTTGAATACGGTCAATAGTTATTATTCATTATCACTCCACCCCCACAGTGTTCTGAATCCTCGGTATCATGATTCACACCATCCATTCCGCGGTTGGTATTTATTCCAATTCCCCTGGCATCATCACATTCGTGCACAAGTGCACATTGGGGAAACATTAATTTGGCTATTTCGAGACATTAATCCTCCAGTCAGGTCTCTCCGATTTCCTCTCATAATTCTAGGCCAGTTATTCAACTCTCTGATGCTGGAAGCTGGTTTGATGCACCTGCAATCAAGCGAAGTAATAGTACCAACATCCTTAGATTCTCACATTGGGGGTGACCCGTGTGAACTTAGGAATGGATTTCTATTTATTCCATGATTGTGGTTGGATCCATTAAACGAAATGAACAAGTAAATAAATTAATCCAACCATGATATTAAGAATAATAATCAGTATGGAGAAATTAGTTTATGAGTTTGGCCAAACCAGGGCCCTTAAGGGTCATATTCTTGGATTGATTGTTCCAACGCCGCTACACTTTCTCTTGTGGCCTCCAGAACTGCCTCCCACCTCCCGAGGGCTCTCTTTTCATTGGAAGCTATAGAGCGTAGTCCAATGACCTTATCCCATGTTTTCTCATGATCAGTTTGATGTGAAGGTATCAGGTGACCTGCCTCCACTAGTTGCTCTTGGGTGTCTGCCAGCTGGGCCGTCAACTGCTCCATAAGCTCAGAACAGTTGGAAATGAATATATATTTTACTTTCAACTGTTCGCCATGGCATCAGGACTCTTGTTATACCACTATGAATTCTTGGATACTCCTTGAGTCATCCCAACACTAGGAAACATCAGAGCTGCAGCTGCTGTTGCACAGTTTCTCGTCCATGTAGTCATGGACCATCGAATGAAGGTGTTAAGCGTCCACCCCTCCAGCACAGAGAATGCATAGATAGGTATGGAGTAAACCCATATATTTCACCCATTTTGTATGGAGCTAACAGAGAATGAAATTGATGTACTTACTCCCTTTAAACCATGCCATTCGACACTCCTCAGCCACCTTCGAGTCTGAATCATCAATCTCATCTGGGTCTGTCGGCCAATAGGGGGGGAAAATAGCCCACAGACCAGCAGTAGGGTCCTCTTCGGTAGCACCTCCCAAGGGGTTGGGCTCTTCAATTCCTGGGCGACCGTCCCCCCTCACCTCAGTCTCGGTTTCTCCCTCGCCTAATTCCAGCCCTGCCCTGACATGAGTACCACTGATGTCCAACACTCCCTTATCACTGAGTTCCTAGGTCGGCTCAGTTTGAGAAGTGTGCCCCGAATGGGATGGCACGTTAGTAGTGGAATTAATTTCGGACTACTTGGGTTTAGTAGCACGATGAGCCTCCAAGTCTATGATTAATGCACAAACAAGGAACACCCGGATCAATTGAGCTCTCAAATGTTGATTAACCGGTATTGAAGTAATGAACAAACATGACCCAAAGCATTAACATCCGGTTTTATCGCTACTAAAGGAGCTTCAATGGCGGGGGATCCCTCAGTGCTCGTTAGTTCAATAATCGGTGTCGGTTCCCCCACCTTGTTCTACTGGTACCTCCTCCCCTTCGTATGGAGACCCTTGGTCAGCGCCCATATGTTGTTGAATAGGATAAGAAGATCTAATTGAGGGATATGAAAGAGGATAAGGGGAAACGAATAGATAAGGGATGAGACGTACCTTAACCAGCTTAGTTATATCTAGATCAGAGCTGATGATCTCGCCGCTCTCTCGAAGAATCCTTTAGTGGTACGCCCCTTGAGATCCTCCACCTTAAGTATATTCTTGTTCTTCACCACCTCCATCACCTTCTCCTTCTTCCTCCACTTCTGTATCACCACCTTTCATATCTTCTTCACTATCATTTTCCTCTGATGGCATCTTTTCGAGATCATGCTCATGGATGATAATTACTTTCACTAATAATTATGGCACCTTGTACCGACCTCATTGGAATGTATATGCATCCTTGGTAGTAAGATACACATGCCGATGATGATCGTATACTGTGTCAACAACCCTAATATGCCCGGCCTACTGCAGCTGGATTCTGTCTCACAATATCATTTTCCAAAGAGCTTTGTTACCCATAAACTATTGCAGGGTTATCCAGGATGACCACAGAGCTGAGATGATTGCGTCACTAGAAGGCTGATGTAAATATCCTATTTGCTTCTCTGGGAGTTCCCTGTCTACTACATGTGCCTCTCTCCCACTAGACCGCGAGGGACCGGTCGCACCATGTGACGTCCCCGCTACTAAATTACCTACATGTGCGGGCCCAACAAAATGATTAGCTTCTGACCATTGCTCCATAACAGAACCCTGCCTGCTCTCCTGTCGCCCAGGCTCTACATTGGATACCTTGACCGGCCATACTCACTTCCTAAAAAATCCTTCGGGGTACACTATGGCCCAATGTTCGGCATTTTCCATTGAGAGACCAGTGTAAAATCTGGAGGGAGGAACGATGATAATGTCACCAGAGCCCTGGGCTGTGAACATCATCCACATTTGGCGAAGAACCCACGGATGCCCCTCTTCCCTAAAATCCATTTACACCGTCTTTGGTATCCCCTAAAGGCAACTGAACTACCTGAAAAACATGGATGGCACATAGGGTTCACAGAATTTCTTCCCATCGATCCAGGACATGAGCACCACACCACTGATGCTCTGGAATTACTCCCTCTACTCTAGTGAGCCTTTCCCGTTATCTGTCTTCTGGCATGTCAGGGTGTAGAATGGGATGAAATTGAAGATGGCGTGATTTCTGATTCTGATCCTTACCCATCATCATTTAGCATCATCACCATGACCCAAGATATGTTCAGCAATGAAGGTCATTGACCATTACCTATTGGATGAATAGAATTCAGGATGGTATACCTTCCACAATGTGATGCCACCCATCCATAAAATATCTCTAAGGGGCTACCGATCCTCCTCAGTCCCCCTCCTCTCGATATTTGTCCAAAAATTTGTGTATAGGTGAGCCAACACAGGGACTCCTAGATTGAATCTTTGGTTGGCAGCCATGTTGCTTTCCATCACTAGGGTCGCTGGATGAACCCCCATCTATGCTTCCCCCACCTGTAGGAGCCATCCACTTAGGAATGTGGCAATAAATCCAGCATATAGGATGTTCAGGTCCCAACTCTCATTTATGCTAAATCCCCATGACTTATAGTCTCCCACCTCTAGGATCCTCTAGTACTATCTGCTCTTTCTCCTCTATGATGTGGTCAGACACCATCTCCCTTGCCCCAACATCTTGACTTCTGGATCATTTTCCAAGAACAAGTTGAACCATTTCCTATAAGAAATGTCCTTCAGTAATCCTTGACCCTCAGCCACTCCTTGGCCAGCTCTAGCAGGTTCCATGTCAGTATAGTGTTTTTTGATCTATCACCCCGGTTGTTTCTTGTCAAGAGGAATATATCATACTGATGCTCATCTAGAGGGATACCACCAATGTCATGGATGTCCCACAGTCGGATGCTAACATCCCCAAGATTAAGTAGTATGGTATTGGTGTTAGGGGACCATCTAGTTACGATCTATTGCCCGAGATTAGGATGGCGGTTGATGTGAAACTGCGTCATCCACAACGATTCAAACAGACCGATGTGCTGCAGTTCGGTCCCAAACTGGTCGCATGTCTGGAATACCCAATATGCCCAGGCACATTCACTGTTTAATTTTCCACCATGCAATAGATCTCAATTTAACAGCCAGCCGTTGGACTCATTAGTAACACTCTGACAGAAGGTGGTTTAGTAATGGGATGGAGAACTCTCTGTGACAGGGTCACTCCCCGAGATTGTCTTGGTCCTAAGAATCAGGATTTAAACGCCCAGGTGTGTGGTTTCTATGGAAGGATGGTCATTTTAGGCGATGTTATACCAGGTTAGGTTATCCTCTCAGGTTACCCATGATTGTAGTGTGTCGACCTAAAACCTCAGAATAGGTACCACCTCCATGATTTTTAAGTCCTAGATCATTATATTGGAAGACAATGTGTACTCTTTATACACTGGGAAAACATGTTGAAGAGGGTATGGTTGTTAGATATGACCCTTCGGGCACCATAAACCTCACGATTGGCGACTATCTCATCCCTTTGAGAAGAAAATGTAGCTTCCCTATCACTGTCAGCCTGAGGACATCTCATGTCGGCAATAATTTAAGGAGTTGGAACGAAAAAGTAGGAGTTGGCATGAAAAAGTAGGATAATGCGTGAAAAATCAGCATCCGGTGTGAAAAAATTAAGACTGGTGTGGAAAATCATGGGATGGCATAGAAAATCCCAGGTTTCCACGAAAACAGATGACTGATCACAGTGAAGTACGTGAAAAATAAGAATTTTTCATGCAAGAGGAATAATTTTTCACATATGATAGCTCTGACATATCGTGCAAGAAAATCCATATAGGGTGCTCTGTATCTCAGTGTTTTCCTCAGAATTTGACCTCTACGGCCCCTCGCTGGTCTGATTCAGAGGGGGTGCATTTGTAGATTCTCAAACATGATCAAGAGCTGATGTAGGTTGGAAAAAGTCAAAGAAAAGCCATATATGGAACAATCGATCCGTTCTGGGGGGCTTGGAGAGGTGGCATGAAAAAAATAAGGAGTTTCACAAAAAAAAAATCCACCCAATGAGATATTTTATTGTTTTGTGAGATTTTTTCACATGGGCATGAAACTGTTTACACACCACTGCCCGAAAAAATTGGTTTATACGCTACTGATGCCCCGACGCGCTATATTTCACTCCGTCCAGTTTTTCTCTCATCCCACGATCTCGAAAGCCTATAAATAGAAGGCCCCCCACTTCGACTTCACCATGAAAAATTTTAACTGCCTCCACAATGCGAAATTCCTCTCTCATGTATGCAAACAAGATGGTTCTCCGGTACTAAATTTTTCGCGCCAGGTCGCACGGGGGTCAGCCTTTCCGTGCGACTACTCAGGCTTGATCCTTGTCCAAATCCGCTAGAACACCTTCCCCTGCGCGCAATTCCTTCCGATTGTGGGAAATTAGGGCTTCAGCGCGCAATTACTTTTGTGTGCCGATCCGCTCTATTTCACGCCCAACGACCAATTGCGCACTAGACCAGATTTTTTTGCACGCGAAATTCATCTGGAGTGCTGAACCGTCCCCTTTTTCACAAAACAACCCCTTTTGCGTGCAAGCCTCCCACACTGTGTGACCATGATGTCCATCCTCCTTGCATCATTTTCGAGTACTACCGTAACCACAGAGCCTTTGACATATACTAATTACACTTTCAACCTCATACTTTCACATGAAATAACATCAATGTCCCCTTGACAATATTCCCCGTTGTGTTGCTTCTCCTCAGGTTTCTTCGCATATAAACACTAATTTCTATTGATTTTTTTCATGGCCATGCTAACGTGGGCCCATCGATGGTTACTTCCATGACACCCACTCACTTTGGCTTTTCATGTCCCATGTCTACACCAAGGAGTAGAGGGTTCTGGTTATGTATGTCCTAGTGTTGTGGAGAAGACCCACCTCATCTGATCAACTGGATGTTAAACTTCTAGGCACCATCATCCTTAGCACATGACATTAAATTGTGACCTCACCCCTTGCCTCACACGTGGGGGGGCCCCACATTGGACATTCTCCACTCCCACTGGTTTCCACATAGGATGATATCATCCTTTTGGGAGTAGAGTTTGTCCATGAGTAAAGGGAAATCATCTCGGTGTAAGCCCCTAGATTTCTAATATGAGGTAGCATCCCATCTCTTCCATTCATCATCGGCCCCTAAGGCCAGTGAAGGGCGTTGTGGGGAATGGTGATTCTCCATTATTCGGTCCCAAGTCCCTCTCCCATCGTGCTTTGTCTCCAGTGGGACTCCATCCTAGATTAAGTCCCGACATCTTGGGCTACTAACCACGCATAATCCCTTGCTTCCTCTTTGGTCCGCTAATCATGTGTAAGACCAACCTCACTTCCCACAAAGGCACCTTTCATGACGTGATCATTGGGTCTCTATTATCTATTTTTTCTCAACCCAAGAATGACTCACGTGGGATTTTAGTGAGCAATGGCCATTATGTCCACCTTGGGCCACCTCAGAGCATAATCCCCACACCCACTTCCGAACTACGAGGACATTGATCCTTGCCAAGGCAAGGAATGTAGGAAGCCTCCCAAAGGAAAAAGCCAAACACCCCATTGGTTCAGACCCCATTTATGTAATCTCCAACCTCTTTAACTATTGGAACATTGATCCTTTCCAAGGAAAGGTACAAAGGAATCCTTACTGAGGATCAAGACCACCATCCATTGGTTCCCAACATCTTCACGTTAGTTTCCACTCCAACTGAACTATGTGAATTTCGATCCTTTCCAAGGAAGGTTATGTAGGAAACCTCCACGAGGTTCAATCCCAACACCCAGTTGTCCCGACACCCCAACTCGTCAGTTTGATATCCCATGTTTAACCCGAACTACATGGACTTTGATCCTTTCCAAGGTATGGTACGTAGGAAGACTCCATAAGGTTCAAGCCCACCACCCCGGTTATCCAGACCTCCTTCATGTCAGTTCAACAACCCCTTGGGACGCCTCAATGCGTAATCCCCAAATTCCCCATCCGAACTATGAGGACTTTGATCTTTTCCAAGGCAAGGAACCAAGGAATCCTCCATGAGGTTAATGCCCAACAACCACTGGACCCCAGTTCCACCTTCACGAAAGTTCTCACCCACCTAAACTACGTGGTCTTTGGTCCTTGCCAAGGCAAGGTACGTAGAAATCCTCCACGAGGTTCAATACCAACACCCAGTAGTTCAGAAACCCTTCACAATGGTTCACCCCCATACCACATGATGTTAAACTGTGGACCTCTTTCAATGGTAAGTCATTGTCACCCCATTCGTCATTAAGTCGTCTTTTTTCCAACTAGTAGTAATCCATTGTTACCTTTTTCAGCCGTAATTCATTGTGAATCTATGTAGTGGTAAGCCGTTGCAACCACATCAGTGGTAACCCGCTGAAAGCCCCATCCAGTAGTAAGTTGTTGTGACCTCAATCAGTGGTAAGCCGTCGACACCTTATCCAACAATAATTTGTTGTTATCTCATCCCGCAGTAAGCCGTTGAAGATCCCAATCGATGGTAATCAATTATCATATGAACTATTCGGGATTTTATTCCCTACCAAAGAGATACATAGGAGGTATCATTAGGACATAAGCCCCAAACCATCATCATTCCCATGACGGTTCCATCCCATTAACCACCCCCTCACAAAACCTTCCATCATCAATCCTGATTCTTATCCGGGCTTCCACATCCCAGTGGAATCATGCCACCCCATTACCCATTCCCACTAATATCATTCGAGTAGCCATGCACGTGTTGGTCCCAATATTGACATTCCCTCCAGGGGTTCCTCCATCTGATCCAAAATAGTCATTGTTCTGATCAGTCTGATCTATCTCCCCCAAACATTAGATATGAGGGATACCCTATGTTAAACATGGGAAGATGAGGAAAAACTCAGATACATGCCCATGAAATATGATTCCCGGAATTTGATGTGGGATAACTCAGGATTCTGAACCCTCGAGAAGCCCTATAACAAGGTATAGAAGCCAGAGACACCAATACCCTAGTGTCCAGACATGCCAATGATGCCAAGTTTGACTACTACCCTAACTGAGGGTTGCTTCCCTGATCGTACTCCATGTAATTTCCTAAAAGAAGAAGCATAATTAACTGATGTCCACGAAGATATGGGACCAGGAAGAGTTTCACAAACAACGAGTTAATTCAATGAGGGATACATGGACTGGGTGACGAGTTCTGAAGAGGAATACATGGAAGGAAGAACTGATATCCCATCATCCCATTTTGATCATAAAGAAGACATCCCTGAATAAGGAGCGGATGCCGCCCACCTTTGGAAAGCAGGAATGTGGGGAAACAAAAAACCAGGCCCATCGTCCCTGAACTATCTGGATGGGGGCGCCCCGATGAAAGCGTCGGAAACAACCCCTAATAATATTTATATATCCATAGGCCATCACATTAATAAAAAATTAGTGTGTATAATGAATACCTAAACAATAATGAACATAAAATGATGTTCAGGATCATAAAAGGTAGCCCTCCATATATATGATTAATCATTTCGACTCTCATTTCATGGAGGATGATATTATTATAGCTTATAAAATTAATATAATAAAATGGTTTTATATTTCTTATATTTATTTCATTATATCATCATTATTGAGTATTGTTTGAGTTTTTGTGGAACAATAATCAAAACCAAGATGCTTAATTATGAAAAATATATCTTCTTCAGACATCCAGTTTATGATTATATATAAATCTCCATAGATTAAACATTTTGTTAAACCAAGGGATGTTGGAGGTGTGGAGTCATCTGAGAAAAGTTCATAAAAATGATAAATAATTTTTTGAAGGTGTGATATGGTCAATATACATAACAAACATAGAAAATTTAAACATATTTTTAACATGTTATTACATTCCCCTATAAGGATAATCACTTTTACTATTTTTTATTTTTACAATTGATATTATTTTTCTCATTGTTTTTCCTATAAATTAGGACCTATGATTATGTTGCTCTAATTATTTAATATAATTAATAGTGATTAAAAATATGGAAAACATTTTATCAAATTAAAATCACAAAGTGGATGATTTAAATTTCAAATTTAACAAATAAAATATGTCAAAAAACTTGTTTTCATGAATTTATATATTCATGAAATAGATGATAATTTTTTGACTATGTGACAATAATTTTTCATAATATGAATTCAAATTCAAATAAATAGATTAATTATATAAACCATTAATTTATCAATATCATTTCTCAGAGTTACATTAACTAATAAAACATTATATTCTTAATAAAACTAAAAATAGTTTCCAAAAACACCATTTTATGTATAAAAACTAACATATACCAAAATCATGAAAATTGATGATTCAAATGAAATTATATAGATTAATAAAATTAACCTTGTTAATATTCCACATCAATGATAGATCAAAAATTAAATAAATCTTTTAAATTAGTTTATTTAATGAAAAGAAATGATAGTATATGAAAAATTGATAATTCTCACTAATCACCAATATGTAATACATTTCAAGATAATACCTAAATTTCACCATAAGATAATTTTTTATGTTAAATTAAAAAATAATGTTGTATTTATAAAATATCAGTTATAAAATTTACATACATTAATTATTATATTTTCATGATGAAATAAATAGAAATATGTTTTTAAGGAAAATTATTTTTATGAATAATATGTATATATTAACAAATTTGTGATATTTCCTCAGTATTTTTCAATACCTTTAGGTCAATTATGAAATTTATATATATTTCATAAATTATTTAATACTATTCATATCTAATAAATTCATATTTAGGTTATAACAATGAAAAATAATAATGGTTTTCTTAAGAATGTTGTTGCATTTTTTATGTGCCACTAAAAATAATTTTCTTTTTAAATAAATCAAAGAGGTATACCCAAATCAAAATATACCTATCATATGTCACCAATAGATACAGTAGTTATTAATAAAAAATACCTGAGTTACATAGTAGTGGATTAATCCACAATTTTTTGTCACCATTCAGAGAGATTGATTTATTTATTGAAAATAAAAACAGTTATATGAGATTGTGAATCAATGGTATATAATTCAATTACACTATAATGAATGAAATATACAGTTTACTACACATTTAATAATTTTTTTGATAAATTTCATGGAACCCAATATTTTTGAATGATTGATATTCTATTTGTTTATGATCAGTTATGAGTGAAAAAGGAAAATATAAAAAATAAGGAACTTCAAACAAGGTATATACAGTAGTAGACTATGGTAATTACTATTATAAATAACTATACACCTTCTACAATTGCAGATTTCAATAAATATATATTAAATTATTATAGTTATATCATTTTATTTTTATATTAATTGATGATATCTCGATGTATGTTATGATATATAATGAGCATGATACACTTCAAGAAATAATTATTGAGACGTTTAGGTAAAAAGAATTGTATATGAAGTATAATAATTGTAAATATTAGCTCAAAATTGTTTTATTTAAATGTTATAAAATCTCTATAAATAGAATATCTCTTGAACTATTAATGTTTAAGGTAGTAAATAAATTTATTATAATCAATAATGTAATCGATGCCGCATTAAACATGGGATAAAAACAATACTATCTGTGAATTTCAGTTGATTTTTCTCTGTTGGCAAACCCGTAAATGTTTTACCAAATAATGGCGTTAAAAATATTATTTTCAACTGATTGTGTGGAATGTTATTAATATATTATTTAGATAATTGTTTACAAATCTGTATTGAATTACTCAATAGGCAAGGAAGGGTTTGTAATATATAGTGTTCCATTCATGAATGGATGTGTTGTAGCCTTATAATGAAGAATAATATTGTTTCATAATCACACATTAAATTTCAAATCAATACGATGAAATATCATACTCATGAACATGATCTAGAATATATAATGATTGAATTGTTGACTTGAAGACATAATCTATAGGATGAAAATGTGATATATTTATTGAAAATAAGAGTTTTAAGTATATATTGTATCAAAAGTATCTAAAAATTATACCAATAAGTATTTTGGATCAACACAAGGACTATGATTTCTCTTTATGGTACCACCATATAAATGAAATCATGGTGAATGATACAATGAGTGGGGGGGACCATGGAGTTCTAGAAATGATGTGGATTAACAATAATGCAATATAAAAGTGTATAGTAATGATGTATAATGTAAATATTGTTCTTGGTAAGACATTATTCTATTAAATAAAAATTACCAATGCACCCCTAATATTAATTATAAATATGTTCTAGTAGAAATAATATGATATATAATAGAGTATTAAATTAGTAAATGATTCAAAATTTCTATAATTTATATATACATATATAATGATATTGTTTTCAAATTTTTTATGTGTCATAAATATAATGGCGTTGAAAAGGGGGATTCCTGAAAACAAACATAACTAAAATGCCTCTAGACACCCTCTCAGTAAACAAATTTATTGTTATTTAGGAGAACTTTTCTAACAGGATTGAATAAGGAATGAAATTTTGTACTATGTAGTCATATTCTTAGTATACTAATAGGTAAATTCTGGAAGAAAAAATTCTAATGGATTCATAAGACATCTACCTATAACTATATGTAACTGAGATAACATTATAATTTACTATCCAACGTGACATCCAAAGACGCCAAAGAATAACAATGCCATATAAAAATATATTTATTTCCATACCAAGTGATCTCAATTCTAAATATTAAGTGAAAAAACCTCTTTCCCAAATTTCATGGATTTATATTAATGTTATAATAATAATTCATGTGAATCCCAATTGAATTCATTTTATGGTATCCCCTAGTTATCATAGAAATTCATGAAGTGTTTGAAAAAGGCTATGGAGTTTGAGATATAATTAAGTCATGTATATCATGACAAGACTAATGAGATTCCAAAATGGAATATTCATACATTGGAATACATATTTTTTTCATGTCATCTTGACTTCCTTAGTATGTGGTATAGGTATCATCCTATAGTACAATTTTATAAAAAAATATCTTCAATTAAATTAGCCATATAGACCCAAATGAATAATTTTTTGCGAAGAGAAATTTAACTCCAACAAATCCTTATTATGATGGAGAATGAGAGTATGCTATAATAATTAGTGTTTGGTAGATATGTTTGAAATTAAATAAAATTCAATATCATATAAAAATAGAATCTAACATACAAAAAACCTATATTAATAAGTAAAGAATTAGAAATTCATGCATGGGATCTTATATTCATAAGACTGACATCATTGAAGGGCGTTTTATGATTTTTTAAAATGACAAATCAATGAACTAGTTAAAATTGTTCTTTTTAAATACATGATTGAATTATAGTAGTAGATTACCAATTTTATATGATTCATAAACTTTATTGAGTTGGGATTTATTCCATGGTTCACTATTGAGGATGTATATTCACGATCCAACAAATTTAATTATATATGCAGGAATATAGTTAGATACTAAAGTGAATTGAAATAATGATCATATATAGATTATTAACAGTAGATTTAATGTGTTGTAGTGTTGAACTACAAAACTAGTGGTTGTCCTTTTGGGAAAATCAAGATAAAAAAGATGGAGCACAGGAGCCTTATGATCCAATATGGACGAAAATCCCAAATTTTGTCAATATATGATATATAACAAATTTTTTATGAAAATATATATTGGTGAGAAAGTAATATATGATAAACTAAATTTGTTGGTAAACATAATATCCAAAAAATTCATAAAACAATAACTAGATAGATCCTTCATTGAATAGCATTTTTAAATTTTATATTTGTAAATTTGTAATTTTTTTTAAAATTAAAATGGTTTTTTAATCTTCACATTGAATCTATCTTATGATAACATTATATATTTTTCCTAATTGTCTAATAGCTATGTTAATATTGAAAAAAACAATTTCTATTATAATAACTAATTTTTTGACATTGAATGGATGCAATCATAGTGAGAACATATAAAGCCTATATATTGAACATATATATGATTTATAATTATAATTATATATTTTAAAATTTTAAATATAATTATTAAACCAATATATGATATTATGAAACATAAGACACGTTTCTTAAATAAAAATATTATAATTTATTATTAATTTATAATTTCTAAATCAGCATATATTACGTTAAAAATATTTAGTCTTGTAAAATGAATTTAATAATTTAAATCATTTCTTTCCAAATTATGTGATATGAAAAAAAAACTTTTTTGTTTAAATGGTATGTTTAATTTGTAAAAAACTAGTATCAATGGTAAATTTTAATATTAAAAATGTATAAAATCTAATTATAGAGTTGAGTGAGTGTAAATTGTTTTTAAGTTATTTTATTATAGATTTAATGTATATATGTCTACCCTAATTTATTATAAATAAATTTTGGAGCAACATTCAATTAGAGTGACTTCCCCTTACTAATCAATTATATTTATTTAGAAAAACTCATTCTTATTTCTGTATTAAATGGGTACTTTCACCACCCTTCAACAAAATTCCTAAAATTTTGTTTCCTAATGATAATTAGAATTTTTCACATCCCCTAGAATCCTATTCCATTCTTGTGAATTATAGTCATAATTTGTTATCCAAATTCTACTTTTTTCATTGAATCCTCTATGTAATACATATTGTTCTCAATGTGTTTCATTATTTTTCATTAACATGTATCCATTGTATATTAATTTTATTTTAATTAGTTATTATTCTTATATAATAACAAAAATTTTGGTAATATAATAAATTTTATTATGTTATAGTAATACTTGTTAACTATATATCACATTTTCACTTAGGAAAAATGAAAATGTTCTTCGTGTGATATTATATACTAAAAAATCCATGATGAAATAGTTTTATTATATTTTGCTACATAATATTACATGATTAAATACATAATATAATTTATAAATTTTGATTTTTTTTGATATTCAGAAGATAAATTATATTAACATTTTATTCTATTCTATGAAATTTATATCTTAATCCATGCATATTTTTAGCCTCACCCATCTATGGATGATGCATTCCACATTCCAGTAACATCATTATCTGATATATATAAGAATATATTTAAATGAAAATTTTAATTATTATGTAATGAATAATATTTAGTAAAGATAATTGGAAAACCCCACTAATTATATGAAAAATAATAATTCATTATCAATATAATCATCCAAAATGAGCATTATAAGATTAAAACAAACTGTTCTATCAATGTAATTATTTTTTATAAATTATAATATTCATATAATTCATTATTTTTCTTATATTTCACACTAAATATCATTAAATATGATAATTATTCTTTTTTAGTCTAATAACACAATTAAACCACCATATAAGATTTCATTATTCTAAATTTGATTATATCTGGTCTGATTAAAATACCTTTTAAACAATGTTAGGAATTTATTTCCTAGATGAATATTTGATCATAATTATTGTATAATGTTATTTAAATATGTATGCCATTATTTATTATATAAAGGTTATATAATAATTTAATAAATTAAATTGTAAAGTTCCCTTTGTTATCTATGATTCATTTATATATACATGTTTTAAATTTTACCTTCATGGGTAAAAGATAAAAAACTAATGAAATGAAACTAATTAATGTTAAATTAATTTAAATAATCCCATAAATTAAAATTAATTATGAATTACATAATTAATATTTATGAATAAATAATATTATACATCACTATAATAAAACCAATACAAATTATAAAAACAAAAAATACATGATATGTGAAAAAAATTAAAAATTAATTAATATACATTTATAGACTAACTAAGAATGATTTATATCAATGGTAATGTGTATAAATATTGGTAAAAAAAGTTTTATTACTATTTTTTTATGTTATATGATACAAAAAATTTAATGAAGTATGATTAAATATAAGAGACATGTCATCTCAAATTACACTTCTATAAGGTATAATTTTAACTCATCTTCTATATTCAAATATTATGTGTATATAATTCCTTTTTGACCTTGAATTATAATTATTCATGGTATTCAGGTTTTAGTTACGAGATATATATTACTATAGTATTTTTATTGAAATATAGCTACTACTATAATTGTGTTTTAGTTTATCGAAATTTTAATTCATTAGGAAAAATGAAATATTCACAATATCATTCATTTTATCCGGTGTCTTTATTTCTCTATAATACATGTTAACATTGTTAATAATTAGTTTCAAGGGATTTAAAATACTATTTTGATATCCCTCCCATATATTATATTGATTCATGAGTAGAAAAAATAATTTAAAGCATAATATTTTTGTTTGTGGAAAATCCATTCCTTTTTTTGGGGGAAATTATAATAGGGTGTTGTTTCCTAGAATATAAATCCATTTCTAGACACTCAAAAGATAATATAGGTATGAATAAATTGATCCTTTAGTAAATCAACCCAAAATGGTATTTCAGAGAATTGAATCAATTTTAACTTTGATGCGTTATGAGTGGGCCTTAGACTACACACTTGGAAACAAACTCCTAAGGTTAATTCTTAATAATTTAATCAGTAACCTTATAAACAAAGATAAATGATTCTCGCAAAATTTTCGTGGACACCTAAGGTTTAATTACTATCATCCATGTACATACCAATAAATTTTCATTATCCCTTATATAATATTACATTGATATTGGAAATTCATTTTATGTTAAGGATACCCCAAAATATATGAATTAATTAATAATTATTCTCCTTAGAGTCCACATAACTCTATGTTATGGGTAATTTATTTTTAATATATTTCAATTATATGGATATCCATTATTTTATGAAGATTTATATTCCTTATGGAAAAATATAAAATTTTTAGTTGACTGTTTTGGTGAATGAATTTGACTTACTCGTCTGTTGGGAGGGAAAAATTACATATCCCCCTAATGAAATTATATAAATCATGAGACAAAACAACCATATTTTTTGTTTATACCACTTCAAATTTGAAAATATTTTCATGTAAATAAAAACCATAACTCTTGTAACATAGACACTGGGTAGATGTTATTAAATGTTTTTCTAATATAATGAACCAAAACAGAAAGTATTAGTCAGTTTAGTAGCCTCCAAGAACAATAATCACATTTGATTCGCATGTTATAGAGGAAATAAAAAATATAAATTCTTATTAATAGTCAATAATGCATGGTAATTTTCATAATATACATCTTCATATCTTGGGGAATGAAAAAAATGTGATCATAAATACCCAATAAGAGTAAGATAAAGTTCATTACATCATGATTAATGATGGGATAATCAATATGTTATATTATATAAATCAAAAAATATACGATTTAATAAATAAGATGAGAAAGACATGAATAACTACATTTTATCAATGTATTAATATCATAGATAATAATAATCAATTTCATAGTTATGTAAATAAAAAATGTTAGATTCCATGATCTCAGACATTATGATGTGTTTATAATCAAGTCTTTGTCCCAATATAGTTTCATCATAAGGTAGGAATATAAAAAACCCCATTTATTAATATTGACCAGTAGATTTGTCTTACGAGACCTACCAGTGCTTCATGGTGAAATCTATATCCAAGACACAAGCATAACGCATTGTCTAATAAATTAGGTTACACCACATGATTATGTGAATTTTTTTAAGAAAACTAATTTTAAGCATTTGATATTTTAAAATTTCACACAACATAATAAAAATATATTTATATATTAATACTGCTATATATTTTCATGTCATACCATTATAATAATGAAATATAGAAAAAATAAATATAATAATTTTCTACATCAAAAATGGAGGTTAGATTACATTTTCGGCAAGACAGACTTTACTTGATGGCTTGTGTGACACAGAAGACCATGTTTTACTAAACAAAAATATATAATTAAATATTCTATTGTTGATTATCATAATATATAACCTATCCATTAAATTATATTTTATTAATTTTATTAACTATCCTATTAAAATATGTGTTTTTCATAAAATATATAATGAATTAATTAGATATAAATTATTTATAAATTAATATAATAAAAAACTGATTATTTTTATAGGAAAATACTATTATGATAAAAATCTTATTTTAATCTGAATAAAATAAATTAAATATGTATAGAATTCAATTTTAATGTAATATATATATTAAATTTTCAATGAAATATTTTTTTACTATTCCAATTGACTTTATTAGCCTAAGATAAGAATAAACCCAATGAAACACATTAAAACCAATAATTTTTATTAAATAAATGTTTCTGCCTTTTAATTGATAAACAATTTTTAATTTTAATTTTGAAATTTTTTAATGTTATATGTAAAAATAAAAATAATATACGAAAGAAAATTCTAAAAATTAGGATTGGGTGATATTATTATTTTTCAAACATGATTTTTAATGAATAGTTAAAAATATTGAATTGTAAATCAAAACATCTTTATCATATAATTTTCTAACAAAATTATATTATATTTTATTTGGATTTAATGTTTATTTAGTATAATTTTTTTAAAATTAAATCCAAATTATGCCATTTTATTCCATTTTACTATGATATAGACTGTAAAATCATAGAAAACTATTAATCATTTTTACTTTAAAACCCTGCATTGTTGTCCTATCTGTGTGATTATATTTATATTAATTTCTTACAATTATTTTTTTTAGAATTTGGAAAAATGGATTTCATATTGTGAATGAAATGATTTATAATTTCTTATATGTTTTTCATTGTTTTTTACTTAATATTATGGATGATAATTAAAAAAAATTAAAACAATTAAATGTAATTATTTTTAATAAGGGACTAGACCCTAAACATAAGGCCTAATATAACCTATAAAATTTTCAAACTACCATTGGATAAAAGTATTTAGATATTATATTATCGTGGATCTAATTTGGACTATTAAATTATCCAAATTCAATAAAAAACAAGGGCGGGGTTTCCATTTTCCAATATATTACAAGAGTGCCACTCCTACTCTATAAAAGGCCTCCTCTACTCCCACTTAGTAACACCTCTCATTCATAATTATCGTGAAAAAAATATACAAAAATTGTTCCCAAAAATCCCTTACTACATCCATGATGCCTCCCTATAGGAAGAAATTATTTCAAGGTTGTCCATTGGTGAAAACCAAAAGGAGTTACCCAAACAAGACTTAACATCCTCCCTCAACATCTATTATCAGATTTTCATTCTCTACACATCCAACTACAATTTCTCATTTATTATAAAAAATAAAAAGTATTATAATTATTGTTTTTTATTATAATATTTTCACCTATAAATACACACAATTCAATTTAATGGGTAACTAATGAACTATTTATTTGTATGGAAAAATATCGCCTCCCGAAATTATAATTGGTCATTTATCCATTACTACCTCTCATGGTGGAAATTATGATGAAAATTATATTTTCATAAAATAATTATGATATTTAAAATGTATTCATTATTTTTGAATTGTTTTATAAAATATATATTTATACTAACTATATTGTTTAAATATGATAATTTTGTTTTAGGAAGTGCGGACTACCACCCACTCAAGGCAATGGTGTTCATTCATAAACTACCTAAAATGTATAAATTATGGTATTAATTAATAATAAATGATAAAAAAAATAATTATGATAATAAGGAAATAATTAAATTTTGTTATGTATAATATATACTATTTTTTATTACATTTTCACATGGTTATGATGTGACAACCTCATTCGTGGACGTGTATACTACCACCTTCTAAACAATGTGAGATTCTTTTTAGATTATAGGCATTATATATATATATATGTACATATGCATTTATTATAAAATAATATTGTATTTATTATATAATTAATATTCATTAATTGTTAATTTTTACTTTCTCTATTTTCATATTGATCATTGCGAAATGGGAACATTACTAATTCATTTGTACTGCCTACCATCCCCATGGTTGTAACATTAATTTATTTTCCAAAACCATATATAATGATAGGATTTAAATTTATAATTAATTTATAAATATAATAATTTTTTAATGATTATTTATCTTTATATTTTTATATAATTTCCCAATTTACCATAGTTAACAAAACAAAGTCATTTTTAACACATGAACTGAATTTGGTCAAAACACAGACCTTAAAAATAATTGTTTATATTGTTTAAAATGGTATGAATTATATTAAAAGAAAAAATAAAAAATAAAATGGTTGTAAAAAATTTAATTAATTAACATAAGTTTATTATTAAATATTATAAATACAATTAATACATGTCTGACTACAGATTGCTGGATTTAATCACACTTTTAATTGTCATTAGATACATGCTTTATTCATGAACTATTACATTTGTGAGGTGTGTATAATGACCATGGATTCATTTAATGATTAATATAATTATATTTATGGGTATTTAAATTACCATTTTATACTATTTATATCATTTGGATATAGTTTCAAATCCTATGAAATTGATAAGGAAATTTTTTCGCAATTTTCGTTATTTGAAACACGCGTTTTATTATGAACTTTTATTCTTTTTTGAGGTGTATATAACTCCATTTGACATGGTGTAACATAAATATATATCATTTAAGGTTATTTTAATCTTTATTTAATTCCATTTCTGTACATGGAGATCATGATCCCATGTTTCCAGATGCTAATGGTTTATTGAAACAATCTCATCATTTATTGAGATATTTGTTTATTATGCATCCTTTATTTAAATATCATGACCCATCACTCAAGAACACTCCTGAATTTTCTTATCCAATGGTTTTTAATGATTTATTAATTTTTTAGTTCTATTTTCACTGTCTTTGGTAGTTAATATATTTTAAAACATTTTTTATGATAATAATTATGTATTTATATCTTCAGGAAACAATACTTTTTTTTCCAGAAACAACAGTTTATAAAAAAATTTCATAAATTATTTAAAATGACCATTGTTGATTTTTTAAGGGATAAATTATTTTAATTATTTTATTGTTTTCAATATTTTCTATATGATTTCAAATCTATTTTAAATGAAAATTGTAATTTAAAAAAAATTTAAAATCAGTTTTTCAATGAGAAAGGATATTTTTTTAAAGAATGGGTTTTAAAATGTATTTAAAAATAATTTCTCATACCAGATGAAATACATTATTGTTACAATGAATTTATGTGTAAATTATTAATGTTTACATAAATATTCTGTATCAAAAAGGATTATGTTTTGATGGAATGATACTTATGAAAACTAATTCTCATTTAATGGTTATATTATTTGGAAACCTGAAACATTTCTTGGGTTCTTATTTTGAGGAACTGACAATAAATTTTTTTTATGTAGGATATGATATGATTACATTTATAATATTATCCATTTCATTTAATGGGTAATTATATTATTTTTTATGATTTTTTATAATATGATTGTATGATTTCATTATGAGATGGGTGAGACCTATATCTCCCTTAAATGCATTTGTTAATGATTTATATATCTTGAGATTGACATTTTTGGAATTGGGAGTGAAATCAATTCAGTATTATAGTGATGGAATGAGGTGTGAACTTTGTTGAGTAATAAAGTGCTGGAACTAGGAGGGAACACAATTCAATAAAGGACATTTTCACCTAAGATTGCATTGGCAGTGATACCTTCACTATTATAGATATCATTATCTATTCTTATTTTTATCCCAAAAATACCATGTTTTATTCCAATGTTATGTTTTCATGCATTACATTATTTATATCCTTATGATTCATTTATTTTGAACATTCATGATTAATTCCATGATTCATGTTTATGATATTTGACATACATGGAATGATATTATATTTTCATGATCATATTATCATAAAAATATGATCATGATTATACATATTGATATCCATTATTTACCTTTACTGTGCATATTAAATCACCCATTTTTATGTTTCCTTCCCCCAGTTGAGGAAGAATTTTGTTTCCTGATGTATCAATGAAGGGTACGAGTAAATAAAGATATAGTGGGAGAATATGTAGCTGAATTATGCACCAACATTTATATTCTCATGTTTCCAAAGGTACTATAATTGTACAATATTTGGGTATCAAATTTATTAATGTTACATGTATTCCACGAATGTGATTTAATTTTTTTTGTAGATTAATAATGGTACATTATTGTTTTTTTAGTTAAAATTGTATGTTATCGATTAGAATTTAGGATGATAAATCCTTACACGGAACCTGGTGGAGATGTATATGGATGTTTATAATGTTGAGAAAAGTTATAGGAATATTTATTGTAATTTTATTAACGGATTGTTTGAGGGGTTTCATAGAAAAAAATCCATGTCTAGATACGAAAACTGGTTATGGATTAAGTACATATATTTGTATGGGTAAAAACTATGATAAAATGTCCTGGGACTAACTCGGGGTTATCTGGAACATGAAAATGAGACTCTAAACACACATTGAATCACACTATAGGGTATATGCTTTGAAAATTAAAAAAACTCTTAAAAACCAATATTGTGATATTTAATATAAAATGACTATATATAACATAGCATAAACCTATGATGTCAACAAAATAAAAGGTAGGTTTCAAGATTTAAACATCAATAAGTAAATTTTCATGATTATTTTATTCTCTTATATGATATGTTTTTCTCACACCTTGCTTTCATTTTTTAATAAATAAATTTATCTATAAAGAACATGGTTAGCATTAAATGCTTTAGATGTGTAATGAATAAAATTTATGAAAATAAATTTCCCAAGAGGAAATATCATAAAGAAAATAAGAAATGTTGCATGAGTATTTTTTATTATTCGGATGATAATGATACCATAGATGGCATGTGAATGGTATGTGATTTTCCTCCAATATTATTTACATTTAACAAAAGAATCATGATTATATTGAAATCGAGTAACCTTAACAAATGATTGATATTTTATAATACTATAAAGAAGAATTATGGAATAATTTCACGATTCATGAGTAATGGTTTAACAATAATGTTGTATGAATGGAGTACTTTTGATTTTATGATCAATTAATATTTTATATAAATGATGAATTATATATGTTTTTTTAGTATATGTTTTTAAAAAGTATCAAAATTTATATGGTTAATGTTGATGAAGGAAAATAAAATAAATTTTTTTCTAAGATATAGTAACACATAATGTGATCCAGATGTTGAGAAAATTAGGTTTCGATAGGATGAAGATGAAATATTTGGGCAGTATAAAGTAAACATCACTCATTACCCTAGATCATATTATTTATTAGTTGAAAAAGTGGTAAGTGTAATCCTGAATGAAGAATAATAATTCATGGATTTATAGAATATATCATGTAACCATTGGAATAAGGAAGAATGAATTTACAATAATTCTTGTTATTACCATGTTTGAATAGAATATATGAAGAAGGTATTAAGAAGTTTGAAATGTGACCATCATGAGATAAATTTGGATATAAAAGTGATCATTGTTAAGTGAATTTTGAGGCCTTATTTCTATCGTTATAAAATTTTATATTTTGTATGTGTTATAAGGTTTCCAATTTCTAGAAAAAATGTGTTATTCAATGGATGTAGATTTTGATTGAATCATTTATCTCACCAAACATGGATTCATTCATATTTGATAATCTATTATAAAATTATTTTTTTATTACATGGGATGGAATATCATGGGTCTAATGATCTGTTAGTTCTTCAACAATGAGATAATCACCTTACATTTTTTAGATAGTGGTGAACTAGATCAAGGAAAAAAATTTGGTTTGGTTATCCTGAAATCATACAAGAATATATTTTCATGAAAATATTTTACCCTTAGAAAAAAGGATCTTGAAAAAAAAGATTTATCCCAGTACCTACATTTACTATAAATTAGACGGCCCCATAGTTCATTGCAAATTTTTGGCTTTGTTATATTTATTTTCCTATTGGACTTATCCTCCATCACTCTCTATCAGAACATGATGGTTATATTTCTCTTACATGTCCTTGTTTTAACATACTGAATTTTTTTCATAATGGAAAACTTGTTACATGTTACCTTGGTTAACTGTACTTTTTCCAATATTCAATTTTTCCAAAGGATGTTTAAGTATTCATTATTATGATTATTTCTTTTATTAAAAAAACCATTATGTATCAAAAAGTTGATAAAACATAAAAATTTTGAGGGAGAAATTCATTTTAAGGGGTTAGAATAAAACAACATGAGATTGTTTGAATTTTTTTTGAATTAAATAATATCTTCGATATTTTTTAAATTTGACACAATAATAAACATTTCTTCTGTGATATTAATGAACTCTGATTGTATCATGAAAAAATGTTAATAATACAATAAACAATACATAAATATTTGATAAATCTATATGAAACAGAATTGTAATGTAAATCTCACACAAGACTGAATTTCCTTGATGGCTTTCCTAAAATGCAAGGCTCATTGCAACAAAATAGTAAGATATTATTAAAGATATTTTTATTTAATATAACAAAATTTAACAAAGATATTAAATTATATTTTACGAATATTATTAAAAAATTTATGAAAATATTTATTTTCTCAGAAAATATAATATGAATTAATTGGTTTAAATTTATATAGAAATAAATATGAGAACCAATTTAATATAAATTGATTATTTTTATAGAAAAAAATATTTTGAACACCACATTCTTTCAATACTAAATAACTAAATTAATTAAAAATTGAAATTAATTTTAATTAAATATATATATATATATATATGATATATATCCAAGGGACAAAAAACATTACTCACAATATATATTTTATTGACATATGATATGAATAATCCCAATTTAACACATAAAAACCAATATATTTATTAAGGAAATTATACCAACAATTAATTTATTAACTACTTTAAATTAAATTTTGGAAAATTTATTAATATTATATTTCAAAATAAAATAAATATTTGAAATTTATTCATAATATTTATGTTTTTGGTGTATTTTTTTATATAAAGTTTCATTTTTAATGTATTGTTATAATTACTTAATTTTCATTGAAAAATTCATATTCATTTAATTTATTTATATAATTTAATTATTTTTATGTTTTTTTAATGTTTAATAAGATTATGTTTTATCATTCAATTCAATTTTTGTCATTAGAATCAATTTTACATTGAAGTTGACAAAAAAACATAGAATTCGTTTGAACCTTTTTACTTTAAAAGAACACATTATCTTCCTAACCATGAAATTATATTTAAAATAATGTATGCCTCTTATATTTTAGAATTTGGAATAATTGAATCAATATTTGGAATAAATTAATTTATATTGTATAATAATGTAATTTTTTTACTAAATAAATTATCGAAGATAATTAAAATTAATTAACAATGATTAAGATTAAAATAGGCTTAATAAGAGACAAATACCTAAATATAAGGCTTAATATGATATAAAAACATTTTAAAAATCCATTCAATAATAATATTTTGACCCTATCGATCCTTTTATCATATTTTGACCATGAATATTTCTACTTGAAATAAAAAAATGATTTTGGGGTTTCCCATTTTAGAGGTATTTCAAGAGTGCTACTCTTTATACACTATAAAAGGCCTCTTCTACTCTGACATCCTAATGAATTTCAAGACACATTGGCTTGACTAAAATCTAACCAAATATTTTCCCAACATCCCTACATACCTAAATGAAATCTATATTTTGGAAGAAATAAATCTAAGTAGGTCATTTGGTGATAACCAAAAAGAAGTTAGCAATATAATAGGTAACACCCTCCCTTAAGATCCTTTATTTCATTTTCATTCCCCATCGATTAAATATCATTATTAGATTCATATAAAAACTATATTATCATATATATAATGATATTTTATAAAAAATAGTTATACATAAGCATAAACACACTTCCATATTTTTAGTAATGACTGTATAGATTATGTATACAACGAAATACTGCCACAGAAAATAATGATTGTGCATAATTCGATAACCACATCTCATGGTTAAAATTATGATATAAATACTAAAATTATATAATATTTATAATATTTAAAACATATTTTGTATTATTTAATTATTTTATAACACATATCTTTATAAATTTCATCTTGTGTAAATACGATAATTTTGTTTGTGAATGTGGGGCCTATCGCCTGCTCAATGCGATGTGATTCCTTCACACACAACATGAATTGTATTATGTTTTTTTTGTTTAAAAATATATGAAATAAAAAAATTAATTTTATATTCATTAAAAAATTATGTTTTTGTAAATATAATATATAAAATTTTATTTAAAAACATTTCACACAATTATAATGTGATAATATCGTTTTCATTTG
The DNA here is from genome assembly GCA_963277665.1 of Viscum album. NCBI lineage: Eukaryota > Viridiplantae > Streptophyta > Magnoliopsida > Santalales > Viscaceae > Viscum > Viscum album. The sequence goes on along the minus strand of OY728121.1, from coordinate 527,956,331 downwards.
TGTGGACTACCGCCTCCTCGACATGATTTGATTCCATTTACATCGTAGATATTTTATATATAATTATATATTAATAAATAAAATTTAATTTATTCAATAATTATCATTCTGAAAAAATATTTCTATATACATTGTTTTCGTAATGATCATTGTGATATACAATCATTACACATTCTTACATACAACCTACTATCTACAGGATTGTAACATTGATACATTTTTCACTACCATAAATAATGATTGATTTTAAATGAAAAATTAATATATAAATATGATAACTATTTCATTATAATTATTCAATAGATCTATATTTGATGACCACATTTAACATAGTCGGCCAACCAAATTCATTTTTAACATTTGAACTGAATGTGGAAAAAATCCCCCGACATAAACATAATTGTTTATGATGATGTCGAGAACATGGGAATAAGTGTATTAAATTTAAAAATAAAAATAAAAAATTAAAGAATAATTTTATTAATTTAAAAAATTCTTATTTTCGAAGAACTTCATACTCATGGTATGCATATTTCATATCACTTTATATTTCTAGGAGATACTTCTTTTATGCACCACATATTTATTTGGGGTGAGGTATAAACATCCTAGAGATGTAATAAATAGTTAATATACCTAAATTTATTGTTATATAAATATCCATTATATGATCTTTATTTCATGGATTTAATGTTTCAAAATCTAACAAATCGGTAATATAGTTTTTTTCTAAATTTTCCATCATCATGACACATGTTTTATTATGATCCTACAGTATTTTTTGAGGTGTGTGTACTTCCATTTTCATGTTATATATTGGATTTATATAATTTAATGATATTTTTATCATCATGTAATTTATTTTTTAAATGGATATTTTCATCTCAAGTTACAATGTGGTATGTGTTTATTAAAATAATCTCGTCATTTATTAGGAATGTTTATGATTATGATTACATTTTAAAATATGAAGATCATTTATTAAGAACACACATGAATTTTATTATCCTTTGGTCATTAATGATTTATATTTTTTTCATACAATTTCCTAGACTATTAATGTTAGTATTTTATGAGAAAATATTTTATGGAGATATGATCACATTTCTATCTCTTATTAGATATCTATATAATTCAATAAACAATAATTTAAAAAACAATTCAAATGATACATGAAAATAATAATAATAATGGAAGAAATTTTTTAATTTTTTTCATGGATATAAAATCACTATTTATATGTTATGATGTCTATTTTATAGGAAAATATTTTTTTTGAATATGTTGTAAAAATCATTTTTCAATGTAGAAGGGATATTTTCATCAAGAAATGTTTTTAAAAAATATTTTAAAAAAACTTCACATGTATGATAACATACATTATTGTTACTCATGAATTCTTGGGCAAATTATTCAAGGATTCGATAAATAATGTTTCTATAAATTTATTATATATTGATAGAATAATGTTTATGAATATCGATTCCCTTTTATTGTTTATGTTAATTTGAAACTTGCTTGTTTTCATGGGTTATTTTTATGATAAAATTATAATTAAAACAATATTTTCCCATAGTGTAGGATATGATTAAATTTTTATAATACCTATTATAATTCATGGATTTTGATATGATTATTTATGATCTCATGAGACATGTATGCATGATTTTATTATGAGACGGGTGGGACCTATATATCCATCAAATGCATTGGGTATATATTTATATCTCAGTTTATTGACATGGTTTAAATGACGATTGATATCAGTTTAGATTTATAATGCTGGAATGAGAAGAGAACTCAGTAAAACAATACATGGATAGAATGGGGACTAAACATATATCAATAAATAATTTTTCCACTAAGGTGGCCTTTGAAGTGATTCCCTGACTACTATCAAAAAAATAATATATTCTTTTATTTCTTCCAACATTATATGTTTTATTCATATGTAATTCATTCAAGGATTGTGTTATTTATTTCCTTAAGATTTAGGTATTATGAACATCAAACCTTTATAATATAATTCTTGTTTAATATCATTGATTTGAAGTGTATGATATTATATTTTTCGGTTCATGTTATCATACCCTTATTCTCACATATATACTTACATATCGACGTTGTTTACCCTTACTGAGTATCTAAGATCAATCATTTTTAGGATTCATTCACACATGTTATGATAATATGTACTATATTTTATGCATCTAATAAGAGTGATAGTGAAGAAGAACCTAGTGATAAATAATGAAGATCATTTATGGAGCATTTTTCATGTTTCCATTCTTCCAAAGGCACTAGACTAGTAATTTCATTGAGAGTTTGTTTGTTTAATGTATTAAATATTCTGTAAAAGTGATTTAATGTTAATGTTTGTTCCAACCTAGTATTTATACATTCCTCACATATTAGATGATAATTTCAATTCATAAACATCATGCATTATAAAAAATATGCTTACTTTTTATAGAATATAGAATATTAAAATTTCTCTAGTAAATAAAATTAAATATAATGTCAATTATTTTATATAGAAATGGTATAATTTTTATGAAATTACCTTTTTTATGATATAATGAATATTGTTATTTCAGAGAAATAAAATCTCTAATAAAAAATGGTCAAAACAATGTTAATGTTTCAATGAATGTTAGTGATAATAATTCTAATAGAAGATAAAATATAATAATCAGTTCAACATAAAATATATGTTTCTTAATTATATCATATAATTTATTGAAATAATTAAAATTGATGAAAATAATGAAAAAACATTTCAGTAATAATTTAATTTTTTAAAACCACAGAGAACATGTAATATAAGATAAAATATCCAAAATGGTTTTTAGTCATAGGGTAATTCAATAAATCCATACAAGTTATAAAAAAATTCCTTTGGAAAATTTGAAAACAAATACAAAAATATTTTTAAAAAAACTGTAAATATTACACTAAACAATTTAACAAGTTATATAAAACCAATGATTCCATTAATAAATCATTTTACTAAATAAAAATGATATTTTTGAAATAATTTCAGAAAAATAAACAGTGAATACAAATATTCATAATCAAAATGAGAAATAAGATCATCATTTTTTCTAACCTTTAATTTGATTTATTCAATGGAAAATAGGTGGATAATTTGGATAAAACATGGAAAATCCCTAAATATTCATAGAATAATAAAATTGATGTATTTTATGAAGTATATAAAATTATATTTCACCAAAAAAAAATTAATCATAAAAAATGTGGTTGTAAAATACATTGTCACATCTCTTGTTACTTTTAATTTATAATCCCTTAACGGAATATTCTAGAATTGTAACATCAAAAATAATGAATATATATATATATACATTGAATAAAAAAAGTGTAAGTACACATAAATTATATAAACAAATTGGCATATAATAAAAAAATATGTCTTAAAGTTTTGGATATTGAGATGAGATACCATACCTCCAGTTCAATGTTCCCTATAATAATTTTTAGCAGTAATATTTTAAATTTTGGTCTATTTTACACAAAAAAGAGCCATATTAATTTCTATAATATTATTTATTGATTATTTATAATATATTAGGACCCATATATTAATAATATTTTATTTTGATCTTTGTTTCATGTGTTAACAACTTCAATTTACAAGAGAATCATTCTTTGATAGTTCTGGTTCTTGCACATTTATTATGATCCAAAAATCATTATAATGTTAATAGATATATAGTTATAATTTATATTCATTATATATACACACATAAAGAGAGAAAGACACATAGACACATAGACACACACACACACATATATATATATATATATCTGTGTGTGTAAACATTTATAGTCATCAATACATTTCTAGAAATAATAATCAATTACCCCATTCTTGGAGATAGTAGGTTGTATATATGCAAGAACATTATATTCACCTCTCTATGTATACAATGAAGTAATGGTAAATAATAATTCACCTATAGAGATAAAATATGATATATTGTATATCATATATATATTAATTATATCTAACATCATTATCATCCACTTAAATAAGAAACAGAAGACAGTTCACATCGCTTTAAGGTAGTGGTAGTCCACACGTATGCCAAAATGATGTTATCATTTTTGAATGTGGTGGTAGATAAGAAGATAAATGATATATTATATTTTAATAAATATAATTATTTGATAAATACCATATATATTCACTACAGTGGTCTTTATAACCATCCACATAATGTTTTTATGGATAAAATTACACTACTACATAGTGAAGGTATGTTGTATGTACACACGATCAATCTCATTGTAACAACCCAGGTAAATAAAGAATAAATAATTTTCATATTAATTAATATTTACTAATTAAATATTAATTTTAGTTAAAAGGGGTTTCTACATTCGATAACGTACTCGATACGCAACGATGAGTTTCATTGAAATCTTACGTTGCACACTAGTAATATAATAATATTATTTTAAATGGTAGTTATCATGTAGCCATTGTACTGGCGGGAATGGATAGAAATAAATAAAATAAGATTATATATGTTTTTAAATGTTTTTATATTTACCCAATAAAAGATAAAGGCTTAAAATTCGGAAAGAATTCAATTTTAGGAATTTATACCCTAATTTTCACTAAGGGTTCACTTATCACCTTTTGACGGAAAAATATAATTAAATATAGTTTTGATCAATCTTATAAATTCTATTGGAACAAATATAACTCTTCTTTAGAATCGGGACATCAAAATTTACTTTGTGTAAATTTTTGGTATCTTTCCGATAAAGTTCATTTTTTAATGAATATTGTAAATGTTGTATTTTAATTCAAAACCTCTTTTTGATATAATTTATTTATATGATTAGATTATTATTTGAATTGTTTTAAGGGTGAAATTAGAAAATATTTATACCATTAAATCCAATAGTGGTCGTTGGAATTAATTTCACTTTGAAATCGGACTTAAACAAGTGTCAATCTTTTGATACTTATTGTTTCACAAAAACACGCTATTTGTCATGACAACGGGAATTAATTACTAAATTAATTAATTTTACTTATATGTTTTGAATTTTGTAAAATGGAATTCATTTTTGAATTCGGAATATCAAATATAGATTAGGGTGAATTTTTGAAATTTTTCTGAAAAACATCAATTTTTGATGAATAGTGAAATCACTAAGTGGTACTTATAAAAACTGATTTTCCATTTAAATGAAATTTTTCCACCTTTGTGTATTGAATTTCAAAAATCAGACATACATGGATTTCACTAAGAATTAAAATGAGGTTCAATGAGAATAAAATAATTTTTTGGTGAATAGTAACTTATTAAGTTTTTTATCGCGATTAGTGGTAATTAGTGTAGTTTAAGGTAAAAATAATGTTTTAATAATATGAGATGACCTAGACACATGTCCTACCCTCATTGGATGTGTCATGGCCGACCAAGACAAGCCATGGGTCAACTTGGGGACCCCATGGAGCCACTTGTTTTGGAAAATGTCATAAATACCTTTTATTTAATGTTAATGTTAAAAATGGCACAAACATGATATGTTTTTCTAAAACAATTTTTAAATGGGGTTATACAAGTTAGATTTTTGATTATAAATAGTTATTGTAAAGATAAAAATATTTCCTACATCATAGTATTTTTTTTATAATTTATACACATTAAATAAATTAAATTATTTATGACATAATAATGATGCAGCGATGACATCATTATTTGACGATTTAAATCAAATTGAAACATAATGTAAAATCTATGAACTACACATGTCCAAAACTTATTGGATAGGTTGATTTCGAACCCTTATCACCTTATAAACGAATTATATCAATGTGGGACCTTTTAAAACTGAAACACATTTTCAAATAAAGTAATATTTCTTTACATTCCAAAAGTGCCCCTCCTCTCCTCTTATAAAAGGCCCCCACCTCTACCACCATAACCACACTCCCAAAGCCTTTGGCGCGGCCAACCCCTGCCCATTTTGTCTCTCCACTTTTTTATCTTACTCCTTGAAGCCTCAATTTGGTCATAAGTCATCCCAAGGATTCCTTTGAGCTCAAACCAATAGGAGTTACCCGATTTTGAGGTAATGTCTTCACTTGAGTCCTTTTGTATTATTTTGCTTCTCCAACCCCATAAACGCTTTTTATTTATTTCTATTGTAACAAATCCATTATTTTCAATATAATAGGATGTTGTTATAAGAAGTATTCGAGCTACACTTACACACACCTTCATCTAATGGTTAAAGAACATACTGTTTCCGTGGATGGTGAATTTATGCCTCCCGAAACGATGATTGTTCAACATTCCGTTAAATCCTTAAAAGGTGGCCATTAAGATGTCACTATATTTATATATGATATATAATATGTTTATGTTTTCTTTAGGCTTCTGTATTTTTCATTTTGGGCATACCTTTATGGTTTCCATTATGGGTAAACACGATATCTTCATTTAAGGAAGTGCGGACTACCGCCCCCTCAATGTGATGTGATTCGTTAATGCCATATGTGGGATGTGTAAAGGATGGATTTAAAGTTATTATATATGATGTTATACTGGAATTATAATATTCCTCGATATCATTATTATTTATTTCCAATAAAGTGTGAGATAGAAATGAAAGTAGCGTTCATGCATACGTACGGCTTACCGTCTCCTTGAACGGTGCATTTCATTTCTTATCCTCAAATGTAATGTACTATTAAAAGTACATGTATATAATGGATATATATAATGCATGATATATCTAAAGGATTAATATAATTTTGGAATTAAAATATACATACCTCTCATTTAGTTTTAATTCCATTAATATGACAAAGAAATGAAAGTAGCGTTCATGCGTACGTACGGCTTACCGTCTCCATGAACGGTGCATTTCATTTATTACCTCTAAATGATTATGTAATATTATAAATAAATTTATATGATGGATATATATGATATATATGATATCCAAATTAGGAATGTCATTCTGGATATAAATAACCTTTGACCACACGAACAACATGTAATTGTAAGAAGTCCACTTTCGACTTAAGAACCAAATATCGATAAAACAAACATTATCAACATAAATGGTTACATAATGTTTATAACATGGAAATAAGTGATATATAAGGAATAATGAACTTTAAAAAGGTTCTTAATCAAGTAGAAATTAACTCAAGTTTATTATTCAGGACGTTAAAGAACGATCGAGTCAAGTCGGACCCAAGGTAAGGGACTTCGTCTCAAACTCCTTTCATTGAGGCATATTTCGTTTTATACACAACATTCTTTTATACGGTGTATAAACTCCTTTGACTTATACATTTATACGAAAGGAATCTTTTTCTACGAAGTGTTTTACTAAACGACAAAAAGGAATGTTTTTTAACGTACGCAGTGACAACGACCTTTTCCGCCGCCGCGAGTATTATTTGGTATTTGGCTTCCTCAACAAGTCGTATTGTTTTTTAAAATAAACTAAATACCATATACTCTTTTATGTATTTTGGTATTGAAAATGGTTTTTATAAAGGATTCTATTATGATATATTGTGATTGAAATTTGGAAATGTTATCATTCCTTTATATTGGTTTTATGTTTTATTATTTTATTTTTGTACTTGGACATTTGACCGGTGGTTATGTGATAAACCATATGACGGGTGGTGTCGTGAATACCAGGACGGGTCGTTACGTTATAACCTCCAATGCATTGGATATGGAAGTCAGCCGTATGGCTATTCCATTAAGTATGTATGGAAATTGGTCGTATGGCTATTCCATTAAGTGATATGTGTGGAAGTCGATCGTATGGTTATTCTACTTATGTATTTTTATGTCCCAAGTTACCATTATATATGCTATGTGTTCTTTATATGGGTTTTATGGTAATCCTGTGGTTACAAAAAGGTAAGTAATGATACTTTATTCAGTGAAGAGTTTTTACTACTTCATGATGGTGAAGGTATTACTTTGTTAAAGTATACATGGTTTACTTGATGTTTGAAAATGTAACAGTTTTCATTCTTTGTGTATCCCTTACTGAGTTTTTTATGCTCACCCCAAGTTTTTTCCGAAATGTTTTTCATAGGACTTAAAGTGGAATAAGGTCAAGGATGGGATCAAGGGAATGTCTTGCTATATAATACATGGAACTAGACATGTTTCTTTTTAAGAGTTTTTGTTATTATGGAAACTTAGTTGAATTGTCTACATTGTAATCTTTTGAGATGTAATAGTTATGTTCTAATTCTCTAAAACTCTAAACCTGAAAAGATCCTCAATGTGAATTATTCATTTAATTCAATATTAAGTAAGGTTTAAAGCTGGGGCCTTATAGTTGGTATCAAAGGTCTGTTTAGATAACTTTAGGAGTTATAAAATTGTTAAATTGTAAGTTAATTTATGATATGATTGAAATGATATAGCATTTATAGATTACCATGTTGTTTCGCCTAAGATATTTTTGTGTTCAGAATGGTTTTCTGCAGAGGAAAAAAAGCAGCTATGTTGGGATGACATCAAGAGGAAGACAGCCTTCCATATCAGCAACCTGAGATGGTCGAAATCGGAACTGAACAGTTTGTTGCAGTGATGGCACAGTTGACTCAGGCTATAAATGGTGGTGGTATCCATGCACGAGATCAGCCAGATCAACCATAGAGGAACATGTCAGTGGTGGAACACTTAATGAGGCAACATCCCCCATCATTCAGAGGATCATCTGACCTTGTGCAAGATGAAGGGTGGATTAAAGCACTGGAGAAGATTTTTGATGTCATGGGGTGTTTAGAACATCAAAAGGTTAGTCTTGCTGTTTACCGTTTTGAAGGTGAAGCTGATCAGTGGTGGTCGATGGTGAAAAATATCAGGGATAGTGATGAGATTAAGGATCTTCACTTGGACTAATTCAATGGTATGTTTCTTGAGAAATATTTTCCTAAGGTGGTTCGTCTTAGGATGGGAAAACACTTCCTATAATTGAGGCAGGAGGATGATTCAGTGGCTGCTTATGAAGCAATGTTCACTCGATTGGCAAGGTATTCTCCGAACTTCATACGAGATCTTGATAGTAAAATAAACCATTTTTACTCAGGGTTAAAGCCAAAGTATCGAAGGGCTTTAGCTTCTCGTGAGTTCAAAAGTTATGAAAAACTTGTTTGATGTGCGGAGAAGGTGGGAAGGGAGTTTGCCGATGATTAGGTGTTCTATGACAAACAACAGAATAAGAGGTCTAGTTGGTAGGCAAAGGGGAAGAATTCATCAAAGAAGCAAGGAGGTAAGAAAACAAAATATCCATCCTATGAGATGTGTGGTAAAATTCATCCTGGAGAATGTTTATCCAAGTCTGGTAAGTGCTTTTGGTGTGGTATGTTTGGTCATACTGCTCGTAACTGTAAGGAAGATGATAATGCAGGCAATGAAAAGCCAACGAAAAGCCAACGGTAAGATGTTTTATGTGTAATGAAATGGGTCATTATGCAAACAAGTGTCCAGAGAAGAACTCAACTGGGGAATGTATCCAGAATATAAGCAGAAAAGGGTTGGTGAAATCCTTTGCAACAACTTCAGCAGATGTTGGTCCATCAAATGAATTGGTATCAGGTACACTGTTTGTTTGTTCAGATTATGCCAATTTGTTGTTTGATTTAGGGTCTACACACTCTTTAATTTCTGAGAAGTTTTCTACTAAATCAGAAATTCCATCTCAAGATATGAACCCTGAACTTATGGTAAAAACACCCGGAGGGAACATTGAAGAAAAAAAGAAATTATAAGAACCTTCCTATCCTTGTGTGTGGAAAGAATCTACCAGCAAACCTTATTATTTTTCCTCTAGTAGAGTTTGATGTTATTTTGGGCATGGATTGGATTTCTGTTTATCATGCTAAGATTGACTGCAGAGCTAACATGGTTTCTTTTCAGAAAGATTTTCAGTTTGTGTACAAGAATGAACCCCTTATTTTGATAACGTATCAGGAATTTGAGAAACTAGTAAAAGATGAAATGAATGTTACCTTGCACATATTTTTGAAAATAAAGGAACTGTTCAGATTAATGATGTGCCAGTGGTAAATGAGTATCTTGATGTTTTTCCTGATGAGTTTCCTGGTATTATTCATGATCGGGAAGTTGAATTTACTGTTGACTTAGTTCCTGATTCTAAGCCAATTTCAAAACCCCCTTATCAAATGGATCAAGTTGAACTTTTAGAGTTAAAGAAACAATTGCAGGAGTTATTAGATAAAGGTTTCATTCGACCTAGCACATCACCATGGGGGGCTCCTGTCTTGTTTGTTAAAAAGAATGATGGATCAATGAGACTTTGCATTGATTATAGAGCCTTGAATAATATTACTATTAAGAACAAGTATCCTTTGCCTCATATCGATGATTTGTTTGATCAGCTCCAGGGAGCTCTGTATTTTTCGATGATTGACTTGAGGTCAGGGTACCATCAGTTGAAAGTAAAACAAGAAGATGTTCCGAAGACTGCGTTCCATACTAGATATTGCCACTATGAATTTTTAGTTATGCATTTTGGGTTAACCAATGCACCTGCTGTATTCATCGACCTTATGAATAGAATTTTCCATGAGTTCTTGGATATGTTTGTGGTTGATTTCATTGATGATATTTTGGTGTTTTCTAAAAGTAAAGAGGAGCATGAAATTCATTTGAGGGTTATCTTGCAAACCTTAATAGAAAAGAAACTATATGGAAAATTCATCAAGTGTGAGTTTTGGATACATCAAATTTCTTTCCTGGGTCACATTATTTCAAAGGATGGCATAACTGTTGATCCTACTAAAACAAAAGTTGTTGAAGAATGGTCGAGACCCACAAATGTAACCAAGATCCGTAGTTTTTTTGGTTTGGCAGGTTACTACCGAAGGTTTGTTGAAAATTTTTCACGGTTATCTAGTCCAATGACTAAGCTAACTCGTAAGGGTGTTAAGTTCATCTGGACAAAAGAATGTGATGATTGTTTTCAGGAGTTGAAAAGAAGATTGGTGAATGCTCCAGTTCTGGAACTTTCTTCCAGGAATGGTGAGTTTGTTATATACAGTGATACTTCGTCGAAGGGACGTGGTTGTGTCCTAATGCAGAATGATCAGGTAATTGCTTATGCTTCACGTCAGTTGAAAACTCATGAGGTAAATTACCCTACACATGAATTGGAATTAGCTGCTCTTGTCTTTGCTTTAAAAATTTGGAGGCATCATTTGTATGGATTAAAGTGTGAAATATATACTGATCACAAAAGTTTAAAGTATATATTCACTTAGAAAGAATTGAACATGAGATAGAGGAGATGGATGGAATTAATCAAGGATTATGATTGTACAATCCACTACCATCCAGGAAAATCAAATAAAGTTGTCGATGCTTTGAGTCGAAAAAGTAATGCTTCATTAACCATGCTACGTTTGGAAAGAGATCCTTTGGTTTTTGATTTAATGAACATTGGCATAAAAGTTGTTGGTGCAGGAAGTCCTTCTGTTTTGTTTCAGGTATCAGTGAAATCTTCTCTATCTAACAGAATCAAGCAAGCACAGAAGCAAGACAGTGAGTTGCTGAAAAAGGTAGCACTGGTTCAGAAAGGTAAGTTTCATGAATTCAACATTGATAATGATTGTGTTTTGAGGTTTGGTAAGAGATTATGTGTGCCTTGTGATTCACAGTTGAAGAATGAGTTGTTATATGAGGCTCATAGTTCTCCATTTTCAGTTCATCCTGGCAGTACTAAGATGTACAGAGATCTGAGGGAGTATTACTGGTGGGATGGAATGAAAAGAGATATTGCTGATTTTACTGTGATGTGTCTGACATGTCAGTAGGTTAAAGGAGAGCGGTAGTTTCCCAAAGGGATGCTTCAGCCTTTACCAGTGCTAGAGTGAAAATGGGAAAACATATCCATGGACTTTGTTGTGGGATTACTGAGGACATCTCGAGGTAATAATGCAATCTGGGTTATTTTTGATCGCTTGACCAAATCTGCCCATTTCCTTACTATACGAGATAGTTTCTATCTATATCAACTTTCCCATTTGTATCATAAAGACATAGTCAGGTTACAAGAAGTTCCTCTCTCCATTGTATCTAACCGCGATCCCAGGTTCACTTCTTACTTTTGGAAAGGCCTTCAGATGTCATTGGGTACTGAATTAAATTTTCGTACAGCTTTTCATCCTCAATCACATGGGCAGTCAGATCAAACAATTCAGACCTTGGAGGATATGCTACGAGCTTGTTCGATGGATTATCAGGGAAGTGGGTCCAACATCTTTCTTTGGTTGAATTTTCATATAATAACAGTTCTCGTTCTAGTATACAGATGGCACCATTTCAGGCATTATATGGGAAGCGGTGTCAAACTCCATCTTTCTGGGATGATGTGGGTGAAAGGAAGTTGATGGGACTAGAATTGGTAGAAGAGATGGCAGAAAAGGTTCAGTTGATTCAAAAACACATGAGAACAGCTCAGAGCAGGCAGATGAGTTATGCGGATAACCAGAGGAAGGATCTATCTTTCGAGGAAGGTGATCATGTTTTTCTCAAGGTTTCTCCATGGAAAAGTGTGATGAGATTTGGTAAGAAAGGAAAGCTGAGTCCAAGGTTCATTGGACCATATGAAATTCTGGATAAAGTTGGATCAGTTGCTTACCGAGTGGCTTTACCTACAAGTTTATCTCAGGTACACAATGTTTTTCATGTTATAATGTTTAGGAAGTATATGCCAAATCCATCTCATGTTTTGAGTCCAGAGGTAGTTCAGATGGAAGAAAACCTCTCTTATGAAGAACAACCAGTACAGATTCATAACCACATGGAGCAGGTGTTACAGAATAAGGTGATTCATCAGGTAAAGGTTTTGTGGAAAAACCATGTGATTGATGATGCAATGTGGGAATCTGAAAATTCTATGAGGGATAAATACCCCCACTTATTTTGATAAGTGAATAAAATTGCGAGGACGCAATTCCCAAAAGGGGGGATGGATGTAACATCCCAGGTAAATAAAGAATAAATAATTTTCATATTAATTAATATTTACGAATTAAATATTAATTTTAATTAAAAGGGGTTTCTACATTTGATAGCATACTCGATACGCAATGATGAGTTTCATTGAAATCTTACGTTGCACACTAGTAATATAATAATATTATTTTAAATGGTAGTTAACATGTAGCCGTTGTACTGGCAGGAATGGATAGAAATAAATAAAATATGATTATATATGTTTTTAAATGTTTTTATCTTTACCCAATAAAAGATAAAGGCTTAAAATTCGGAAAGAATTCAATTTTTGGCATTTATACCCTAATTTTCACAAAGGGTTCACTTATCACCTTTTGACAGAGAACCGTCATTAAATATAGTTTTGATCAATCTTATAAATTCTATTTGACCAAATATAACTCTTCTTTAGAATCTGGACATCAAAATTTACTTTGTGTAAATTTTTGATATCTTTCTGATAAAGATCATTTTTTTAATGAATATTGTAAATGTTGTATTTTAATTCAAAACCTCTATTTGATCTAATTTATTAATATGATTAGATTATTATTTGAATTGGTTTTAGAGTGAAATTAGAAAATATTTTTACCATTAAATCCAATAGTGGTCGTTGAAATTAATTTCACTTTGAAATCGAACTTAAACTAGTGTCAATATTTTGATAATTATTGTTTCACAAAAACATGCTATTTGTCATGACAGCGGGAATTAATTATTTAATTAATTAATTTGACTTATATGTTTTGAATTTTGTAAAATGGAATTCATTTTTTAATTCGTAATATCAAATATATCTTAGGGTGAAATTTTGGAATTTTTCTGAAAAACATCAATTTTTGATGAATAGTGAAATCACTAAGTGGTACTTATAAAAACTGATTTTCCATTTAAATGAAATTTTTCCTCCTTTGTGTACTGAATTTCATAAATACTACATACATGGTTGTCACTAAGAAGTAAAATTTGGTTCAATGAGATTAAAATAATTTTTTGGTGAATAGTAACTTATTAAGTTTTTAATCGCGATTAGTGGTAATTAGTGTAGTTTAAGGTAAAAATAATGTTTTAATAATATGAGATGACCTAGACACATGTCCTACCCTCATTGGATGTGTCATGGCCGACCAAGACAAGCCATGGGTCAACTTGGGTACCCCATGGAGCCACTTTGGTTGGAAAATGACATAAATACCTTTTATTTAATGTTAATGTTAAAAATGGCACAAACATGATATGTTTTACTAAAAAAACTTTTAAATGGAGTTATACAAGTTAGATTTTCATTATAAATAGTAATTGGAAAGATAAAAATATTTCCTGCATCATAGTATTTTTTTTAATTTTTAGACATTAAATAAATTAAATTATTTATGACATAATAATGATGCAGCGATGATATCATTATTTAACGATTTAAATAAAATGGAAAGATAATGTAAAATCTATGAACTACACATGTACAAAACTTATTGGATGTGTTTATTTCGAACCCTTATTACCTTATCCACGAATTATATCAATGTGGGACCTTTTAAAACCGAATTTTTTTTTCAAATAAAGTAATATTTGTTTACTTTCCAAAAGTGCCCCTCCTCTCCTCTTATAAAAGGCCCCCACCTCTACCACCTTACCCACACTACCAAAGCATTTGGCTCGGACAAACCCTGCCCATTTTGTCTCTCCACTTCCTTCTCTTACTCCTTGAAGCCTCACTTTCGGCAGAAGTCCTCCCAGGGAAGCCTTTGAGCTCAAACCAAAGGGAGTTACCCGATTTTGAGGTAATGTCTTCACTTGAGTCCATTTGTATTATTTTTCTTCTCCAACCCCTAAACTCTTTTTATTTATTTCTTTTGTAACAAATCCACTATCTTCAATATACTAGGATGTTGTTATAATAAGGATTCGAGCCACACTTACACACACCTTCATCTAATGGTTAACGAACATACTGTTTCCGTGGATGGTGAATTTATGCCTCCCGAAACGATGATTGTTCAACATTCCTTTAAAACCATCAATGGTGGCCATTAAGATGTCACTATATTTATATATGATATATAATATGTTCATGTTTTCTTTAAGCTGTTGTATTTTTCAATTTGGGCATACCTTTATGGTTTCCATTATGGATAAACACGATATCATCATTTAAGGAAGTGAGAACTATCGCCCCCTCAAAGTGATGTGATTCGTTAATGCCATATGTGGGACGTGTAAAGGATGTATTTAAAGTTATTATATATGATGTTATACTGGAATTATAATGTACCTCTATATCATTATAATTTATTTTCAATAATGTATGAGATAGAAATGAAAGTAGCGTTCAAGCGTACGTACGGCTTACCATCTCCTTGAACGGTGCTTTTCATTTCGTATCCCCAAATGTAATGTACTATTAAAAGTACATGTAGAAAATGGATATATATAATGAATGATATATCTAAATGATGAATATAATTCTGGAATTAAAATATACATACCTCTCATTTAGTTTTTATTCCTTTAATATGACAAAGAAATGAAAGTAGCGTTCATGCGTACGTACGGATTACAATCTCCATGAACGGTGCATTTCATTTCTTACCTCTAAATGATTATGTAATATTATAAATACATTTATATGCTGGATATATATGATATATATGATATCCAAATCAGGAATGTCATTCTGGATATAAAGAACCTTTGACCACACGAACAACATGTAATAGTAAGAAGTCCACTTTCGACTTAAGAACCAAATATCGACAAAACAAACATTATCAACTTAAATGGTTACATAATGTTTATAACATAGCAATAAGTGATATAAAATTAATAATGAACTTTAAAAAGGTTCTTAATCAAGTAGAAATTAACTCAAGTTTATTATTCAGGACGTTAAAGAACGATCGAGTCAAGTCAGACCCAAGGTAAGGGACTTCGTCTCAATCTCCTTTCATTGAGGCATATTTCGTTTTATACACAACATTATTTTATACGATGTATAAACTACTTTGAATTATACTTTTATACGAAAGGAATCTTTTTATATGAAGCGTTTTACTAAATGACAAAAAGGAATGTTTTTTTAACGTACGCGGTGACAACGACCTTTTCCGCCGAATCGAGTATTATTTGGCCTTTGGCTTCCTCATCAGGCTGTAATGTTTTTTGAAATAAAATAAATACCATATACTCTTTTATGTATTTTGGTATTGAAAATGGTTTTGATAAAGGATTCTATTATAATATATTGTGATTGAAATGTGGAAATTTTATCATTCCTTTATATTGGTTTTATGTTTTATGATTTTATTTTGGTACTTGGACATTTGACGGGTGGTTACGTGATAAACCATATGACGGGTGGTGCCGTGAATACCAAGACAGGTGGTTACGTTATAAACTCCAATGCATTGGGTATGGAAGTTGGCCGCATGACTATTCCATTAAGTATGTATAGAAATTGGCCGTATGGTTATTCCATTAAGTGATATGTGTGTATGTCGACCGAATGGTTATTCTCCTTAAGTATGTTTATGTCCCAAGTTACCTTTATATATGCTATGTGTTCATTATATGGGTTTTATGGTAATCCTGTGGTTACAAAAAGGTAAGTAATGATAATTTATTCATTGAAGAGTTTTTACTACTTCATGATGGTGAAGGTATTACTTTGTTAGAGTATACATGGTTTACTTGATGTTTGAAAAAGTAACAGTTTTCATTCTTTGTGTATCCCTTACTGAGTTTTTTATGCTCACCCCATGTTTTTTCCGAAATGTTTTTCACAGGACTTAAAGTGGAATAAGGTCAAGTATGAGATCAAGGGAATGTATTTCTATATAAGACATGGAACTAGACATGTTTCTTTTTAAGAGTTTTTTTTATTATGGAAACTTAGTAGAAGTGTCTACTTTGTAATCTTTTGAGATGTAATAGTTATTTTCTAATTCTCTAAAACTCTAAACCTGAAAAGATCCTCAATGTGAATTATTCATTTAATTCAATATTAAGTAAGGTTTAAGGCTGGGGCCTTATAGTTGGTATCAAAGGTCTGTTTAGACAACTATAGGAGTTATAAAATTGTTAAATTATAAGTTAATATATGATATGATTGAAATAATATAGCATTTACAGATTACAATGTTGCTTCGCCTAAGATATTTCTGTGTTCAGAATGGTTTTCCACAGAGGAAACAAAGCAGCTATGTTGGGACGACATCAGGAGGAAGACAACCTTCCAAATCAGAAAACTGAGATGGTCAGAATCGGAACTGAACAGTTTGTTACAGGGATGGAACAGTTGACTCAGGCTATAAATGGTGGTGGTATCCATGCACGAGATCAGCCAGATCAACCACATAGGAACATGTCAGTGGTGGAACACTTCATGAGGCCACATCCCCCATCATTCAGAGGATCATCTGACCCTGTGCAAGCTGAAGGGTGGATTAAATCACTGGAGAAGATTTTTGATGTCATGGGGTTTTCAGAGCATCAAAAGGTTAGTCTTGTTGTTTACCGTTTTGAAGGTGAAGCGGATCAGTGGTGGTCGATGGTGAAAAATATCAGGGATAGTGATGAGATTGAGGATCTTCACTTGGACGAATTCAAAGGTATGTTTCTTGAGAAATATTTTCCTAATGTGGTTTGTCTTAGGATGGAAAAACAGTTTCTAGAATTGAGGTAGGGGGATGATTCAGTGGCTGCTTATGAAGCAAAGTCCACTCGATTGGCAAGGTATGCTCCTAACTTCATACGAGATCATGATAGTAAAAAAAACCATTTTTACTCAGGGTTAAAGCCAATGTATCGAAGGGCTTTAGCTTCTCATGAGTTCAAAAGTTATGAAAAACTTGTTCGATGTGCGGAGAAGGTGGAAATGGAGTTTGCCGATGATTAGGTGTTCTATGACAAACAACAGAATAAGAGGTCTAGTTGACAGGCAAAGGGGAATAATTCATCAAAGAAGCAAGGAGGTAAGAAAACCAAATATCCATCCTATGAAAAGTGTGGTAAAATACCTCCTGGAGAATGTTTATCCATGTCTGGTAAGTGATTTCGGTGTGGTAAGTCTGGTCATATTGCTCGTAACTGTAAGGAAGATGATAAAGCAGGCAACGAAAAGCCAACGAAAAGCCCACAGTAAGATGTTTTAAGTGTAATGAAATGGGTCATTATGAAAATAAGTGTCCAACGAAGAACTCAACTGGGGAATGCAGCCAGACTACAAGCAGAAAGGGGTGGTGAAATCCTTTGAAACAACATCAGCAGATGTTGGGCCATCGAATGAAGTTGTATCAGGTAAAACGTTTGTTTGTTCAGATTATGCCAATGTGTTGTTTGATTCATGGTATACGCACTCTTTCATTTCTGAGAAGTATTCTAGTAAATTTGAAATTCCATCTCAAGATATGAACCCTGAACTTATTGTAAAAACACCCGGAAGGAACTTTGAGGAAAAAAGGAATTATAAGAACATTCATATCCTTGTGTGTGGAAAGAATCTACCAGCAAACCTTATTATTTTTCCTCTAGTAGAGTTTGATGTTATTTTGGGCATGGATTGGATTTATGTTTATCATGCTAAGATTGACTGCAGAGCTAAAATGGTTTCTTTTCAGAAAGATTTTCAGTTTGTGTACAACAATGAACCCTTGATTTTGATAACGTATCCGGATGTTGAGAAACTAGTAAAAGATGAAATGAATGTTACCTTGCACATATTGTTGAAAATAAAGGAACTGTTCAGATTAATGATGTGCCAGTGGTAAATGAGTATCATGATATTTTTCCTGATGAGTTTCCTGGTATTATTCATGATCGAGACGTTGAATTTACTGTTGACTTAGTTATTGATTCTAAGCAAATTTCAAAACCCCCTTATCGATTGGCTCAAGTTGAAATTTTAGAGTTAAAGAAACAATTGCAGGAGTTATTAGATAAAGGTTTCATTCGACCTAGCACATCACTATGGGGTGCTCCTGTCTTGTTTGTTAAAAAGATAGATGGATCAGTGAGAGTTTTCATTGATTATAGAGCCTTGAATAATATTATTGTTAAGAACAAGTATCCTTTGCCTCATATCGATGATTTGTTTGATCAGCTCCAGGGAGCTCAGTATTTTTCAATGATTGACTTGAGGTCGGGGTACCATCAGTTGAAAGTAAAAGAAGCAGATGTTCCAAAGACTGCGTTCCGTACTATTTATGGCCATTATGAATTTTTAGTTATGCCTTTTGGGTTATCCAATGCACCTGCTGTATTCATGGACCTTATGAATAGAATTTTCCATGAGTTCTTGGATATGTTTGTGGTTGTTTTCATTGATGATATTTTGGTGTTTTCTAAAAGTAAAGTGGACCATGAAAGTCATTTAAGGGTTATCTTGAAAACCTTAATGGAAAAGAAACTATATGGAAAATTCAGAAAGTGTGAGTTTTGGATACAACTAATTTCTTTCCTGGGTCACATTATTTCAAAAAATGGCATAACTGTTGATCCTACTAAAACAAAAGTTGTTGAAGAATGGCCGAGACCCACAAATGTAACCGAGATCCGTAGTTTTCTTGGTTTGGCAGGTTACTACCGATGGTTTGTTGAAAATGTTTCACGGTTATCTAGTCCAATGACTAAGCTAACTCGTAAGGGTGTTAAGTTCATCTGGACAAAAGAATGTGATGATTGTTTTCTGGAGTTGAAAAGAAGATTGGTGAATGCTCCAGTTTTGGCACTTCCTTCCAGGAATGGTGAGTTTGTTATATACAGTGATGCTTCGTTGAAGGGACGTGGTTGTGTCTTAATGCAGAATGATCAGGTAATTTCTTACGCTTCACGTCAGTTGAAAACTCATGAGGTAAATTACCTTGAACATGATTTGGAATTATCTGTTGTTGTATTTGCTTTAAGAATTTGGAGGCATCATTTGTATGGAGTGAAGTGTGAAATATATACTGATCACAAAATTTTAAAGTATATATTCACTCAGAAAGAATTGAACATGAGACAGAGGAGATGGCTGAAATTAATCGACAATTATGATTGTATAATCCACTACCATCCAGGAAAAGCAAATAAAGTGGCCGATGCTTTGAGTCGAAAAAGTAATGCTTCATTAACAATGCTACGTTTGGAATGAGATCCTTTGGTTTTTGATTTAATGAACTTTGGCATAGAAGTTGTTGGTGCCGGAAGTCCTTCTGTTCTGTTTCAGGTATCAGTGAAATCTTCTCTATCTGACAGAATCAAGCAAACACAAGAAGCAAGACAACGAGTTGCATAAAAAGGTAGAGCTGGTTCAGAAAGGTAAGTTTCCTGAATTCAAAATTGATAATGATTGTGTTTTGAGGTTTGGGAAGAGATTATGTGTGCCTTGGGATTCACAGTTGAAGAATGAGTTGCTATATGAGCCTCATAGTTCTCCGTTTTCAGTTCATCCTTGCAGTACTAAGATGTACAGAGATCTGAGGGAGTATTACTGGTGGGATGGAATGAAAAGAGATATTTCTGATTTTACTGTGATGTGTTTGACATGTCAGCAGGATAAAGGAGAGAGGCAGTTACCTAAAGGGATGCTTCAGCCTTTACCAGTGCCAGAGTGGAAATGGGAAAACATATCCATGGACTTTGTTGTGGGATTACCGAGGACCTCTCAAGGTAATAATGCAATCTGGGTTATTTTTGATCGCTTGACCAAATCTGCCCATTTCCTTGCTATACGAGATACATTCTCTCTAGATCAACTTTCCTGTTTGTATCTTAAAGAGGTAGTCAGGCTATAAGGAGTTCCTCTCTCCATTGTATCTGACCGTGATCCCAGGTTCACTTCTAACTTTTGGAAAGGCTTTCAGAAGTCGTTGGGTACTGAATTGAATTTTAGTACAGCTTTTCATCCTCAATCAGATGGGCAGTCAGAACGAAAAATTCAGACCTTGGAGGATGTTCTACGAGCTTGTTCGATGGGTTATCAGGGAAGTTGGGGCCAACATCTTTTTTTGGATGAATTTTCATATAATAACAGTTTTCATTCCAGTATACAGATGGCACCATTTCAGGCATTATATGGGAAGCGGTGTCGAACTCCAGCTTTCTGGGATGAAGTGTGTGAAAGGAAGTTGATGGGACTAGAATTGGTAGAAGAGATGGCAGAAAAGATTCAGTTGATTCAGAAACACATGAGAACATCTCAAAGCAGGCAGATGAGTTATGCGGATAACCGGAGGAAGGATCAATCTTCCGAGGTAGGTGATCATGCTTTTCTCAAGGTTTCTTCATGGAAAAGTGTGATGAGATTTGGTAAGAAAGGAAAGCTGAGTCCAAGGTTCATTGGACAATATGAAATTCTGGATAAAGTTGGATCAGTTGCTTACCGAGTGGCTTTACCTACGAGTTTATCTCAGGTACACAATGTTTTTCATGTTTCAATGTTGAGGAAGTATATGCCAAATCCATCTCATGTTTTGAGTCCAGAGATAGTTCAGCTGGAAGAGAACCTATCTTATGAAGAACAACCAGTCCAGATTCTTGACCACAGGGAGCAGGTGTTACGGAATAAGGTGATTTATCAGGTAAATGTTTTTTGGAAAAACCATGTGATTGAAGATGCAATGTGGGAATCTGAAAATGCTATGAGGGATAAATACCCCAACTTATTTTGATAAGTGAATAAAATTGCGAGGACGCAATTCCCAAAAGGGGGGAAGGATGTAACATCCCAGGTAAATAAAGAATAAAGAATTTTCATATTAATTAATATTTAAGAATTAAATATTAATTTTAATTAAAAGGGGTTTCTACATTCGATAACGTACTCGATACGCAACGATGAGTTTCATTGAAATCTTACGTTGCACATTAGTAATATAATAATATTATTTTAAATGGTAGTTAACATGTAGCTGTTGTACTGGTAGGAATGGATAGAAATAAATAAAACATGATTATATATGTTTTTAAATGTTTTTATATTTACCCAATAAAAGATAAAGGCTTAAAATTCGGAAAGAATTCAATTTTAGGCATTTATACCCTAATTTTCACTAAGGATTCACTTATCACCTTTTGACGGAGAACCGTCAATAAATATATGTTTGATAAATCTTATAAATTCTATTGGACCAAATATAACTCTTCTTTATAATCGGGACATCAAAATTTACTTTTTGTAAATTTTTGGTATCTTTCTGATAAAGTTTATTTTTTTAATGAATATTGTAAATGTTGTATTTTAATTCAAAACCTCTTTTTGATCTAATTTATTTATATGATTAGATTATTATTTGAATTGGTTTTAGAGTGAAATTAGAAAATATTTTTACCATTAAATCCAATAGTGGTCGTTGGAATTAATTTCACTTTGAAATCGGACTTAAACTAGTGTCAATCTTTTGATACTTATTGTTTCACAAAAACACGCTATTTTTCATGACAGCGGGAATTAATTATTAAATTAATTAATTTGAATTATATGTTTTGAATTTTTTAAAATGGACTTCATTTTTGAATTCGGAATATCAAATATATCTTAGGGTCAATTTTTGGAATTTTTCTGAAAAACATCAATTTTTGATGAATAGTGAAATCACTAAGTGGTACTTATAAAAACTGATTTTCCATTTAAATGAAAATTTTCCTCCTTTGGGTATTGAATTTAAAAAATCCGACATACATGGTTGTCACTAAGAAGTAAAATGTGGTTCAATGAGATTAAAATAATTTTTTGGTAAATAGTAACTTATTAAGTTTTTAATCGCGATTAGTGGTAATTAGTGTAGTTGAAGGTAAAAATAATGTTTTAATAATATTAGATGACCTAGACACATGTCCTACCCTCATTTTATGTGTCATGTCCGACCAAGACAAGCCATGGGTGAACATGGGGACCCCATGGAGCCACTTTGGTTGGAAAATGACATAAATACCTTTTATTTAATGTTAATGTTAAAAATGGCACAAACATGATATGTTTTACTAAAACAATTTTTAAATGGGGTTATACAAGTCATATTTTTTATTATAAATAGTCATTGGAAAGATAAAAAGATTTAATACATCATAGTAGTTTTTTTATAATTTTTAGACTTTAAATAAATTAAATTATTTATGACATATAAATGATGCAGCGATGACATCATTATTTGACGATTTAAATAAAATGGAAAGATAATGTAAAATCTATGAACTAAACATGTACAAAACTTATTGTATGGGTGGATTTAGAACCCGTATCACCATATCCACGAATTATATCAATTTGGGATCTTTTAAAACCTAAACACATTTTCAAATAAAGTAATATTTCTTTACTTTTCAAAAGTGCCCCTCCTCTCCTCTTATAAAAGTCCCCCACCTCTACAACATTACCCACACTCCCAAAGCCTTTGGCTCGGCCAAACCCTGCCTAGTTTACCTCTCCACTTCCTTATCTTACTCTTTGAAGCCTCACTTTGGGCAGAAGTCTTCCCGAGGAAGCCTTTCAGCTCAAACCAAAGGGAGTTACCCGATTTTGAGGTAATGTCTTCACTTGAGTCCTTTTGTATTATTTTGCTTCTCCAACCCCCTAAACTATTTTTATTTATTTGTTTTGTAAAAACTAAAGTATCTTCAATATACTAGGATGTTTTTATAAGAAGGATTCGAGATACACTTACACACACCTTCATCTAATTGTTAATGAACATACTGTTTCCGTGGATGGTGAATTTATGCCTCCCGAAACGATGATTGTTCAACATTCGTTTAACACATTTAAAGGTGGCCATTAAGATGTCACTATAATTATATATGATATATAATATGTTTATGTTTTCTTTAAGAATATGTATTTTTCATTTTGGTCATACCTTTATGGTTTCCATTATGGGTAAACACGATATCTTCATTTAAGAAAGTGCGGACTACCGCCCCCTCAAAGTGATGTGATTCGTTAATGCCATATGTGGGACGTGTAACAGATGGATTTAAAGTTATTATATATGATGTTATATTGGAATTATAATATACCTCTATATCATTATTATTTCTTTCCAATAAAGTATGAGATATAAATGAAAGTAGCATTCATTTGTACATACGGCTTACCGTCTTCTTGAATGGTGCATTTCATTTCTTATCCCCAAATGTAATGTACTATTAAAAGTACATGTATATAATTGATATATATAATGAATTATATATATAAATGATGAATATAATTCTGTATTTAAAATATACATACGTCTCATTTAGTTTTAATTCCATTAATATGACAATGAAATGAAAGTAGCATTCATGCGTATGTACGGCTTACCGTCTCCATGAACGGTGCATTTCATTTCTTACCACTAAATGATTATGTAATATTATAAATACATTTATATTCTGGATATATATGATATATATGATATCCAAATCAGTAATGTCATTCTGGATATAAAGAACCTTTGACCACACGAACAACATGTAATTGTAAGAAGTCCACTTTCGACTTAAGAACCAAATATCGACAAAACAAACATTATCAACATAAATGGTTACATAATGTTTATAACATCGCAATAAGTGATATAAAATGAATAATTAACTTTAAAAAGGTTCATAATCAAGTATAAATTAACTCATGTTTATTATTCAGGACGTTAAAGAACGATCGAGTCAAGTCACACCCAAGGTAAGGGACTTCGTCTCAATCTCCTTTCATTGAGGCATATTTAGTTTTATACATAACATTATTTTATACGGTGTATAAACTCCTTTGACTTATAATTTTATACAAAAGGAATATTTTTCTACGAAGCATTTTACTAAACGACAAAAAGGAATGTTTTTTTAACGTACGCGGTGAAAACGACCTTTTCCGCCGCTGCGAGTATTATTTGGTCTTTGGCTTCCTCAACAAGCCGTAATGTTTTTTAAAATAAAATAAATACAATATACTCTTTTATGTATTTTGGTATTGAAAATGGTTTTGATAAAGGATTCTATTATGATATATTGTGATTGAAATGTGGAAATGTTATCATTCCTTTATATTGGTTTTATGTTTTATGATTTTTATTTTGGTACTTGGACATTTGACAGGTGGTTACATGATAAACCATATGACGGGTGGTGCCGTGAATACCAGGACGGGTGGTTACGTTATAACCTCCAATGCATTGGGTATGGAAGTCAGCCGTATGGCTATTCTATTAAGTATGTATGGAAATTGGTCGTATGGCTATTCTATTAAGTGATATGTGTGGAATTCGACCATATGGTTATTCCACATAAGTATGTTTATGTCCCAAGTTACCTTTATATATGCTATGTGCTCTTTATATGGGTTTTATGGTAATCCTTTGGTTACAAAATGTAAGTAATGATACTTTATTCAGTGAAGAGTTTTTACTACTTCATGATGGTAAAGGTATTACTTTGTTAGAGTATAAATGGTTTACTTGATGTTTGAATAAGTAACAGTTTTCATTCATTGTGTATCCCTTACTGAGCTTTTTATGCTCACCCAAAGTTTTTTCCAAAATGTCTTTCACAGGACTTAAAGTGGAATAAGGTCAAGGATGGGATCAAGGGAATGTCTTTCTATATAAGACATGGAACTAGACATGTTTCTTTTTAAGAGTTTTTTTTATTATGGAAACTTAGTAGAAGTGTCTACTTTGTATTCTTTTGAGATGTCATAGTTATGTTCTAATTCTCTAAAACTCTAAACCGGAAAGGATCCTCAATGTGAATTATTCATTTAATTCAATATTATGTAAGGTTTAAGGCTGGGGCCTTATAGTCATAACATTTTATTGGATAAAAATGATATGAAAAAATGGTTGTACTATAACCATAACAACATGTAATTATATTTATTATATTATTATTAATAATATATTATTTTTAGAACATATTTATATTAAATAGGAGATGAAATATACATGAATGAGTCAGTAAAGGTGATTTCCACTTCTTCAGTAGATTTCATTTATAATAATTCTTTAGGACCCTTTTAATTTAATTTTATGTATAAAAACAACTATAAATCATTTATAAGGATGTTGAAATGTGAATTATTATGTTTTTTTAGTCATGATGGGTAAATGTGGTGTAATGAAAAGAGAGAATCTGTGTCAATTTATAATTGAGGGGAGGGGAACTATTGGAAATTTCTGTAATATTATAATATAATATGTTTAAAACCCTTGTAAAATTATCGAAAATAGAATTTATGAAATTATATGGGGTATAAGGAATTAATGTAATAAGATAATTAAATTTATAAAAGTTATGATTTTATTTTATGGTATATCATATTTATTAACCCCATAGTTGAAATGTTTTAACTGTTCAATATGGTAAAGAATTTATAAATATTAAAGAGTTTTTTTATTTATAAGGGGTAAATTTGAAAAATGGATAGTGAGTTAAATATAGAAAATATATTATCCCTATTTTCAAAACTCAATATTTTAATGATTTTAAGTAATTTATTAATAAATTATATTCTGAAAATATTATTAATATTGGTTTTGACACTATTCAATTAATTTTACTTAATGAAACCATTAAAAAGATTTAAGATGAATATAATACATTAAGAAATACTTAATATGATATATTAATATATCAAATTAATGTAAATTAATAATTCATCCAAATTTTATTTCCATAAATATATTTACAATAATTTATATTTTTTGTATTAATTGAAAATGAACAGAACCAACATTTCTTAAGGATTTATGAATATTATTCAATCATTAAAAATAAAAAATAAATTATCATGATTAAAAAATATATTAATTTTTAAAATTGACATTTAAAATTGAACAAAATTTCTTTTTATCAATATGGAAAAATATTATATTTAATAAAGTGAATATTGTGACATTTTGTTTTTATTCCTTACTAAATGTTATATAAAGGTCAATAGAAAATAAAGTAGGCTTTATGTGGTAATATATTAGATATATGGATGGTAAAGGATGAATAAGAATTATCTAGTTGGGTAAATTCATGTACTAGATAAATATTAAAACCATATCCCATAGTTTTAGCAATATTTTAACAATTTGACACTTTTGAAGGTGAAAAATATCTCCCAAATTTAATATTAATAATGACCAAAAATAATAGGGAACTATTTAGAAATTTTCCCCTTGATTGAAAATCTAGAATTTTTT
The DNA here is from genome assembly GCA_963277665.1 of Viscum album. Lineage (NCBI taxonomy): Eukaryota > Viridiplantae > Streptophyta > Magnoliopsida > Santalales > Viscaceae > Viscum > Viscum album. The sequence goes on along the minus strand of OY728121.1, from coordinate 527,929,144 downwards.
TATGAAAATCAGTTTACAAAAGTGGAATATAATAATTAAATATAAAAAAGAAAAAATCCATGAAAATCATATTTATGAAACTAGTGTTTTAATGTTCATATATTAACATATAGAAAAATAATGAATAATGATAAAAAAATTAAATTATTATATTGTTTGTTACTAATAGAATAATATAATATTTTAGGATTAAATTGAACACATTGTGGTATTTCCTAAATTAATCGATCTGATAGTTTTTAGAAAATCAGAATATTTTTCCCTTTTTACTAAATAATAAATTTATTTTGAAAATTTCAATATTTTAAACTGAACAAAAAATTTACATGATTACTTAATAAATGATTCAAAAATAAATCAATATTTTCATTCATTTTTAGAATCATTTTTCATGGAAAAATATATAAATTAAATTTTATAATGACAAATATATAATAAAATAATGTCATCTGACATTCATTCCTTTAAAATAATTTTGTTCTCAAAATTATATCACATTAATATGAAAAACAAGGATTATTATTTGTCATAAAATCCATAATATTAAATATATGTTAATCAATTTTGTGATTTCACTAAGAAAAATTGACAAGAATATTGGGCTTATTTACATTTCAATTTCTCTCAAAAAATTACCATCTCTACTAGTTATTACTTATAAGATAGATATTTCAGATGTTGAATGACCTATATGCTCAGTACTTGATATATATTTAACAGATGTTCAATATGTTAATCTGTATTCTTTACGAAATCTCAAATTTTAACAAGACCTATATATCTAGGTATCAGATTTAAATTTTTTTCTAAATCTCATGACATTATTACAAGGATATATTCATAGGAATATCTTATGAAAATATTCAATAATCTGATACCACTAGTGATTGTTATTAAAAAAATGGTTCAACTCTTTCCTTATGTGTTGTTTAATGGATATCACTTTTTCCACCACTTCCTAATCTAGATCAGTCATAAAATATTATATTTCTCTAAAATCAACCCAGAATTTTGGATTTATATACTTCTATCATTAAATGGATTTATAATGATCCATCTAAATTCTTGACTGAATTTTATTATTTATTAATTTTTTAACAAAAGATGTTGTTTATGACAACAATATATAAAATAAAAAGAGAAATATTTAACTTATATTATATTATTTCAATGGTCTACTCAAAATGACTATAAGTCATGGGATAATAAGGATCATCGAAACTAAAATATGTATATAGATATTATTGAAGGATATTCCAAAAAATTTAGGTAAGCCTTATATCCCTATCAGATACGATAGAGAGTGGTACTCCATGAAATCTATGAAATTCATTAATGAAAAATTTAGTATGCTGGTTAAGAAAAGAATCATGAAAAATAGTGATAAAATTCAATTATATCATATATTGATTGAATAAATCCAACATATCATTATTCAAATTAGATTTTTTGCGGATTATGATGATCAAATCCATGATAATGTTTTCCCATTTCAATTCTGGCTTAAATAATGGTTGTAACATCCACCTTGACTTATGTCTCCTAACATTACAATTTAAATCTATAAAAATAAAGATAGTTACTCAACAATATCGATTTTTAGGTTATCCCACCATAAATATTTTTTCATATTTCTTTACATTATTATATATATATATGATTTATATATAATAATTAACTAGAAGCATCATAAAATTAATTCATCATTAGTACATGTATTAACAAGACATATTCTAATTATTTAAACAATAGAATTCCTTTCTGATTAAAGTTTTGCTTCGAATGTTATTTAATTTATTATATAATTTCATATATTACTTGTACAAATCATTAATCCAATCATTGATGAATTTTTGACCATAATTCTATTAATGATATGGCCCATATACTTTAATCATGTATTATATATCAATCTTTTATAAATTCATAAATATATGATCTCTTTCAATCTTCAAGGTTGAAAACATGAATGATCATTCACACTAAAAGCATCATCCACCCTATTTTCCTACCCAGTTTGGTAATATATAGAATAGTAATTAGAATGGATCAATTCCTTCAATATTCATTGGTGAAATTTCAATAGTGTTTTTGTAAATATATTCAATATTTTATGATCAATATATATATATATATATATTGGTGTGTGTGTGTGTGGGTGTGTTTCCCTATCATTCACCATAAAAATAACACATGTGTATCATTAATGATAAACATACTACTACAATGTCTAAATCAATAGTGTGGTAATTTATATTATGATTTTTTAATAGGGGACAATAATAATTTATCACTATATCACTCATTATGAGGATACATCCCAATACGTTATTTTATAAACCAACATATATCATAAACACTTCTATACTAAATGGATGTATAAGAGATGGTTTGCTGATAATCTTCTCTTAAAATCATTGAAATAATACTCACATTAATCAATCCACATGATCATAACCCACATTCATGTCAACATTGTGATTCAGTTAGACATTCATGAGACCTAATTAATAATGGGAATTTACTATCACGATAAAAAAAAATATAGATCTCAATTAACATCTTGTATCTAGTATATTTCACAATATCATTCTTATTTTTAGGATCCAATGATATAAAATCCCAAGACATTGTATTAAACATGAATGATAATTTTTGTATCCATAAGTTAACACTTGATAAATTTATAATATAACATAACCCTCCATTCGGAATTTATCACAATTCTCAATTCTTATTCATGATATAAATTTGTATTAAAATATATAATAATATAAACTATAAAGACTACATAAAAATGATCCTAGTAATCCATACATAATCTATTAATTATGTCCCTTAAAATATTATGAGAATTGATAATTCCTAATGGAATAATTATAAACTCACTGTGATTGTACCTAGTACGAAAGACTATCTTTGGTATAACCACCATTATAACCCACAAGTGATGGTTTCCATATCAATGATCTACCCAAAAAAAATAATGAGATCTTCATAATTGATCAAATATAAAATCAATATGGTGTTGAGGATACAATTTATTAAAAGTGATTTTGTATAGTTCATAATAATCAATTATATGAGGAATTGACCCATAATTTTTCTTAAAAATCAACATGTACACCACATGGTGGAGCACAGTGTCAAATGAACCTCATTTCTATATTCTATCCAATTATCATCATAAATACAAACTACTCAAATGGAAAAATTATATATAGTGTCATTTAAAAAGGATATGAACCATGTATGAGTTATATTAATGACTTCACATAATAATTTAGGGTAATAATAAATAAACTATTATTGAAGGAAATCAATAAACACCCATATAGTTGGTATTTCATATATGTTGAGCATCTACAAAACCATATAAGATAAACATCTCCCACAAACTGGTAGTAAAACCCAAATGACAGACCAAATATCCATTGGTGTTTTGATTTATTCTCACACTAAAAGGCTATCAATGTTTAAATTGGAATATAGAATATAACTTTTATTCTTTGAGAATTGACACGACCTTTATACTGACAATTCAAATCCATGCAAAAAATTATATCAAATTCAATTAGTGGTAGAATAACAATATTTTTAGGAATCGCATTCCTGAATAATTATTTGTTTAGAGGAGTGATATATGTGATATGTAAATATCCATACCTTATTATTTTTTAATACCAATTGTGCATCTAATCATTTAGGTTGTGTTGATATATTGTTAATAAAATATTTAGATATAACTGAGTCCCTATATATTTAATCAAATAAAACAATTTCTTTTTTAGAGTTGATAATAAGTGTATATTTAACCACATTTCTATGAAATTTCAGTTCTGTAATAGTAATTCCAAATATTTATCCATATCCCTATTTATTTTCTATGGATAGTTCATTGGATTATTTTGAAATTGGATTAAAAAATTATATATCAATTTATATTAGATGTTCTTGATAGAATTAGTTTCATTCTTTACCATAAATTAGTTATCTGGATGACGTCTATCCCATCACTTTTAACAAAACCCCAAGAGCTTAAATAAATTTTAACTATTTTTCATTACATAAATTCTATATAATTTAAATTTACACATTCCTTTATTGTTCAACAATATGATAACTTTCACAAAACTTCAGTCTACCACATCATCTCTCGATTTCATTTGAAGGTATATGATTAAGAATATTCATTAAATATAGTAATAGAAATTTATAATATATCATTATATGATGAAATAATATTTAAAACTAGTTCCCATAAGATACTTTACAAAATTTCATCAATGAAAAGGAAAATACTACTTTCTTAATTACCTATGTTGTCCAATGAATTCTAGGATAATCATGTAATTTTATCGATACACTTTTATATGTTCTTTATTAATGTATGGAACATCCAATAAATATAAAATAGTTTTTCTTAGTGAATGTATTTTTCAAGGAAAATTAATATAAATGTTATCTACTCGATTAATTAAATTTATTCATCCTCTTTGATGTTCTAGTTCGATGAACACCATTAACATAAATCTTCTTTAGAACAATACAGTTTTAGAATAAACTTTTAATATTATATACAATAAAATGGTATATATATCTGAGTGACTTATAACACTTTTAACCACCAATGGATTGGTGTTACCCTTAAAATATCAAAGCATCAATAATATTAAGTGATCCAGCTATATAGAATCAAACTTTAAAAAATAGGTTCCTCCATTTTGGAGAGTTTATTATTCATAACCCAATATATCCTCACTATTATTTAAATGATCTACATAGTTCCAACATTTAAATTATTGTATTTCGTATCAGGTAAACACTAACATTGTCTATGGTGGTTGAGTCCCTTTATTTTATTATACATTATCACTAAATAATGTAACACAAAGAGTTATCTCATAATAATCTTGAATATTGACCCATAATATAAGAATCTCTATAATGGTAAATGATCCAAAATATTAAAGTGGTTTATAATATATCTCATATTATTAACATTCTTTTTAAATCTTATTCCAATGGTTTCTACAAAACATACTCTAATACAAATTTTAGAAACCCCAACTCTAGAAACCGATATCTTGTGTGTATATTATTATATTTGAATATGATAAAATCCCTAAAATATCAAAATATGTATCAGTTTTATACTGTTGAGAAAATAGATATATAAATTATTCACATATTATAAAAGAAATATGAAATATATAAATTAAAAAACAATACTGCATCCTTGAAATAATTCACAATATCCTTCTCCACATCTTAGGGAAATGAAAATAATATGGTTCAATGATCCATGCACTGAAAGAGATAAATACAAATAAAATATATTAATAGAAAATGTGGAAAAAATTATGATAATATTAATATATTTTAACACATTCAATTTAATATATAACATGATCACAAAATGTATCCAGGATTATTATAGATATAGAAATCACATGGATAATAATAAATGAATTCTTAATGAAAGAAATATTAATGATGGATATCATGTCGTGAGATATCATGATATAATTACCATCAATTCATTGTCTGAAGATAATTTAATCAATGGTTAGGTATATAAAAAAACCCATTTAAGAATTTTTTTTCTAATTTGTCTCATTATCCCAAAGGTTGTCTCAAGGGGTTATCTATAACTATCCCCACCCAACATAGTAATCCTTATTCAACAATCATATATAGAATGATTAATTTAATTTATAAAAAATATAACTTATCAAACATTACACATACAAAGTAAATAATACTAAATAACTGCATATCAAATGTAAATGAATACTAATTTGTTTTAAATATAGACATGGAAGAAAAATATTCTCGATAAAAAAGAAAATTAAGAACAAATTTTAGTCCAAATATTTATTTTCATGATTTAGGTTAAAAAGTTTTTAATATTTTGAATAAAACATCATATGAAATTAAATATACATATGGTATGAAAATATATGGTATTTATGAAGGATAAGTGATTATTCTACATCAGTTTAAATATGAGGAATCCAAAAAAATGGGGTTATAAATTACATTCATAAAACAGTGCTAAAATTGAAACTGTAACACATTGAAGTAGTAAATTAGAATTCAAACATCAATCACTGTGAATAAATATTTGTACATGGTTGGTAAATCAAATTTTATGTTTATAAATCATATAAAAATATATAGGTGCACAATACCAAATATGTCTCATTGGAGGTGAAATTACGATAAAATCCCTAATATTAGGTTTGACATGCCTCAAATTTGTTTTTAACAACCTTTATAACTATTTTTGGCACAATATACAACCATAAAAATACATAAAAATATCAAAAATATCTTTTATGGTCTATTTAATATATATTATCACCCATTTGATACAATATTTTTATTATTTACATTGTTTGGGATGTTAGGTACATGATTTTTTATGAGAATTTGGTATCAGTTGTTCTGGTCCTTGTAAATTTATTACGCTTCCTTAATACATAGAATGAAAATGATTATATAAATATCATATATTCTCATTATATATATATAAATATATATATTCATATCCATATATAAATATTAGATCTAATATAATGAATTACAATATTCATAGAAATGGTAGGATGTTCTTATACATGAACAATGAAGTTACTTTTCAAAGGATAGTGAAAACAATGTTAAATAATTATTCATTATTCCAACTTTATTATAATATCATATATATGATAGATATTTCTATTGAATATATCATTATTTCCATCTATTTAAAGGGGAAATGAATATCAGATTATTTCTCTTCATGGGGGTGGTTCCCCACACATAAGTACGAGTGATGTAATTGATTTCAAACAAATTGGAAGGTAATAAGGATAATGATATATAATATTTTGATAGGAATCATTATGTCCAAAATATGAAATGTATACAATTTTTTACCTATATAACCATACAATTTTGTTGGTGATGAAATCAAATTACACCATCATGTGGAGACAATAATATATATATATATATATAGACACAGAAGTGATGTTTTTACAGCTAATAAGATCTAAAATAGATGAAAAATAGTTGTAACATAATCATAATTATGTCATAGTATATTTATGATAAAATAATTATTATTTTATTATGGTTACAATATATTTATATGATGTTAGATAAGAAATAGAAATGGTGGATTCGGTAAAGATGGTTCTATCTTATTCATTATAATTCCTTAATAATCCTTATTAAGGACCCTTAGAATGAAATTTTATGAAGAGAAAAAACTAAATTTGACGAATAGTTAATTTAGGATAAAAATACTATATGTAGATGCTCAATTACAAGAGGTGGTGAATCATAATTTCAAAAACGTTTGTTTTTAAACTTAAGGAAATATATGTTTAACAAAGTTAATCATGGTAAATTCACAAACTATAAAATAATTCAATGAGACAAACTATCATATGTTCTTGAAATATTGTTCCAGATATGAAACTGAAGAAAAGTTTACATCAGAAATGATTCTACACGAAATCGTATTATATCATACATATCAAAGTAAATAAATTTATAATAAAGTATATGAAATTTAATTTTTTCTTCCTTTATAAAAATACAATCGAAATAAAACAAGAAATGAAAAAAAATAACATATAGGAAATCTTTCCACCCAAATATTTGGGTATCAAACTACCATAGATAATGGTTCCTCAATTTATTCATTAAAGAATGTATATCTTACGGACACAAGGGTAATCCATCAGTAGGAATATAAGAAGCTGTCTTGGTATCCTCACAAGTCCTTGATCATCAAGGTATTTGGAACCTCTGTATTCATATCTCCCAAATCCCTCATTTACACTCTGCAACAACTAGAGTTGCACGAAGTAGGCCAAACAAGATGTTCACAGCACAAAAAGCATTAGAGTCTCTATCTAGAAATAAATTCACACCATGTAATCTCTATATCAAGGTATTGGTAGTGATATCATTCAAATTAACTCCAATTTATAGGAAAAAACATAACTTATCAGCTCCCTATACTAACTGTCATATTTTTCCTGGAATATTAGAGACACATGTAAACGTGTCACTCATCCAACAGTTTTTGAGAAATATATTTCATGACATTATTTCAAACATAAATGATTATGTGTAAGGAATAATTAATAATATTATCTAATTATGAATACCTAGAGTCTAAGTAATAATAAAATTCCATATATAATCATATAAATATTCAGTTTCAATAATACATGGATATTCATATTATTTATTTCAAACAGTTCAGAATCTGAACTCAATAGATTCTAGAGTCTGACTACCAATGAATTCATTGTACAAATTATATGGAATTATATGTATGAATTTTTAAATATTTATATTTAAAATTCAAAGGAAATAGGAGTCTAAATATTGAGGAATGTGGAGTCTTAATTGTTTAATATTTGGACTCTGAATTTTTGAGAATTCATAATCTAAATTGCAGATAATTTGGAACTATTATTTAAGATAATTATGAGTCAGAATTTCAGATAATTATATATCTATATTTTATAGAATTTATAGCTGGATTTTGAGAGAATTTAGAGGTTGAATTTTAGATAATTCAGAATCTGAATTTTATAGAATCCATTGTTAGATTTTCAGTGAATTCAAAGTCTGAATTTTAGAGAATTCAGAAACTGAATTTTAGGGAATTCAGTGTCTTAGAACATAACAATCTATATCTAGGGAACAAAAATTATTCAGTGTTTTTAGATACAAATCTCGTGTTTTTTTCATATTAAAAAAATGAGTTTGATTATGAAAAATTATAAAATGATACGATGAAAATAATGTTAAAGATAATAATTTACTATGAGAAATGAAATTTTCTAAAAGGAAATAGATCTTAGGGAAAAGTAATTTCCATTAAGATTATGTGTTTTTTATTTTCAAAACATAGAAGAAATGAATATTCATAAGGAAACCTTACTGACTCAGTAATCTCTTATTTTTTGAAAAGCACAAACTTCTTTTCGAAAAATAATATAATGACTAAGAATTTGCATTATGAATTTTAAAATAGAAACATATCTCTCTTTACATATGAATCGTAATAAATATGATGAATTCCCCGTTTTTTTGAAATCCTTAATTATTTTATTGTTGAATTCCTTAGGGATATTTTAGTTCTTCTTGTATATTAATGTATTCATTAAGTAATTCCCCCTATTGTTAAACTCCCCCTTACATAGGGAATTTTCTTCTTTATACATAGTATAATTTTTTTCATTATTTTCTCCCCCTATGTGATTTTAAAAAATTAATATATAGAATGAAAAAAAATTTAACTATATTTATTAGAAATCTAAACAACCAAACAAATAATGGAAAACAATATTTTTTTATGATTGGAATAAATGAAACATGATAGCACAATAAATGATCAAAATTGATAAGAAAATTTATTCATCCTTCTTTTCCTTTCGGCATGATCTTCTTCATGATCTTCTTCAACTTTTTATGCTCCTTATGATCTTCCTCAACCCTTTTGAGTATCTCTTCTTGATCCTAGATTTTCTTGTCTAGAGAAATGATTTTCTTTTCCTGTTATTTCATGATTTCTACCCGAGATTTCAATATAAGTTTTTGTTGATAGAGCTTTTCTTCGAACTCTATTCTGTGATCCCATCCTCTATTCAAATTTAAGGCAACTGAATTCATTTTCCAATTCACATCAATATCATCATTCTTCCCCAATACATATTCAATGTTCATTCTATCTTAAAAAATGTTGTAAGGATTTTTATTCTATCATCTAACTTGTCTAAGCATCATTCTTTGATTCTTTGAAGCCTTCAATAATCCTGAAGTACTAAATTGGAATTTTATACCATTTTGTAATTTCCCTACATGATCTCCTATAAAAATCATTACCGATAAAGAATAATAGGATATATCCGACAATATTGATGAACATTTCCATGTGCATGCTTATAAAATAATAAGTGTAATTGAAAAAATGATAATGACACTAACACATCGAATAAATTAAAGGAGTAAGGGAAATGTTGTTTACTAACATATTCAGAGACAATACCACAAAACTCTAACCCATGGAAGATGATTCGTTATCTGATTCTATTGTAGGTGATTATTCATTTTCATTCTCAATATCATTCCCCTATGATGATCCATCAGCATCCTTCTTAACATACATAACTTTTATAAGAGTCTCATCAATCATCATTCTTCATTCTTCAACATTGAAAATAATCTTCATGTCCTTGGGATATTCAACCTCACAATCAGATACATGAACTATTTTATCTTTATTAACCTTTTACATCTCATTATCTACATTATGATCATCAATATTAATGACGTTTTGATTTCTTCATTCTTCATCAGAAGATTTATTAACATCACTATAACCCTTATCACCTTTTCCTTGAGAAATAATTTTGTTTGAATATTCCTCAGATGTCTATATTGAATGATTTTAATTAGGGAATTCCATGTCATTATATTCTTTGACATACCTTATCACATCATAACTCTCATCGTCTTCTTACAATTAATCTTCATCTTCTACACCATCTTCCTGCATTTTCTCTTCCTACAATCCATGATCCAGAATTATTACTTTCATTCCTAGAGTCAATAATAGTACAAATTCCTTGAGATAACATTCTAATACATGATTCTATTCAGAGGCTTTCTCAGTAGAATTTAGAATTTCTTGAACAATCTTACCTTAATACATTTTTTTCTTCTGTTTCTTCTATTTTTTTGCATCTCTAGATCTTTAGTAGTTTTAATCTTTAGGTCCTTTGCCTCGATTGGATCAAGGACAAAACTAGGAACCACTACATTCTTAACCTTCTTATGATACATCCTTTTTCTAAAAATTTATCTGGGAATGTTTTTTGATTATTCATATTTTGGGGTTTGACTAACTTTCCAGAATTAAAGGCTTCCCTTTGGTTTTCAGTTCATTTTAAATTCAGTTTTTTTGGTTTTATGGATATATTTTCTATATATTACTTCTTTGTTAATGATTAATATTCACTTTCTGATAGATCATAAAAATTTATATATTTCTATTGAAACCATAAATCATACTCCCCAATGTGTTATCAAATAGTAACAAAATCTTGAAGGTTATTGTCTTTGATCTACAAGGAATTTCAAATGACTCTAGGCACATAATTATAATTATAGATAGAATTTCTAGATACCTGATGATTTTATATTTGAGAGTTTCATTAATGATATTTTTAATCCTAAACAAGATATAAACCCCCAAGATTGTCATCCTCAAGTTGCCTATAAAATCCAGAACATAGATGTGAATTTTCATTAAGGAGTCTTTCAGGCCTTTTCTATGAATTAGAAAACCTTGTACCCATAATTCTAGAATACTGAAATTTGTTGATAGATGGTTGATCTTCGGTGTGTTCACTCTTTTGAGTACATAGAACACAATTTTATATTCTTTCTCAATACTTCCTAATAGATATGGTAACTTAGGGGTGTAGAAAATCACTTCTCCTTCATATGGTACTCTAATAATACTTGTTTCCATTTTCAAAGAAAGGGATTTTTTCCCATAACTCTTGAATGAAAAAATGTCTCTTCAACCTTCATTATAAAAGTCTATTGTCTCGTTGAACTCAACAAGTAACTGTGGGGAAAATGAATCCTGGCATTTCAGTTTGTTTAGGAAAAGAGTCTCCCATCCAATGAGAAATATATTTTGGATAATAAAGGAATTATACATATTATATGATCACATATCAACTAACCTTTTTCTTTATACTTTACACTAAATGATTTCCGTGTATAAAGTCAATTTTTTCTATAGAGAGTATACCAAAAACATTCATAGTTTGACATAAATCTAAAAATAAGAATGGTTTTTTTGAAGAGAGGTAGAGCTTCATGGATGAAAACTGTGAAAACAAATGTTGGATAAGAAATAGAGGGCCTTTATATAATCATTGAAGTGATGGTTCAAATTCTTAATTTGATCAAACTGTTGAACCAAATACAATCAAATATGATGGATGTGATTAAAACCAAAGAATTTTTTAGTTGGTTCAAATCATTTGTGGTTTTTATGGTAAAATGTTAGATTACTGGAATGTGAATAAGGATATTTTACATAAAATACAATAAATTTACCAACCAAAAAATATTCAATTATTAAATTTTATGTAAGGAATCATACATTTGAGATTATATGGAAAATTATTAGTAAATGAGAAAATTATTTTTGTGAAATTTTATATTTTGGAAAATTCTATTATGTAAGGAAAATTTTGGATTCCAAAATTTTGGGTTCAAAATTTTTATTAATAAAACATTTTTACAAAAATAAAATGATTAATGAAAAATATTTCTTACAAAAAAAATTTTAATAACGGAAAAAAAAAATTTGATTACCATGAAAATGTACTCCCTCACTCAAAATGAGTTTCTTAAAGAAAGTAGATATGTTCCATCATAAAGTTAATAATGATGATTACCTTAATGATATAATTCTTAACTTTTGTTTAACTTATTCAAATCTATCATAGGGTAATTATTTTATAAAAATAATAGTATGTTGATCATGTGTTCAAATAAATTGAAGAATGATGTATTCCTTAATTATGTGATCCATAAAAAAGTGATGCCTAATATCTATATATTCAGCATCAGATGTGGAAAGAGTTACTGAGTGTTTCTCCGTACATGACCAAGAAACTAAATAATCCCCTAAGAAATGACAGGTTCCAGATGTATTTTTTCTATCCAATCTACATCCACCAGAATCTGTGTGTGTATATTTTTTTAAAATTAAATCATTTCCATAAGTATTGAAAAATCATAAATATGTAGTTACTTTTAAATAGAGAAAAAATAATTTCCATAAATTAAAATGGGATTCTATTCGATAATATTGATATCTTGCATGCAAGAATATTGAAAACATTATCTCTGGATGAGAAGCTGTCAACTATAGTAATCCTCTTATAATAACTCTAAATATATTTTTATCTACTAGTTTTCCAGAATCATGAAGATCAAGAGTGTATGAGGTTCTGATTGGTGGGGTTATACATTTAGTTTTATCATATATATACATTTTAAGAATATATTTAATACACATATGTTGTGATATATACATTCGCTAGGTTTTTTTAGAGATTTTAAAACCTTGAAAAATGATAACACACCCATCATAGCCATTTCATACTCATATTGCATTAGATTCACAAAACAAATCTATTAAATATATATTAGTTGACCCAAATATAATGTCCTCAACATAAACTTAAACAATTAGAATATTTTTCTTATCATTCTTTATGAAAATAGTAGGATCTGAATCTTCGCTAACATAATAGGTTTGTAACAAAAATCATGTATGTCTATCATTACATGATCTAGGTGATTTTTCAATCCATATAATTTTTTGATATATTTTAGATCAAATTAATGATATTTTTTGTCTTCAAACCCAGGAGGTTTTTCATAATAAATATCCTCTTAACATATCTATTAATGAAAGCACGCTTCACTACCATTTGAACAAAATTGAAATTAAATAATGCAGTAATGGCAAGTAAAATAAAACTAGATTCTTGTCTAGCTACATGAGTATAGATTTCTTCATATTCAATTCCTTTATGTTGATTTTATCTTTAGCTACTAATCTAGATTTCTTTCTTATTATGATTCCATTTTCTTCACACTTATTTTTGAAGACCCATTTTACTCTAGTTATAGATTTTAGCTTAGTTATATCAACAAATGTCAATACTTTATTCATTTTAATCCTTTTTACTAATCTTGCATAGATTTAATACATTCATCGTCACATGAAGCATCATCTGTTGTTTTTTTTCTAGTTGAGAATGAAATGCTAGATGTTCTACATCATTTTTTTAAGGAACATTTAGTCCTTAAAGGTTGGTTAAAATCTCCAATGTTAATATCACAGGGATGATTTTTGAGAAACAATTGATTTGGGTCTTGAAAAACGTGTTCATCAACATATGGTTGAAAATAGTATATGGTAAATTCTTCAAAAATATTTTCATGATAATTTTCCCTATAAGAAGAGTATTTTACCAAAGGTTGAAAACCAATTTTTTAAAACACATCTAAGGCTGTAGGTTGGGGTTGAGTAAAAACAAAAGTATCAGATTTCTCAAATTTTACATGCACTGTTACTTTAATAATACATTTTTTTATTAAAAATGCTATAAGCCTTTGACACAGTAGAATTTCATAAGAAAATTACTTCATCAGATTTGGGTGAAAATTTATGTAAGATAAATTTATTATTCAAGATGAATACTTTTCGACCAAGTACATTGAAGTATGAAAGTGTAGGTTTCCTATAATTTCACAATTCATAAGGTGTTTTACTACGAAAAGGTATGATTAAAACTCTATTTATATTATAACAAGCATTACTATCAACTTCAACCCAAAAATGTTTAGAAATATAATATTTACTCATCTTGGTTCTAGTTATCTCATAAAAAATTTAATTTCCACTTTAAAAAACAACATTTTTATGGTTTCTTGTAGGTGACTAGTTATGAGTAATTCCTTTCATACTAAAAAAGTTTCAAAATATGAATTTTTAAATTCTCCTCCCTGATCATTATAAATAGTTATGAGTGGAAGGTTTTTTTCATTTTATATATGGGATCTAAAATAATTAAAATAAATAAAGCATCAGATTTCTTAGCATGAAAATAAACCCACATTAATTTAGTGTAATCATCAAATAATAAAAATACATAATATTTACCTCTAATACTTCCAGTTTATGTGGGTCCAAAAAGATCCATATGAAATAACATTAATATATTATATTTTGAGAAATCATTGATATATTTAAAACATGATTTATGATTCCATCTATATTGAAAAGGTTCAAAAATAGTTTAATAATCAAATATATGACCAGGTAGATCCTTAACAGGTCTTTTAATTTATAGTTTATATATATTACAATGGTTACAATGTCATAACATTATATTCAATAACCAAGATTAATCTTCCATTTCACTTAGACAAGGTTGATCTTGGATGATAAGGACTTCTGTGTCTAGTGTGTATGCATTGTCTTGCCTATTGGTAGAAAAAATATCTCATTTAAATTGTGTAAAAGCATTTATCATTCCTAAAATTCACAAGGTAAACTACATCACACAATTTGCATATTCTAGTTATGTTTTTCTTTATACCATTAACACATAACGCATTTCAAATTAATTTTTTTACTAGAATAACTATGATACATATACAAAAAATTTCTCAATGAGCAATATCTCCAAAAGTTACTTGTCCTCTTTTCATCTTGATAATCAATACAAAGAAGTTTTTGTTACCAAAAATATGTTGGGAACATCCACTATCCATGAACTATTTATTTCTGTTTGTACATTCATTATTTTCTAGAAAATAAGAGAGTTAGTATTTCAGATTCCAAAATTTTCTAGATGTGGAAATGTTAGATTGTAAAAAAAATTTAATCATAAATTTCCTGGAAAAAAAATAGTTATGAATACCGAAAGATTGGGTATTATTTAAAGAAAAATTTATTTCCCAATGAACACCAAACTGAATTTTTCTGAAAACATGTGCACTATGGGGAACCAAATAATCATTAAAAAATATGTTTGGAAGAGTATAACCAAATCATGAACTATTCCTTTAGGGAACATGTGAGAATATATTTTATCGATTTCATTCCATCCTAGGGTTTAATATGATAAATGTATCATAATGTTTAAAATATCACAATTTAGTATAATGACTAAATTCTTAAAATCAACGTCTATAATCTTGAGAGTATGGTTATTCTCTAAAACACTTTTCATAGAAATAACTCGTTTAAGATCCTTAGAATGTTTATCCTTCTCAGTGTTAACATCATTACGGATTTTAGAAATACATTCAAAATCAAACGTTTTCTGATCACGATCCACTGAAATATCTGATACATTGGTTAAAAAATAAATTCTAGAATTTTCATTCCCTATGATATTTTTTATCATACCAATTTCATTCTGAAGATTCCTAGTAATCCAAGAAACGTCTTTATAAGAAGGTAAAGATTTATCTTCACAGATGGAGATTCTACATCTGAAGACATATAATATTTATCATTAGTGTAATTTGTAAAAAAAATTTATATTAGTAATAGATTCACCATTGTGTACCTTTCCCATTTTAAAAATCAGTTTCAATATGTAGGTTGGCTTGTAGACCAATATTTTTTTTACAAGATGATTCATTCTATGAGGATTAATCGGATGAGTCACCATCATTGGAAATCTATGTATCATTATCATTCATTAATTTTTTTCCTTTTTCTTGTAATAAATATTTATATTTCCCTTAGAATTATATTATATTCTATCTTTTCTATTGAGAATGGGAAGATCTGGCCTGATATGTCCAACACTTTTGTATTCATAGAAAGTGACATCCTAATAATTGTTTACTTTTCATTTATTCTTAATATATATATATTGATGGAATTTATTTACAACAATATTGTTTATCCTCGGAGAAATATAAGCAAACTTATATTCAGAGTGTATAATTTAACTACACTAAGAAAGAATAGTGACATTCTTAGACATAGTACATGTTTCACATTCCATTGTTTTGTCTTCGGAAGTAGTAAAAGCTAAAATTACAATGAAATTATTCATCTTATTCATACCATCTTCTCATTTCATTCTCTTTTCATTCTGTGAGAGAGTAACAAATAGCTCATCAAGAGTATTTTGAGTAACATTCATGTTTTCATCAATGGATATTCTTTTTAATTTCAATTCATTTAGAATAATATCAATTATATTATCCACAAGTGTTTCCTCATCAAATCCATTCTCCACCATTGATTGTAGACTATTAATGATTCACATAAATAACTGTGGCACTTTTCAAACAAGTTCTCTAGAGGTAAAAAAAATATTTGATATTCAACTCACAACATAGCTCTTTTAGTTTCTATCATTTTGGAATTCACAAAATGTGTAACATCAATTTCCATCCAGATGCAATTTTCTGCTTCACAGGATGATATTTGACTATATATATTACTGGTCATGGAACCAAAAAAGTATTGTGTACCATGTAATTTTGTTGATATTCTGAATTTTTTGGTTGGTGAAGGTTTTGAAATCCTTTTATATAATTTTTTAGTCACCAAAAATCATAAAAAATAACTACTCTAGTGTTAATAACCAAAGTCATTATTCTATCACTCTAGTAATCATAATAATTACCTTCAAAAGTAGAAGGTCATGATGGATTAAGGTTATAAATGGACCAAACATTTACTCATTCTATTTTATAAGAAAATATCATTCTAATTAACATGTAAGCAGTAAAATATTATAAACATATATAAAAATCATAAAGAAAAATATAAACAATTAATTGTAAGAAAAAAAAGAATATATAATTAGAAAAAATTAGAGCAAAGAAACATAAAAGTGACTATAATTATTTTAGAGACCTCCTCTAATACTAATAGTAGGATCACAATAGTATTTGTAGATGCTAAATAACAAGAGAGGGATTCTAATTTTAAAAACTTTTGTTTTTAACCATAAGGAAAACTATGTATAAAACTGTTAAAAAAAGATAATTTTAGAAACTCTAAAATAATTCTATGAGATAGGCATGCTTAGGATCTAGAAATTTGTTCTAGAAATGAAACATAAAAAACTTTTACAAATGAAAATAATGCACCGTAAAGTGTATAGAATCATAATTATCAGAGTAAATAATAGTATAAGAAGGTTTAATAAATTTATAATTTTCAATAATTATTAATATACAATAGAAATAAAACTTGAATCAAAAATAATTTACAAGTTGGAAATATTTTCACCGAAATAAAATTGTATCCAACAACCTTGGATAAATATCTCATGATTTATACTTTCAAGAATGTATGTCATACCCACACTAGGGTAATCCCTCGATAGTAATATAAGTTTCTATCATTCTATTGTAGTAATCCCTTGATATTTAATGTATTTAACACCTCTGTCTTTATATCCCCAGAAGCCCTCGATTATACTCAATAACAATCAATGTCACATTAAGCTGGTTGAACGAGATGTTTAGAATAAACAAATCATGAGAGTCACTTCCCAGAAATTACATCACCTCATTTAATCAATAGATTAAAGTATCGATAATGAAATAATTTAAAGGAGTTCTTATTTAGTGGAAAGACATTAATTATTGTCTCTCTCCTCTAATGATCATAATTTACCATTAATTTCGAAGGGACATGTACATGTGTCACTCATCTGATGGTTAGTTAGAAATATATTGTACGACAACATTTCATACACACAAAATCTTTTGTAATGAAAAATGAATTATCTTAACTAATTTAAAATATATAGAGTCTACAGAAAAATAGAATTCGAAATATTATCATATTAAAAATTGGTTTCTATAAAACATGTATATTTGGATTATGTTTTTAAAATAGTTCGGAATCAGAAATTAATAGTTATTGGATTTTTAATTTTTAATGAATTCCAAATTATTATTTTAGAGAATTTAGAATATAAATTTCTGATCCTTCAGTGTCTGAATTTCAGAAAATTTGGAATACGAATTTCATGGAATTCATAGTATGATTTATAGAGAATTCAAAGTATGAATTTCATAGAAATTGGTGTTTTAATTTATTATAATTAAAGATATTAATTTATGAGAATTTAGAGTCTGACTTTTAGTGAATTCAGAGTCTGAAATTTAAAGAATTTGGAATCTGATTTTTGAGAATTATGAGTCTTAAAATAGAACACTCTATATGTGGGGAACTATAGGTTTCTGAGGTTTTAGATATGAATCCAAATTCTTTTTCTAATTAATAAAATGAGTTTTCTATGAGAAATTAAAAAATGGGGCAATGAAAGTAAATTTATGGGTCAAAATTATCTTAGAGAATGTACGTTTTTTTTAAGAAATCATTTTTTAGGGAAATGATATTTTCTTTACGGTTAAGTGTTTGTGATTTGAAAAACATAAATGAAAGGAAAAAAATAGTGGAAACCTTATTAACTCAAAAATAATGTGTATAATAGATATTATCTATGTCTTATTGATATATAGAGATAAAATTTGTGTGACTAAAAAAGAGAATGGTTGCTGTTTGATAAGGGAGAATAGGATAAAAAATATGAATTCAAGAAATTTTAGGATAATATTTACATCTAAATCATGTAAAAAGGTTCTATAATATATTATACTAGAATCTAAGTATTATATGAGTTTAATTGGATCATAAAATCAATATTTATATGTTAAAATTATATTTTAATTATTATATATTGGATTAACCCATTTGTTAATGAATTTAAACATATATTTACATATGAGTACTTCAAAAATTAATGTTTTATAATTTAAATTATAAGGACTAAATTGAATCATTAAAAAAAGGGATTAAATCTAAAATATTTCATATCCATTATTTCCTCTCAAAATATTTTCATTATTTTTAGAAAATTTATAAAATATTATTTTCATTAAATATAATTAGTGCCATTTTTTCCATTTTCAAATTAATTTATCTTCAAATATTAAAATAATTTTTTTACTAAAATATATAAAATAAAGAGATCATAATTATAATATATTAATGTATAAAATACATATTATATAATAATTTAACAAATGTTTTTTACAATTAATATTATTTGAATAAATTATTTTATATGTTTATTTATTGAATAATGTGTTGTCATTTCCTAATATGTTAAGGTAATTATTAAATCACTAAATTTAAATAAAAATTTACCATGATATAAAAATTAATTTGTATTTCTAATGAAAATTTAAAATAAAAAATATCCTCATATTAACGTATTAAAAAATTCAAAGTGTTATTAATGTCAACAGAGTGAAATTTTTCATTCATTCATTTCACAATGTAATATAAAGGAAAATATCAATGATAAATAGATCCATGTGGGTATATTTATAAGGATTGTTTAAAAATGGAAAAATTCAATTCAACAATAGGATAAAGTAATGTTTTAGAGAAATTATAAAGCCTTATATAAATGACTTAACCTCGTTTTACTTGTTTTAGCATTATGGATGTAAAAAAATATCCAAAAAGGACAAAAAATAAAAATGAAAAAAATAGATGAGACACATTTTCCTTATTTGAACTTTGAGTTTCCTATTATGGAATACATTTTAAAAAATCCAATTCATATAAATGGGAGAAAATAATTTTTGACAAAATTACAAATCCAAATGTAATTTTTTTTTTCAAAAAATATTTTTTATTTTTTAAAATAAACACTAGAAAAATTAAGGTATAGTGATGATTAAATAAATTAATTAGTCTAATTGAAGATAAATGTGGGTTATGTAGTTTTTTTATTTTTATCAAAGAATTATAGTATTTTCATGAGTAAAGTAAATTAGAGAATATAAAAATTTATATAATTATCACTATTCAATGAATAGAACTCTCTTTTTAGAAAAAAAAATGATAGTTTAAACTTATGATATATTTACATGATGAAAAAAAATTATATTATATAATATCAGAAGCATGATTTTAAACAATGTGTAGTGTCTAATGAGTTTTAGGAAATCAATTTTTTTAAGAGAAATATATCATAATATATTGGATTATTACATTATAACAAGGACTTCATAGAATATTTAATGTTATTTTTCCATTCCATATGAATGGTGTCACTAATTTTTTTTCCTTTTATTTCATTTAATTTTTTGGATATATCATTCTTTAGTTGTACATGATTATTCATTTTTTTTGATTATTTATTTTTTTCATATCATTTATACTATTATAATGTTATAATTCATTCCAATATATGTTACACCTTACTGGGAAATAATGATCTAGCTTATTATTTTCCATTCTCAAGGAATCAATGGGGAACTATGTGTAATTATAATATATATGGTGAAAGGGATAATAATATTATTGTAATGTTTTTATATTTTATTTTATGATTTATAATGTAATATATATATATATATATATCAAAAAATTTAGGCATAAAAATGTGGACGCAACATGAAAATTATTGATTTCTAAGTTCATAACCATCGTTTTTTAATAAATAATTGATATTAAGTGGATTTTTGGATTATATTTATATGAACATTTATTTATTTTCCTATATTTATAAACATTATTTATTTATAACATTGTTGATATTTTAATACAACATGTATTTTGAATGATTAAATAATTATGGAATAATTTTTCAAATTGTTTTGTGGTAAAATAACATTAGAATCCAACCCCTTGGTTGGGATCCCATATTTTAGATAATGATCATATTTTGAAAAATAACTTTCCTGAAGAGATCTCACATTTGGGAATCGTACTTTTCGTCTATTAATATCATATTAGTATTGAATATCACAATTTTTTTATATTTGGTTGGAATAAAACATACATTAAGAACGGAATTTTCGAGTTATCCACACATAGAGAACAAATAGATTGAATTAATTGTCCATAATATTTAAAAATTGTGTTTTTGAGATTCATTGATGATTTCACTAGTTAAATTATCACATTAAATAATGTAAAATTTTGTTTCAGTGGATTATCATCAATTGAATAATTCTTTTTAAAATTTGAGGGATGTTATGATTTTTCATGGTTGATTAATTTAATATTTCAAATAAAATTTACATTTTCATGTTTACTAATTATCTAGAAATTTTTACGGATCCTTTTAAACATAATTAAATCTAACCATTTTGTATATTCGTAATGGATTTATCTAACTGTTATATTTGAGTAAAATATTTTTTTAAAACACTTATTTTTTCAATGATCTATAAGTAAAATCTCATTAATATTACATCTGAATCATATTTATATCATTATAATTATCTGTAATGTTATATCTATTTTATTATTTATCTATAGTCATTTGGTGATGTGTTATTAGGGATATCCTTTAGAGATGAAAATGTTATAGATTCTTCTATGTGTTTTTATTAATTATGAAAAAACATTCCTTCATCTGATGTTTAATATAAATACATTTAACCAAGAAATTAAAGATAATCATTAAATAATTTTTTTTAATATTTTACTATTTATATAAAAATATATTCATCTATTATTTTCAACTTCTATACATGATCACTTTCATTAAAAAAAATTCAAATTAAATAAATTTCATTTTTTTCAATGAACGTGGATTTATAGTGTTTTGAGGATGGATTTTTGACTTATTATAACATTTTAAATATATTTTACTAAATGTTTCATCTTAATTAAATTAGGTATATATATCCCTTGGAAATTGATATTCTATTTGTAGTCCTCATGATATCGATGAGAGTGTTGTTGGGCTAAAATAAAAAACATTCATGCCAAAAACCACTATATGTTTTTCCTATCGATTTTACACTACCAAATATGTTGAATAGAAGTGAAAAAGAATAATTTCCATGTCATAATGAGTTATTTTAAAAATCTAAATGTGATTTTGTATGGACACAATTCACCCCTCTCGAGTGTTTTCCACAATTCTAAATCTATAGTTCCTATCAAAGTAATGTTATTTTGGAATTATATTACGTTTTAGAATTATTGAGTTATGTATCCATATAATGAAATATGTCAATGGATAAATGAAAAGATAAAATATCAATGATTAGGGGTCAATATTTAAAAGATGAAAATTAGGGACGTGGTAATGATCAAATAGTTGTTTATTTTATTAATTTAAATTTAAAATTATATATAATTCCTTTTAAACCGTACAAAATTTTATATAATGATATTGAATAATGGGAATCAAATAATACAGTTGAATATGATTTAATTCAGGGGCAATGTATTAAATCATTAGTGGAATTTCTCCATATGAATTAAATTTTTTCTCTCAATCTGATAATACCTCTTCATTGTGGTCGACAACAACTATTTCATATGAAGCGAGTGAAAATATCAAAAACTATGGTGTAATAAATCTCAAATAAATATTTATAATATTAGAATGATTAATGTGAATGTATCAACCAGAATAATATTATATTCATTTAAATTTTCCAAAAAATATTTGTCATGGGAAGATAATTTATATAAACAAATTATTTTTCAATGGTACAATGAGTTTTACCCTCTGAGGGGAATGTAATATCTTCTATAATAAAGTAGTCAACTCTTATTAAAGCTTGAAAAATATGGAATTTATTTAAAATCTCATTATTTAATAAGATAAAATTTAATAAATTTATAAGGATCAAATTATTATCAAAAATTTAATTTCATCCCTCAATGTCACTTTTTTAGAAAAGTTAAAATAAGATAAAAATATATATTATATTATCCTTTGATTCAAGTATTATCAAATCATTCATGTTTTTTATAATCTATTTATAATCATACTCCACATTCTATAAGATTCATAAAATTTTATAAAAATATTACCTGGTTTAATATAACATAAAATTGATTCAAGAGAATTTTCCAATTTCTAATGTAAATAAAATGATAGGATGTAATGTAGCTTGGGAATATCAAACATGATCTCCCGAAGTAGAAAGATAAAATAAAAATACAGAAAATGGAAATGAATATCCAAATGAAAGCTGAGTATGAGAATATAGGTTAAAGGTTAAGAAGTATACCATTATTATATATTAATATTCCAATAATTCCTTATGTTCTAAATCTAAATAATATTATTCATATTTGAAAAATATATGGGAATTAGTGATAAATAATTTAACATTAATACTTATTATTTTTCGTCATAAAAATCTAATTCATAAATTATATATAATGAAAAATTAGTTAACTAATTCTGCTTCTTGATGAAAAATATGATTCTATTAATAGAAATCATAAATCTCTGAAAAATAAGCACAATTATCTTCTAATCCGAAGGATACAATTCATAAACATCATATGAAATTGACTTAAAAGGAAAAAATTATTTAATATATATAAATATATATTTATAATTAATGAGTTGAATTCGAAATTATAATATTTTATATTTTCTTAAAATGACTTAAATAAAGGACATGATTTTTAAAATAAGGTTCCTTTAAGGATTTATTGAACTATATAATGATTGGAAATATTTAGTAAATTTTGAAACCCCATTTATATATATAATTCTTTTTGTTACTATTCCAAAGAAACATCAATATTATAATTTTGCATATATTTATTTTGGTATTAATGGTTATTGTACTAATAATTGATTCATAAGAAATCAACATGTAAATAGTGTCAATAAAAATTATATTACATGAAACATATCAAAACCAATTTATATAATTTATATAATAGTTAAATATATATTGTTTTCTATATCACTACTTAATAATTCTACAAGACCTAAAAACATTTAAGAATCAATAGAAAATTCATGTTGGATAATTTTTATCTATGATAAACCTCTGAAAAAATTAAATATGTTTTATTGATTGTGATAATTCAAAGAAAATGGTTTGATTCTATTCTAAATTTCGTGAACTATTTAAAGTGGAAATATTACCCATTAATTTTAATGATAATTTTTGCGGAATGACCAATGGAGTTGTTTTGTTCATTGATCTTTGTAATAACCTAATAAAAAGGAGCATCTATGATAATGGTTTTAAGAATAACAAAATTATTATTTCTCAACTATAGGATGATTTTATGTATATATTTATCAAATGAATATTTTTCTATATTTAAGGATAAACTAATTATCTTTAAAAATCCTGGAAAATTATTATTTTTTATTTAGTCCATTGTTACTTGTACGATATAAATGTGATATATTTCAAAATTAAGATAAGTGAATTCGAGATATTAAAAGGAAGGATTGTTGATTGAAATATATTTTCCAAAGAAAATTTCTCTATGAACAAGTTATTATCTTATCCACCATGTCATTATTATGATGGGAAATGATTATCTGATTCATATCAAATAAAAAAGTAATAGAAAATCTCTTTTAAAAACATCAATAAATATGAAATATCTAATACTTCTGAAATTATCCACATGAATTAATTTCACCCTATAGTGTGGGAAGATAAGCTAAAAGATTAATTTTTTATGTGTGTATTGATTATTTATCTAGATTTAAATTTTTCCCTTTTTTCATGTCCAATGGATAATATTTTTGGTCTTTATTAGTTTTTATAAGTTTTATCAAAATTAAAACAATTATAATTTAATTTCATTGATAAGTCACAAGAGGGTATAATATAAGAATAAATATATTAAATATTTTATCTTAAATATGTGTATTAATTAATCATTTTCGTCAGCATGAACAACAAAATATTATTGAATTATAGAATAATGAAATAGAACAACTCATCAAATGTGTAGAGCTATTTTAAATAATTATAAATTATATAGTTATTTTTATTAAAAAAACCTTCTATATGGGGTAGTTGATAATTATTATTTGTAATTTTCTTGTTGGGATCATAATAATCAATGAAATGATGTTTTGAACAATATTTCATCTTAGGAAATAGAATAGGTGCAGAAATTGATGACACAATAAGGAATATTAATCCCTTATGAATATTTTTCAGAATATACATCCATAATAACTATATATCAATATCTTCCATCCAATTGGAGACCATGAAATAGGTTTAAACCTCATAATAATTCTATTCAAAACATACTTTAAATATTTTTAGGAAATCTAGGAAAATATTATAGAATGAAATCAACAAACTCCCATATAATTGGAATATACGAAAATTTTTGTTTCTCAAAATCCATTGGAGAAAAATTCCCTCCATGGATATGAATAAAAAACTATAAGATATAATTATTTTATATTTGAATTTATTTTTTATCTTTTCACCAATAAATTTTTATAGAAAAATTTTTAATATTAAATGTGACTTCCCTTCCATAAAAACTGAATTGATATCTATATAAATTAATCTTATAATGGCATAAAATCTATATAAATTCATCATCAGAGAGAATCATATGGTTTGTAGGAATAAAATTCCTAGAAAAAACTAACTAGAGTGGAATAATATACATAATATGTCACCCTAATACCATTAATAATTATCACAACAAACTCCACATAAAATCATTAATTTGGTGATTTTATACCCTTAGAAAATTGTATATAAATAAATTATTAGGTTGATCTATAATTAAATAATATTCAATATTCTATAATATTGATTATAAATGAACTATTCACCATGTGAATCTCTTAACACACACATCTTTAATTGAACACATGATATTTAATTTTTTTAATGGTATTAATAACTTAATGATCCCATTTATGCCCAAATTGGAATAATTTCTATACTCCATATATTTCTATCATTAGAGACTAGGTGGTGCATTAATTTTTATATTACATTCTTAAATTATATCAACTAGAATTATCATCTCCATGAAATGAATTTAAACAAATATTTTATCATTTAAAGTACCTTAGACTCTAATATACCTTTATGTTTCTTCAAACATCTATAATGTATAGATGACTTAAACAAGAATCATGCCATATTTTTCTTGTAAAATTATCCACATAGGTACCAACATATTCAACCTACTTATTCTTTTTCTGAACGAATTACATATCCCTTCATGATATAAAATATGATTGAAACACCTACTAATAAATATATTCTTATTTTCATCCCATTCCATTGATTCAACTTCATCCTCATTCCAAATATTCATAATAAAATTCCACTATTGATAATTTTTTCATTCAAATTATAGATGGATTTTAAAACAATTTTTTTAGAGAACTAAAGAAAATAAAATATTTTCATAATTTTACTAATGCATCACTAATAAACGATTGGATCTAATTAAAAAATAAAGTAAATTATATTTTTTTCCAATCAAATACATAATAATACATTATTACCGACATTTATTTTATGGAATCTAAATATGATATACAACCTGATAATGTTACATGAGCATAGAAACCGTTTTTTTATTCCAAATGATTATTCATTTGGGTTTCATGTCTAAAATAATTACACTATCCATCACATCCATTCATTGAAATATTTTTTTACTTCAGACAACTGATTAAAAAAATATAAGTTAACGAATACAATTTTAATAAATAGATATGTTTATCAAAAATTATGAAATAATTTTCAAAGGATAACTATATCTTGAATCATTAGTTTTAACTGATAGAAAAATACATATAAAATAGGTCATATATGGTTATTGTCTATTTAAATCATTCATAAGGGAACATAATGAAAATTTCAATTAATCCAAACATTTCTCTGAAGACTGTACAGCTATGTGTGTAATCATAAGTAGATCATCTTGTAACTATGACTATTGAGTTAATAATCAATCCTATATTTTTAATTTTATTATACCTCGATACATATTTTCCATAAATGTACCCTTTTTCTGGTATTTAGATGGCGATATTTTTTTTTTGGAAAATAAAATAATTTCTACCTAACCAAAACATTAGGATGTTTTCAAATACTATTATTATTCCAATGGTTTTCACAAAATTTGTATAAACCAAATATCTAATAATCTTAGTTGAACAAATATTCCCATAAATAAATATTACATAATTTTAGATGATCATTCATTCAATATAATAACATTAAATCCACTAAAACTCTTAATGTTTTAATTTACATGGATACATGATACATAAAGAAATATTTAGGTAAAATATTATTCATTTATCATATTTTTATACTCATATTGTATAATTACTGATATATCATACATGAAACCATTATTTATAACCTATGAAAAAAATCACAACAATTGGTGAGTATAGATTGACATATTGGGTAATCATGGGAGACATTGGTTGATAATCATGTGAAATAATAAGATAATCATACGGTTATGGGTTGATGATCCCAACATATAATGTTAATACCAAATCAATCATATATCATAATCATGTTTCATTAGAAAAAAATTATATTCTCAAAAAATATGAATCATAAGAGAGATAAAAAATCAAAAAGAATCATCAACATCAATTTAAAATAATTTGAAAAAAATAATTTCATAAAATTGTGGGACAATCATAGAAATAGAAATAATTTATTATTTTAGGGAAAAATATTGATTCCATTAAATCATAATAGACCAGGAATCAAAAAATGATCCCATATCATAATGGATCAGACATAACCACATGATTCCCATATCATAATGGATCTGAAATAGTGACCTTTTCCACATAGAGGATTAAACACATCAACTGGATATCATAATTATCATGTGATATTTAATGTTTTACCCAATAAATTATAGTGATATATAATATTGGGCCTACCTGTCACATAACAATCTACACATATGTGTTCCATATGATCATAACGCATTCAATATTTGTTCCAACTAATTAATTTTTGCAGGTCTGTGGAATCTCCCTTTGCTCTAGTTTTGCATTATTCTCTCAGTAAAGGGAAGATGCAGATCAAATCTTCCGTATTTGTGCAGCAGCTTCAGCATTATAGAGGGTGGTTGCTAATATTTTTGAAGTTGTTATGCCTCAAACCAACTCAATATGTGTATTAATTAAGAGCTAGAATTTTCTAAAATTATCCCTGCAAATCTGATATTTTTTTCACGTTGTGGTGGAGGACACAATTCATTTTATCTGGTATTAGAGGAACAAATTCAGTCATGAGTCACAGCCTTTTCGGGTTGGTGCTGGTCTTGTAGGAATCCTTGCTGTTCTGTGTGAGATGGGAACACATAAAGGTGTGATTTTCTATTATTCAATTAATGATTTATCTGTGTTTAATCGGATAGTGATTAAAGGTAATTTTCGACATCCTTTTATGACAATGGAAGTTATCTGGCAAGAACATTTATGTGGGTGGATTAAAGTTAACTCTGATGGTTCTTCAAGGGTAAATCCAGGCCCCTCTGGTTTTGGTGCATTCGTTAGGGATTATCAGAGGAATTATCTTGGATGTATTCATGGCTCATGTTGTATTGCCTCCGCTCTTGAAGCCGAGATGCTTGGTGTTATTGTGGCTATAGAGAATGTGGAAGCACGAAGTTGGGACAAGATTTTGATTGAGTGTGACTCTATGACTATTCTTTTTGCTTTCTGAACTGGGTCTATTCACCTTTCCTGGAAGCTCACTAATAGTTGCATTAGATGCCTGGATTCTCTTTTCTGAAAGGATCACTTTGTTACTCATGTTTATAGAGATTCAAATGAGTTGATATATTGGCTTACTAATAAGGGTGTGAATGGTAATGATTATCTCTGGTTTGATCATGTGACAGATGATCTCCTTTCTCTCTATAGAAAGGATCTTTGTAAATATTCTTCATTCAGACTTTTGTAAGTATTCTTTTCTACTAATATAGGGGTCTTTATTTTCTTAGCAGGATCTCAGTTTGTTTAAAAAAATATAATGTTAAAATTAAAAGGATTTCTCAAAAGGTCACCATTTCACCAATGTGTAACTCATGGAAAATAAAAATGTTTCATAAAAATTTCATCACTTTATCATTGCATAACCCATGGGAAATGAATGGGTTTTATAAAAATCTTATCACATAATATTAAATCATGAAGATAAATTATTATGATAGTAAAATTGAATGATATTCCTATTTAAAGATAAATAACATAAGTGGTAGTTATAATAGATATAAAATATCATTCATGTATCCTAGTAATATTTCTTCATGAAAATGCACATTTATTTTTGAAACTAATTATTTAAAATAAAATAAAAATTAATGAAAACAATATCATTGAAATTAAGCATGAAATAATGATATCAAAGATTCCAATCATCGACCATCCATGATGGTAAATATTTTTTTTCATCACATAATCAATAAAATGATGGTTTTATTAGTAGATTTACTAAAAGAAGATTATTCTGGAAATATATATATATATATATATATATACCTTTTAAAAAAAATTTAAAAATTATAAAATTTTAATATTAAAAATAATTTTATTTTCAAAATATTTTATTAATTTATCTAAATTACGTGGATATGAAATATAATTTTTCCCAACAAAATATTTGGAAATAAAATCATCTTTTCTTAAAAATAATTTTTGAACCATTTTTTTATAAATATTGTAAAATGGTTCCAAACATCAATATTTTAGAAATTAAAAGTGGATGAAATTTTTTTGATTAATTAATATGATAGTGATCGTACAAAATTTTCAATGTATATTCTATCAAAAACAATTTCAATTAAAATTAGGTTAAAACAAAAATTCATTTACTCAAGAATATTTTTTCTTCAAATGAATTTTAAAAATCACTAGAATGTATTTAGATATATTATACATGTATTAGATAGCCATATTAATATATTTCATACCTTATATAATTTACAAACGACATCTGAACACCCATTTATTATAAATTTGTGAATGAAATCACGGATATTAGTGATGAGTACTTCATTTTACAGAAATGTATTTATTAGACATCCATATTTATTAAAATTAGATGCTTATTCAAGAATATTCCTAATCTTAATTGTTTAATGTATTGAATATTTAATAATTATATATACATTAATAACTTTTCATATAATGCGGTGATGCAAAATGAATCACATCACTTTAATGAGACAATAATCTGTAAGATAAAGAGAATGTTGTTTTCCACATTCTAAATGATGGAATAAAATAAAATTAAATAAAAATTAACCATTAATGAATAGTTATTATATAAAAATTAAAATACAAATTTTGTGAATCATTAATTATAATATTCAATTTGATGTGGTAATAAAAAATAAAATTCATTTCTTCAAAATGCTAGTAGTCTACAGTTATATCCAAATGATGTTTTCTTTTCAAATATGATGGAATATTACTGAATATTTTTTTATTATGTAATAAAAATACACTATATTTTATATAATGAATTTATAATATAGACCATATGTATTAGAAGGGATGTCATAGATTTATATGAGGTTAAAGAATAAATAAAATGGAATGTACTCAGTTAAGAGTTATTATTCTTTATGGTTTTTTATTTTTTGTCTTACTACTTATAACATGAAATAATGGTTTTATTGAATCAAAAAAATATATAGTATGTGGTTAAGGAATGATTGATTAAATTATGGATTTTCTTTGATGAAACAAATGTCATAATATTTGTGAATAAAGGAGGAGAGATGATGCTATTTTATAAACTATGAGAGGGGAACCCATATAACTACATAATGTATTAAAATAATTTTGTTAAATTAATATTTAAATAATTTAAAATTTATTTATTTAGAATATGTGAAAAATATAATTAAAAATAATATCATCCAATAATATGTATAGAAATTTAATTGATTTTTTTACACTTATCACTTTGTTTTAACCCGCATTAGCCATTTTGACAATTAATAAAATATAAATTTTTTATTCTCTTTAAGGGTCTACAATGATACATGAAAATAAAAAGTGATCTATTGGTGAATTATTTTTAATATATTAGAATATATAAAATTCATTTGGCTGATGATACAATTTTTATAAAATTTAGTTCCTCAAATTATATACTATTTATCATAAGATACCTTTAAAGTATTTTTCATGAGTATAAAAAAAATTTAATTTAACGAAAACTTGTTAAATATGGAATTCAAACATTTTTTTAAACGAATATATTATAATAATTTAATATGAAAATTTATTTGACAACTATAATTTATCCATTTTATATTACATTTAATATTTTAATTCGTTTGATATTTTTCTATTATTTTAATAAATATTGATTTGGTTTTTTTTAATCATTTAAGATTGTTATTAGATAATTAAAAACATAAAAAACATGATAATAGAAATAAATTATACATTTAACTAAAAAAATTTAATTGATTTTTTTTTGTTTTATACATAAGAAATTTTAACATAAATTTTAAATCCATGAGAGTGACATTCTATATTTATCAATTTTTTAATATAATATAATGTTTTAAATCATTGAAAATGGGTCGAAGAATCAATATATTCTAAGCTAAGATGAGTGTGGATGAACTAGACTCTTCCAATATGATATAAGTAAATGTTAGATAAATTATAAAGCATAATCCTGATTTTTTAACCCTGATTTCCCAATTTTAACCTTACAGTGGAGAAAAATATATAACAATAAAATTCATAATGACATAAAATAAAAGGGTAATATATATCAATTATGAAACTTATGTCCTGAAATATTGAATTATTTTTATGATTCCATTTCTGTATTTTATACGAATCCTTTTTAATATATTCACATAATATATTATAAACATCAATTTTTTTTAGAAAATATCATTTTTATGCTTAAAAATATATTTATTCTCTTCCCATGAATTGATAAAAATTGATTAATTTAAAATTATTTTATATTATATATGACATAAAAATTTTAAAATAATAATATACCAATAGGGATAAAATTAATTTCATAACATAAATAAACATTGAATCTAAAAAATATTTTTCCAAAAAAAACCACTATTACAATGATATGATTCTATTTTAATTTATAGTAAATTTATATGTGTCTAAGGATTAAATATTGACAATTAATTTATTCTAATCTGTACACATCAATCTATTTGAAATTAAATTTTACTACATCGTGTTTCATTTAAAATTGGATTTTCTTATAAAAAATGTATCATTGAAATGAAATTCATTTATTGGGAACTATATCCTAAAATATATCTATTTCACATACTTACATTCAGTTGAATAGTGACGATTAACATGATATTATCATTTTTGAGGGGCTTGTCTTGTATGAAAATGTCTTCTGAGAAATATTTCATGTGAATGACTAGTTGGTCGATATTTTGTATGACATATTTGTGAGACCCTCGGGTATATTGATTAGATAAATATATTTCATGAGATATATGGAAGGGAAACTAGGTTTGTTTACAATGAGAAATGATTTTTGGTCTATTTTGGAGAAACTATTGACATTGAAATGTATCATAAGACACTAGTGACCCGAATTATATGACTCGGTAGCAGAACATGTTACGATGCTCATGGAGAGACGGTTGTTACATATATGTATAACATTAAAAATATGATACATCTTGTTTATGGGTTACATAAATACTTGAATCATCCCTAAATCCTTTTATTTATGTTATTGGATCACATGAGGTGTTATTGGGTATATGATCCTGTCTTGGGAATGTCTTTGTATTTTGTGATGATGAGAAAATTGAGTTCTAGTGCCTTATATTCTAGTTTAGGTTTGAATTGATGGAACTATAGGATGAATAACCCTAATTATTGTTTCATTATTTTTAGATGCATGGTGAGATAATCGGTGTGTAATTGTGCCTATTTGGAAATCATTGTGTCAGTGGGTGATCATTACTAGAGCATGGTAGAATTGATATTAATAATTTGGTAAAGGGGAATAGTTATGGATCATGATTGATATAAATGTCATTTTAGGATACCTGGATATGTATTTTATTTGGTGAGTGATCCTATTACCGATTGTTTTTATCCCATTGGAATTTTATTCATCCGTTGTGTTAATGTGTAATAATATAATTTCCCCACTAATATTTATTTGGATTAGATCATGGTAGTATTTGTGGGTTAGATATGGTCTCAATATAATTATGATTTATTGAGGTGTAATGACTATGATCAGGAAATTTGAGTAGAAAAAATATTATGGCCATGTAATCAAATAGATTTGATGGAACTGGAGATGTATCCCTTGTAGTGAATGAAGATACCATGGATAGATATGAATTTATTTGGGGGATAATGAATCATATTTTTTGGTAACCTTTTTAGGTTCTACTTGAAGAGTTGAATAATGTAATAAATATAGTTTGTATTTCACCATTGAGTGTTAGAGGTTTTGACCCATATTATAGATGGAAATTTCTACAAGTATTGATGATGGTGTACATGGTATGTTTTAAATTCGAGAAGATTGGTGTTTTTTGAGGGAGGCCGAGTATCAGAAGGTATAACATTCCATTCATTACATATTACATTGGATAATTTATGTTACATGTATCTACAGAAACATAATTACGTTGTTTCTAATGTGAATAGAGTGATTGATTAATGATTGTGGTGGAATTTATATGTAGTTAATTAGATGAAACCATTATTGTTATGGTTTGATGGTGAATAGAAGATAATGAGTATAAGTGAGATGATGTATGAATTTTATTAATTTTTATAGACCTAGTAATGAATTCCTCTATAATCCAAGGGAATGTCAGGTCAATGAAAGAACAATGCCCACATTGAGATAATTACAGATGATGTGGTTTGTCACTGATTCAACAATATAAATTACACAGGACGAAAAGTACCAACGTCATTGTGTGTGTAAGATGATATTAGGGTGAAATATTTATTTAAGGAATGATAATCAACAAATTAACAGTGGATTAAT
The DNA here is from genome assembly GCA_963277665.1 of Viscum album. Classification (NCBI taxonomy): domain Eukaryota; kingdom Viridiplantae; phylum Streptophyta; class Magnoliopsida; order Santalales; family Viscaceae; genus Viscum; species Viscum album. The sequence continues at coordinate 527,894,722 of OY728121.1, read as the reverse complement.
GAGTATGGTAATGAAATTTATTTAATGATTCACTAGATTACTTGTAACTATTTTTTTATAAGATTTTGCATGTTAGTGTGGAAACTATACTAATCTTATCAATTGGTTACAAGGAAGTTATTTTAGATACGTTATTCCAATGGTTAAGATAGATATGGATCACTATTGGACATTAATAATGGAGTCTCATAGAGTAGAGTTCCCCAATATAATTATGTTTTATTTATTTATTTTTGTATGCCAGGAAATTTTTATATACTATTGAGTTCCATATAGGTGTTTTAGAGATTATTAAAAGTGGTTACATATTAAAAAATAATTTGAGTACCCGTGTTATTATAGTTATCCAATGAAATCCAGTTCAATATTTAGGGGTGGAACATTCTGACATGATAAAAAATAATGATTATAGTGTTTTTAATTTGTGATCAAACATAATTCATATGAGAGAGATATATTATGATGGGGATATTATAATACCCTGTATCTTTATGGGATGTGAGAATGAATCGAAATTTAAATTTTTAACCTTTAGTTATTTTGAGGGGGAATATGATAATTTTCCTAAAATATGTCCTGAGTATATTTTTTAGATAATCTCATTGATCTTATAATTTATTGTTTTCATCTAGGATAGATTAATTGAGATTCAGAGCATGGTGAATTTTTTAAAATTGATTAATATTTATTATATAAAAATTAACTATTGGACATGGTATATTTTATATATATCTAGAATGGAGACCCATATTTTAATTCTTGAACTACTATTTATTGTTGGAAAAGAGAGTATCAACATGGAATGTTTTAAACTATCTCCTCGTTTTGGATCAAGGGTTGGGTCTCTTAATTTTATATCATTAAATTACATTAATTGTTTTTTTAATCAAAATTACTATGTTATCTGGATGACTAAGTACCCCTAAAAATTGTTTTTTATATTTATGTATAAACATTGGTATTTTGATGATAACATGGATTTTTATTCAACAATCCCAATAATATGGAGTTTATATTAATAAAAACTAGAATTTTTTATTTATATTTATTAAGGGTTGATGAAAACGAGGGAAATATGTATATTTCATGATGGAAATATGTTTTGAGGAGAAATGGGGTTAGGATGAATAAACTTCTAGTCATCTCATCTAGGGGTATATTCCATGCGGTATACAAATCTAGACCCTATGGAGAGAAAATGTCTAGATATTTTGTGGGTTACATGGGTAGAATTATTATATGTAACATGTTGCGAAAAAAAATTGTGGTTTACACATCATGTGTGTTCAGTGCATGGAATATTGAATATATTTACATGCCGGGATTGGATGAGATACTCTACCAGAGTGGTATGTTTTGAGGGCATTCAATATACTCAATGGTTCATGTCATGTGGTAACCCATTTGAGTAGTATTCTTTATTTTGTTCCATGATATTAGAATTAGTGACCCATAGAGTCATTTTAGTGTATTTTTTAGTGTGTTATGTGATTTCATGAAAATATTAGTGACTTATGGTCTTTTAATAGTGGAATCAGTGATGAAAAAGTGGGTTTATAGTGTTTTCCTAATTATGATAAATTATGGGATCTTCTTAGGGAACATTTGTGATGGGATATTGGGGAGGTAATGAGAATAATTTTATGACCATGCATGATATTTCCAAGGTCCATAGTTAGGATCAAAACAATTTTAATGTGAGTCCATAATGAGGATTTGGGTTATCCTTTTAGTGTCTCACTTGATTAGAACATATATTCTATGATTACACAATTCAAGTTTGATATCAATGGTGTTGATATATGATATCCTATTATAAGAAAAGAGGACCCTATAATATTTTATTAGATTGTGGTGTGATATATATTTTGGAATCCTTGTTGGATTTTATTTTGATTTCGATATAGGGGACCTGGTGGGTGCCCTATTCATATTTTCACCTCGTAATGGGTGTGCGAGATGATGAGTATAGATGATTTTTGATGTATCCCTCGAACTCAAATTGATAATATATTCTGATGTGGATAATGTATTATATTAAATGACTTGGGGGAGATATACTACAAATAAATAGGTAATGATCTATGTGGGATACATAGTTTATGATTATAGGATTTATCAATTGAGCATCATTTTAATAATTTACATTTATTTTCTTCTATAAATTTAAAAAACACTAGTTAGATTCTAATAATGGGTATTTGTGTAAGAAATCCTTGGACATGATACATAGTTTCAAAATAAGGTTTTGGGTGATTTTAATATTTTCAAGGAATTGGATGATTCACGGTTTTTGAATGACTTGGATATACACCTTATATTAATATTATAATCTGTATAAGATGCCTTCAGTCTTTTTATATGATCCAAAGAAAACATGTTTTGGTTTTCATTGGATAGAATTATTCAATATAAAAATAGATGTTTCAGATTCCTTGTTTATAATATATGGATCTAAATGATACATGGTAAAGGACTCCCTCTATATGTTCCCTATATCCATATGATACATAGTTTACGATTCCATTGATATAAATAACTGAATATGATGATACAGAGTTTTTTATTCCTTGGATTCACTAATTAGATACGGTTGATTTTTTGTTTTCGAATCCTTATATATATTAAATGTAATTGGATTCTATAATATATATTTTTTGACAATGTATTGGTTGGAACAGTTTTTCATCATGCTCAAAAAAACAATGTCAGAGGCTGAAGAAGATATGGTTGATCCCAGGATTCATGTATGATCCTAAGGATCATCAAAGGATCATTTATTAATATTATTCTATTTTTATCCAGATATATATTTGTATCATGTGTGTAATCACTTTTCAGGAAAATATATAATATATAGACTATTGTTGGTGGAAAATGAAAAATTATTTTCTCAACCATGCTAGAGATTCTCATGTGAAATTTACAATTTCATTTATCCATTAATGTTGAGAACTAGACGTGGATGATATTAAGTAGAGGATCATATTTTCATTATTGGCATAGACGAATCCCATATGGAATTGGAGACTATTTTTTGGTACATCAATGAGATAGTAGTAGACCCCTTTTTTATTTTGTGTTTACATGTTCATTATATATGTGATCAGTCCAGTGGGTGGTATGTATTATTATAGCACGATCATGATTTATTAAAACAAAGTTCATTTATTATTATTAATATAAATTTATTTATGTATAGAATTTTATGTATTATAGAAGTACGAACCCGGTTTTTTCAATAAAAGAATTCGGAATATTCTTGTTGTTATTCTAGAGCAGTTACTTGAGACGGCGTGCGATTCCGAGCCCTGGTGTCACCAGAATTAAAATTTCAGTGCGTTCACACTGGGCACACCAAATAAATGGGATAAATCCTAAATGGTAATTCAGATCCTAAATATGAGAATATAGATGGGTCCAAAATGGAGTGTTTACCCTAGGAACGACATAGAACATGTCAGCGCGGGATGTTGGGACCCCTCACCCGTTACTGGAACGTTAAATGGATAAATAAAATAATTAATTTCTTCATTTAATGGTTAAATTATATTATCTATTAAACGGTTTCTTGGATGGGAAAACCAAGGGCACCGTTGAGTCCGGAGCATTCCATCCACCCTAGGAGTGGAGTAATTTTCACAGGCGTGGGTCTTCAGTGAAAAATGCTGCCAGGGGCGTTCTCGTAATTTAGTGGCTTCAGACATTAAATTTTATAGCTTTTGAAAGGGGGCGTGGATTAAAATTCCGAGATAGCCATTGTTCTCAGGAGGAGGTGTTTACCTTTGTGGCGGCATAATCTTGACTGCTCCGGAGGTTTCAGAAGCGGGTAATTTTGGGAGGTAATCATTAATAAAAACGTAAATTATATTTAATTGTAATTTTCCTCCCATCTCTCTCATTTTTCCCTTGGTACTTCCTCTGGAGACACCCTCTCAAGGAGAGATCCTCCTCAACCCCTCCTCCTCCATCTCCAATCAAGGAGATCTCGGCTACATCATGGGTGGATCGAGAACAAGGAATCGGGCTACGCCCAAAGAGGTAGGATCTTATCGTTTCGTTTAAAATTACCGCATCTATTTTGAGCATGAATTGTTTCATCGAACCTTTGTTTAATTTCCACGAAAATCCCATGAATGCATATTATATTTATTGAGCTTTCTGATGCATATTTCGGATTTAAAATTCATGCTTCGAGGCGATCGTAATCATCCGAAGAAGATCCGCGGGATTTGAATGTTTTCTTGCAGGGTTCCATTGGGGGAGGGGCTCTATAATGGAAGAGTCTTGGGATTTGGTAGTGGTGCGAGCTTTAGAGGTGACGTGGGCTCAGGTGGAGGCAGAATCATCCGACATGGCGCTGGTGTGTGGCTCCTCAGGTGGGCGAATCAGGAGGACCGACCGGTTGTGTCGGCCGGTTGACGCAAGAGACCGGGGTCGCGCGACCCCGGGGTGAGGAGCGAACCCTCAAAGTGTGGGTGTATGTTGGAGTAGCGAGACATGATGAGATAGTATGGGAGTTGAAGCGGCCTTCCCGCGCAGTGAACCGCGGGCCGATCCAGGTAGTGGGTGGGCCGACTGAACTGGCCCGACCCAACCCGTTTCGTTCAATCAACACTAGAACACTCTTAATTTTCAAATAGTAAATCAGATTCACGTGCCATCTACGACGATGAGTTCCTTGGATTGATTTGGACATTTTGAGATGGTCTCGAGAATTTTTAATTCATGATATAGGGGTCTTGGTGGTGTGACATGCCACTATGTGGCTTGAAGTTTTATCGGGGGTTCATGTTTCAAGCATCACAGACACATCTAAAATCCGATTTAAGGGTATTTAGTGGAATTGAGACCCTAGTGTCGTGGTGAGGTTTCCAGGGTAGTTTCAGGCGATGAAACCGGAGATGAGGCATGTGACCCATGGACCATTATTTAAGCTACGAGCATCATTTAGCAAATTTTACATCGAACGTCCGTTCAGGGTGTGCGAGCAGTTGATTCAGAGTATTTTTCCAAGGGAATTGCATTGGTGAAATCCACCCACTTTAATTATTCATGGTGGTGCGGGCCCAATAAGGGCCGTTTTGTGGAGTTGGTAGTGATTTCTAACTTTATCACTAGGTGTCCGTTCTGAACAATTGATTAGTCAATCTTGTGTACTCTTTCTAGAGGATCACAATGTTTTGATCCATTCATTGCACTTTGGGACTGAAATGCGGGTCCCACAATGCACCTCTCGTGTGCGGTACGAAAAAATACAACTTTTTAACTAGATTTCAATTTCACTCAAGTGAGAAGTCAATTGGACGTATCTTTACGATGATATCACAATGGTGCGATGTGCTTGATTGTTTTCTGGACCGAGGCTCGGGACCACGGGACTCTATTTAGGCATAAAGCAGTGTTGGAGACAATTCCATTAGATATCCATTAGAGGCGAGTAAATATTTTATTTTACATGTTTTTTCACGAGGATTACAATAGTATGATCTGTTTGGATGTGTCGAGTCTCTTCCGAGATCTCATTAAATGTAGAAGCAAGAAAGGTGTACCAGTGGTGGTTCTTCCTGTGGTGTTTTTAGAGAACCCTTGGCATGTGATCATGTTCACTCTCGTGTGAGTGTCGTTGATGTTTTAAGAGATGTGGTTCACCATGATAGGGTTGTGGAGGAAGCAGGTTGGAGAAACTGTGTTTAAACCTTTTTTATTTGAAATTGGGTGTCGTGTGCACGAGAGCCCTTGCGCTGACATGGGGGCATACTCTGGGAGTAAGGGAATGTTGGGAGGTACATGTTGTAGATTGTACTTGAGAACGTTTGGGAACTTGGTTTGGAGGTTATTTGGAGACACACATTGTGTGGGCCCCAAGTGTGTGACGTGTTCTACTTTACGTAACATTGACCTCTCACGGCATAGAGGGTCCTCCTGTTCTCAATAGTTTGGACTAATAAGGTTGAGTGGGTTTCCCCTGGTCATATTTACAATGGTTTAGACCAGTAAGGTTGAGTGGTTTCCCCTAGTTTTGTTCTAGAGATGGGTGGTTGCGCGATACCCACTCCGTGTTCTATTGGACAGTGTTGTACCATCCAGAAGTGAAGGCTAGAGAAGTTCCGGGTTTACCCTCCATCATAGACTGGGTATTGGTTTGCTCAGAAACTTCTTCTAGAATACCCTCCAACAGAGACTAGGCAGTGGGTTGTTCACCGAAAACATTGGGTTTACCCTCCTACAGAGACTGGTCATAGGGTTTCTCACTGACTTCTTTGAGTTTACCCTTCAGTAGAGACTGGGTAGTGGGTTTCTCACCAACTTCCTAGGTTTTACCCTCCATCAGAGACTGAGCAGTGGGTTTCCCACCATCTTCTTCGGGTATACCCTCCAGTATAGACTGGGAAATGGGTTTCTCACTGACTTCTTAGGGTTTACCCTCCAAAAAATACTGAATAGTGGGTCACTCGACGACCTCTTAGGGTTTACCCTCCAAGAGATACTGGGCAGTGGGTCACCCGAAGACCTATTGGGGTTTACCCTCCAGCAGAGATTGTGCAGTGGGTCACCTAAGTACCTCTTAGGGTTTAACCTCTAGCAGAGACTATGTAGTGGGTCACCCGATGACCTCTTAGGGATTACCATCCAGCAGAGAATGGGTAGTTGGTCATTCAATGACCTCTTAGGGTTTACCCTCCAAAAGAGTATATGTAGTGGGTTACTGGATGACTTCTTTCAGACTCAGTCCTTGCTACTAGGCTATTATTTGGCTTTTCTCAATGATTATCGGAGCGGGACCCTTGGTTTTTCTAGTGTGTGATGTGACATCTTTAACATTGAGAAGACCTCATGACTGCAGGGCATTGACGAGGTGTGGATTCACATTACCCTGAACTCTCACGTACGAGGGGTTCTTTCCCCATCGAGATGTTTCCTTGTGATGCGACCTAAAACCATGTGGTCTATTCAGTTCATCCTATAGAGAATAATGTCAAGGTGCAGTGATTTTAGCTCCTCTACTTGTAGTTCAGGAAAGACGTAATGATATTGAGCATCGATGGTGTTTAATTCTGGGACTGTTGGCTACTAATTTTCTTTGGCTGAGCAACAGTACGTATATTCCCTTACAATCTTGTTCGAGTTTCATGACATAGAATATTTATGTGTATACCTTGTTCCAGTACCTAGTCCTTGGGTTTTGGTTACTCTCCTTTCCAGAGAGGCGAAGACACGCGGGGTATGCCACGTTATTTCCATTTCTAGCTTCTCAAGGTAGGATGAGTCTACTCTCTTGGTATATATAGAGAAGACTCAATGAGACATTCATCTTCTCACCACTTCATGCTCCTTGTGTTTGGATGAGTCTACTTCCTTCCTCTTGTTGTGTTGAGTTATACTGTTTACTGCACTCTCGGTTGTACTCCTTTAATTTTCCCTATTAGATCTACTACTCACCTCTTCAGTACCTCCTTCGTTCCCCCCTCGAGCCTTTAGGGCATCCTACTGAGTATTTTTATACTCACCCATGCTTGTGCTTTTCCCAAACTTGGTGTGCCCCTGCAGACGGCAGACATGTTTGTCGTTACTTCAGCGGAGATTTGGAGTTCAACAGCATGGACCGCATATAGTGATCGTAGTCGGGATCCAGGTGTCAGACTCTCCCAGTTTTTTCACTTTTTTTACTTGTTCCCGGGTTGTGTCACTTTTCTATTTGGGAGCATGTTTTGCTGTTTTCTTTTCATTTTACATTAAACACTAGATTTTTATTATTTAGAGGTTGATACACTTTGTGGATTATTTATAGTAGTTAGTACTGTACTTTTTCTTTTACTCTGCACTTCTGCATTGAGTGGGTTGTTTTTGTGTGTGTGTAGTTACTCAGGAAAAGGCCTCCCCAAGTTGATTAGCCTTTGGCACTTGTTTCCAGCCCCTGGCCTATGGAGGCAGGCTTGGGGTAGTTACTGCTTTAGCTCGGTTAGGGTCCGGTCGTGACAATGTGTTATCAGGGGTGGTTCATTTTTTGAGACGTTGTTCATACATCCCTAAAAAGGAATTGGTTGGGATTTAGGGAAATAGTGTTAACGTTTCTTGATAGAGGATCTCAGTCCATGGAGTCCAGTGATGGTGCGGCGACCAACGTATCCATTCACCAGGACCCTAATAACTCACTTGTTGACTCGACATGCTGAGACACTCATTGCTGGGAAAATTGGTTTGTGTATCTCTGGAGATTGAGTCTTTGATTGTCCTTCTTGAGTCAGCTCCCCATTGTCGATATTGTTATATACACATATGATCATTTGACCGTGATAGTCCTTGATAATATTCATTATGTTTCCGTGAAGATAGATAGCCAGGATACTAGCTTTAGTTCATGATGACGACCATGTGAGCTAAAAGGCCTCAGTCCAGGACCCACCATGTGAGTCCCTTTCTCCTGTTGGGCCTGAAGCAGCACCCCTTCCAGGTGAGCAGTAGACAACTTCAGTAGAGCAGGCTGAGCTTGAGTGTAGGTTGAGTGTGCTCTATGAGTACCAATGATAGAGACTGATGCGGTTCTATGGTGAGCCCGAACCTTAGGTAGCAAAGGTTTGTCTTGTGATAGTGGTTATCCTTTTCAGGCTTGTGTAGAAGCCGGCATATCTTATGGTGGCTATGGCCGCTAGCCTTTTCCATGGAGCAGCTAGGCGTTGGTGGAGTCTGGTGACTCAGTTTCTTGACGAGTCGTCGCTTTCATGGGGAAAATTTTAGCTACTATATCGTGAGGAGTTTTACCCCTCCTACATATGCAACATTTGGATCTACTAGCTCCTGCAGTTTCGGTAGGGAGGGATGATGGTGACTGAGTATGCGACTGGTTTTGTAGATTGTTCACTCTTTTTCCTGGACATGGTCCATGAAGAAAACATCAGAGTGCGAAAGTTCAAGCTGGGTCTCTACAGAGAGATTCATTTTGTCATAGTGCCCTTGGGAATTCTCACTTATTTCGGGGTGGTAGAGAAGGTGTTGGTGACAGAGAACATCTTTTCATGCTTTACATTTGATGGTGTTAGTAGGAATTGTAACACCCCGAGATTTTATGAAAAATATTTTTTTAATATCATTAATGTCTTGTGTTGTATGCTACACCAAGATTACCTTGCACTATACGCAACACCATATTAGCTTTCAGTATACACAACACTATTCTTGGATCGTGTTACAGAAAAATTTGATAATAGTTATTCTACGCAACATTGAGTATATATATATATATATATTCAATGTATAAATGAAATATGGTTGGATTATGTTATACGAAACAACGAATGATTCTCTCACAACATGAAACCCTGACTTGGCTTGCATTACACGCATGTGCGACCTTCCGCTATTGCGTGTGTTGTACGCAATACAGAGTTTCGCTAAACAGTGATATGCTATTAAAATATTATTAAAACTAGCCGTTATGAATAGTTATAACCACTTTTTGAAATTTTGTAAATTTTATTTTTCAAAATGGACTTCATTTTTTGATCCGGAATATCGAAATTAGCTTAGGGTGAAATTTTGGTACTTTTCGGATAACTTTAATTTTCTAATGAATAGTGAAAATTACTAAATTTTAATTAAAAACAACCTTTTTAATCGAAATAATTAATAGTGATTAATTATTAATTTGAGTGTTTTTAAAGTATATTTAGAATATATTTTTACCATTTAATACAATGTTGTTCATTGGATGTAATTTCACATTTAAACCAGACATAAACAAATGTCAATCTTTTGATAGTTATTATCTCTTAAGAACACGCTATTTGTATTGACGACGTGAATTAATTTTTAAATTAATTAATGCAACTGATATGTTTTAAAATTGGTAAAATAGACATCATTTTTCAGTTCATAAAATCAAATATAGCTTAGGCCTAATTTTGGGTATTTTTCTGGAAACTTTCATTTTTTTGATGAATTGTGAAACCACTAAGTGGTAGTTAAAAAAATGAATTTTTCATAAAACATAATTTTACCGCTTCTGTGAGTGGAATTAAAAAAATCCTAGAGACATGGTTGATGTCAGTAAGTAAAATGTGGTTCAATGAGATGAAAATAATATTTGGTGAATAATAACTTTTTTCTTTTTTTTTACCAAAGTTAAATGTAAATAGGGTAATTAAGGGTAAAAATGATATTATTATTACCCTAAAACATGTCCTAATTCAATTGGATAAGTTTAATTCGACCATAAACAAACCTTTGGAATAAAATATGATAATTTAGGCCAACTTGGATTAGATTAGGAAATTTATTATTAATTTATTTAAAGAAGGGTTAAAATAGTTAAAATCAATGTCTAATAAGTATATAATTTTTAATATAGGGTTATACATAAGATAAATTCGACTATAAATATTAATTAGAAAGATAAGAAGAATTAATTTATAATGGTATTTTTTTTTAAATTTTATACATTAAATAATTTAATTAATTTATGGCATAATGATGATGCAGTAATTATCTTATTAATGAAATATTTACATAATTGATGTTATAAATACCCAAATAAATATACTTTGAGACTTTTTATGAATTAAAATAATTTTATAGGTTAATATGACATGTTAGTATAGATTTAATTAATGTTTTTCGAACTAATCATTCTGTTATGATTTTCAAAAAAATCAATTACTAAATAGTGTCAAAATTGACATAAAATAGTTTTTAAAAAAAATATTATATTAGTAATTGTTATTTTATTCAAAAAAATATAAAGTTAGGCCAAATGACTTAGATAAGGTTATATATATTAATAATAAACAAATTGGGGTTCTTTTGGCTTCTTATAGTTTGTTTATTAACCTTATAGTGTAAGAACACAAAAAGACACGGTAAATGTAAAATTATCATACATAACGTTAAATCTAAATGATAAGGTTAAAATAGGAACCTAAACTTGTCTAAATTCTACGGTATGAGAGTATTTCGACCCATCCCCACATTATCTTCGAAATAAATAAATTTGGAGCTATTTTAAACCGAATTTGGATTTATAATAAAATAATATTTTTTTTATTCCACAGGTGCCCCTCTCCTCCCTTATAAAAGGGCACCTCCTACCTCTCTTCCTCACACCACATGGAGCCTTCATTCTCGTCCAACCCCTGCCAAATTATCTTCTCCACTTCCCTAGAAACATCATAGAGGTCCTGGTCTTCTTCAAAGACCAATTTTAGTGCCCTAAAAGGAGGTCTCAAAGAAGCACTTCAAAGAAGAGGTAATGTCTGTTACCGATTATTTCATATTTATTTCTTCTTCCACTTCTTCTTCATAGGTTGTTTCATTATGAAGTAATAAAATCAGTATAACTCATATAATTATATGTTATTATATGTATGAAACAACCCTATTTCACCATCTATCAATCCTATGGAAAACGAAATCACCGCGCGTGCGTACATACAGAATACCATCTCCACGCCGTGGTGTAATCTATTTTCCACCACCACCATACTTGGATGGGTATAATGGAGTACATAATAACTAAATATGATTATTTTAAAGTGATATTGATTCTGAAATAGTATACATACACTTCAATACAATTCCATGATCATGAGAATGATATCATCGCTCGTGCGTACGTACGGACTACCGTCTCCACGACGCGATGATATTCATTCTCCACATAAACCATTCATGAATGATTATAAAGTATATATAATATGTAATCATGAAATATATTACATAATAATGATACTGGATTTATTTGTATATATATTTATGTCATCTACTTAATTCCATTCAACTCAATAAGGAAACGAAATTAGCGTTCATGCGTACGTACGACCTACCGTCTCCATGAAAGGTGTATTTATTTCCATTTACTGATATATTATATATAAGTATATTCTGAATATATATTATATATAAATAAGATTTTATATTCTGGAATTTTGTAATCATTATCTATGTAATCATATGAATAATTACAAGTCAAAACACGGACGACAAATGAAACGATTTCACCCAAAACGCTCTTTAACATGGAATTTACAAAAGAACGGGTAAAATAAAGTCATAAGTGAACCATATATGATATCATAACAATGATTATGATTCTGGAATAAGTCAATGACATTATTTAAATCATTATACAGGAGGTTCGGACACTTACGAAGTAAATCAGACCTTATGTAAGGGAAAATATCACAATCTCATTTTATCCGAGATTGTTTATACATTGGTATTTAATGGGGTGTATTTTATCATCCATATCCATTTTTCCTCAATATGTAATATTGTTTCCATCCACCTACAATTGATTAAATCCAATATTTCCCTTCGGATAGTTTATAGTAAAATATATGAAAGGAATCTTTGGTCGTTTTTCATACGAGGTACTTTTTGACTTTTCCGACAATAGGACGAGAAGAATGTTTTTTTTAAATTATACGGCATGAATGGATTTTTAGAACATTATTTACAAGAAGCTTCCGTTACAAGTTTTCATGTTTATTTTTAATCAACTTCTTTTAATTTATAATTATACGACATGTTAAGAAAGGAAAAGTGTTTTTGAAGTAGAAAGGATATTTTCCTCCAGAATGGAGTTCAAGTGTTTTATCAAAATTAATTTCCATATTAGATAATAAAGGGATCTGTTATTATCACTATTATTACATCGATTTGATTATGTTATGATCGAATTATATTTTTATGAATTCCTTTATCTTATATTAATTGTTTATTATGTCACAATGTTTAAGATTCCCATTTCTATTACATGGGTTATGCTATGATGTATGGTTTTCTGATTTTGTGGCACACATAAGAATTGTATCACTATGATATGGGTGGGACCTATATCTCCCTCCAATGCATTGGGTAAATATTTTGTATCTCATGAGATAGACATGGCTGGAACGACAGGTTAAACCAGTTCAGTGAAACAGGACTGAAAAGAAGAGTAAACTCGGTTCAGAAGTTGACTTTTTCCACTAAGATAGTATTGGAAATGAGTATTGACTAACAAGAAATTATTCTCAATGATTATGTGTGTATGCCAAAAATTTTCATGTTTCAATTTATGATTATTGGGATTTCATTTCACTACTATGATTTATCCCATGTTATGAAATTATGCTCTCTTTTGAAGGTTAAGATTTCCAAAATGTTATGTTCTAATGAATATGATGTGATTGATGTTTCTTTTGTTTAACCTTACTGAGAATTTGAGCTCACCCATTCATGTTTTATTTTACCCATGATATAAATAAAGGTTTTAGGTATAAAAAAATGAAGATGTTTATTTGAGATGTTGAAGATCTTTCACCATGATTAGAATATTATATTCTGAGATTCCAAAGACATTAAACTATTACGGTCCTTCTGTGTGTGTTTTTGTTATGTACTAAGTATTCCGAAAAAGTAATGTAATGTCAATGTACGTAACGATTCGGGTATCTACAGGAACGATGGAGCCGAGACGTCTTCCGCAGCTAGCAGGGGTCAGCAGACAGAACCTTGACGTGAGCGACCTTCCACCCACCGGTTTTTGAGACCTTGTCGTGAACCACTTTGGCAGTGAAGTACAAGGCCTCAGCCAAGGAGATCATTATTTGAGTGGACTCTGGGTCGTAGTTGTAAACTAATGTGGTGCTGATGGGCCCCTGGGCATCCTAATGAACACCATTGCTAAATTTGTGATGGATGATGTCACTTGGCACATGACTGTTTGACTAGGCACGGTGAGAATATTAGGTAGGTAGCAGGTGCACCACCGCGGTAGAGGCAGTACCATGATCAGAGGAGCGCGCATAGAGGTGGTGCTTGCAGAGGAGCGGTAGGAGCTGGTAATAGTGGAAAACCTTATGAGTTCTTCCCATCACCACCAGGCGGTCCACATCAAGCTCTGGGAGCTGACAGTTGGGACTGCGGACAACCACGTTTTTTGGATGTATACGATCCTGTGGAGCATGAGGTGGAAAGAGGTACGCTCTACAGCTCTTCTACTTTTTGATGTTGAATTGTTAGGCACTGTGTGTGAAATTATTTTCTCCCTGCTCCTTGTTTGAGTTGTTACTAGGGTGGTGCGGGGCATCGCTGTAACACTATATTGGTGAGGTAAAAGGCATGAGACCATTTTCATTAGTCGATGGTGTCGACTTCTTCACTCTCCCAGTGTGTAAGAGTGTCTGGGTTGTGGTACATCGATTGTGAAACATTTAATGATCAGATAACCTTTGGTGTTTCACCATATGGATATTTTAATGGAGGGAATCGCCGATATTTATCTCAGTTCCAAACAATGAATCCAGTTGTGGTGTGCGACATAGGGGTTCGATTGGGGAGGTGAGCAACCCCCGAGGACCTTCAGGCCGTTTGAGGCCATGCGAAGGGATGGCAAGGTTCCCTAATGGTGTGCCCTAACACGAAAGGCTGGTTTGGGTGCATAGAACCTCCTGCATGTCCCACCTAAGGAGAAGTGTGTGTTCTTCTATAAATTTCATCGGCAAGGGAAAAACTCACGTGAATAGATCAAATCCTTTGGTCTGTGTTCGTTGATGTGTGATTGTGCAAAAGTTCATCTGGGTACGGGAGAGCTATGTGTGGTCTTAATACCCTTGTTTCCTGGTTTTTATTTTCAGGGAAAAAAATATTGAAGGTGGGAATAATTTATGTACCATATTGTTTCTATAAAATACTTTTGAATATTCATGATGTTATTCCAGAGCAGCGTCCTCAAACGGCGGGTAATTCTGAGCCCGGTGTGTCCGGAATTAAATTTTTAGTGCGTTCACATTGGGCACGCAAAATAAATGGGATAACTCCTAAACGGTAATTTAGATGTTAAATCTGAGAGTACGGATGGGTCCAAAATGGGGTTTTTACCCTAGGAATGACATAGAACATGTTGGTGCGGGACTTTGGGACCCCTCGCCCATTACCGAAATGTTAAACAGATAAATAAAATTATTAATTAATTCTTCTAATGGTAAAAATCATGTATATCGTAAACAGTTTCTCAGATAATAAAACCAATGGAACCGTTGAGTCAGTAGCGTGCTATTTACCCTAGGAGGGGTCTAATTTTCACCGGCGCGGGCCTTCTCTGAAAACTGCCGCCATGGGCGTTTTTGTAATTTAGCAGCTTTAGACGTTAAATTTTATAACAATTTAATGGGGTCTCGGATTAAACATATGAGGCCACCGTTGTGATAGGGAGTTAGTTTTTACCTTAGGGGAGGCTTAATCTTGACTTCACCAGAGGTTTCAGAAGCGGGTAATTTTGGGAAGAATTCCTTAATAAAAACACAAATTCTATTTAAGTATATTTTTTCTACCATATCTCTCATTTTCCCCTTATCACTTCCTCTATAGATAATTTATTAAGGAGAGATCGTCCTCAAGCCCTTCTCCTCCCTCTCCAATTAAGGAGATCTCAACTAGGGCAAGGGCGGATCGAAGACAAGGCATCGGGCTACACCTAAAGAGGTAGGATCGTATCGTTTCGTTTAAAATTATAGCATCTAAATTGAGCTGAAATTTTTTAATTTAACATCTATTTTATTTCTGAAAAAATCCCATTAATGCGTAGTATATTTTCTGGGCTTTCTGATGCATCTTTCAGATTTAAAATCCGTGCTCTCTGGCAAATGCAGTCGTCCGATGAAGATCTGCAGGTTTTTATTGTTTTCTGGCAGGGTTCCACCGGAGGTGGGGATCTCTAGTGGCAGAAGCATGGGATTTGAAGGCGGAATGGGCTCAGGCAGAGGTGGCGGCTTCCTAGATGGCACTGTCGTGGGGCTCTTCAGGCGGGTGACTCGAGAGGACGGGCCGGCTGTGCCGGCCGGTTGACGCGGGTGACTGGGGTCGCGCGACCAAGGGGCAAGGAGCGAACCCGCAAAGTGAGGGTCTATGTTAGAAGAGCCAGACCGGCCGAGCCATTCCGAGAGATGAAGTTTCCAGCCCACGCGGTGAACCATGGGCCAGTCCAGGGAGAGGGTGGGTCGGCCAAACCAGCCTGGCCCACCACGTTTCGGTCCTACGACACTAAAACACTCCTAATTTGCAAACAGTAAATTGGATTCCCATCCTGTCCACGGCGACAAGTTCCATGAATCGAGACTGGCGTTTTTAGATGATTTGTGGAATTTTTTATTCCTATGATGGGTGTACTAAGTGGTTTGAAACACCACTAAATGGATTGACGTTTTTCAGTGGTTTTTTGTTTCGAGCGGCACTGACACATTTGACGTCCATTTTGAGAGCAGTCAACGGTGTTGGGACCCTGGTGCCAAGGTGTATTTTTCCATGGTTGTTTCGTGCATTGAAACCGGAGTTGGAGTGTGGTCACCACTTCCCATCTTTTAAGCTGCGAGTAGCATTTATAATCTTTAACATCAGATGTCCGTTCATGGCATGCGATCAGTGGATTCAGGGTGTTTTTTCGAGGTCATTGCATTGGCGCAATCCTCCCACATTAATTCTGCATGATTTTTCGGGCCCCATGAGGGCCATTTTTTTAGTTTACAGTGACTTATAACATTATCATTGGGTGTCAATTCTAGATAAGGGATTATTCAATCTTGTGTACTCTTTTGAGAGGATCACAATGGTGCGATCCGTTTGTTGCGCTTCAGGACCGAAATACGGGTCCCACGAAGCACAGCTCGTGTGATTTATGGATAAATACATCCTTTTCTCCAGATCTACGTTTCCCTCAAGTCAGCAATCAATTTGATGTGTCATTCTGAAGAGATTACAATGGTGCGATGTGCCCGACAGTTTTTGGGACCAAGGCTTGGGACCATGGGACGCTGTTCAGGCGTAAAGCAGTGTTGGAGAATTTTTCGTCAGATATCCGTTGGAGGCAAGTAAATAGTCTATCATGCATGTTTTTCCTTGAGGATTACAATGGTATGATCCATTTGGATGTGTGGAGTCTCTTTCATGAACTCATTAAATGTGGAAGCATGAAATGTGTATCAGTGGTGGTTCATCCTGTGGTGTTTGTAGACAATCCTTGGCATGTGATCGCGTTCACTCTCATGTGAGTGAAGTTGATATTTTTGGAGATTTGGTTTGCCATGATAGGGTCATAGAGGAAGCAGGTTAGCGATAATATGTTTACGCCTTTTTTTATTGACAATGGGTGCCATGTGCACGATATCCCTTGGGCTAACAATGTGGTATACTCTGCGAGTACGAGAATGATGGGAGGTACATTTTGTAGTTTTTATCTGAGAATGTTTGTGAACTTGTTTTGGATATGAGTTGGGGATACATGTCATGTGAGCCCCATGTGTGTGCTATGTTCTAATTAATGTACCTTTGACCCATCATGACATAGAGGGTCCTCCTTTTCTCGATGGTTTCGACAATCAGGATTGAGGGGATTTCCCCTGGTCCTATTCACGATGGTTTAGAACTACATGGTTGAGTGGTTTCCCCTAGTTTTGTTATAATGTTGGGTGGTTGCATGATACCCACTCTGTGTTCTTGTGGCCAGGGTTGTACCATCTAGAAGCGATGACCAAATTAGTTCTGGGTTTACCCTCCAACCGAGACTGGGCAGTGGGTTGCTCACCGACTTCTTCGGGTGTAGAGACCTGAAGCCTGACGTACATGGACATTACATTACATTTTCAGAATACTTATTACATAACAAAAACACACACACAAGGATCGTAATAGTTTAGTGTATTTGGAAACTCGGGATATAATCTTCTAATCCTGGTGAAAGAACTTCAACATCTCCCATAAAGATCTTCTTTTTTGTATACCTAAAACCTTTCTTTATATCCTGGTGAAAAGAAAACATAAAAGGGTGAGCTAAAACGCTCAGTAAGGGTAAACAAAAGAAATATAAATCACATCAAGCACATAACTTTTTTGAAATCTTAACCTGCAAAAGAGATCATAATTTCATAACATGGGATAAATCATGGCAGTGAAATATAATCACAATAATCATAACATAAAACATGAAACCTTGTGGAATACACACATAATCATAGAGAATCATTTCTTGTTAGTCAAGACTCATTGCCAAGACTATCTTAGTGGACAAAGTCCCTTTCTGAACCGAGTCACCCTCGTTCCAGTCCTGTTTCACTGAACCGGTATAACCTACCGTTCCAGCCATGTCTATCTCATGAGATATAAAATCATTACCCAATGCATTGGAGGGAGATGTAGGTCCCACCTATCTCATAATGATACCATTCTTATGTGTTCCACAAAATCTTAAATCATACATCATTGCATAACCCATGTAATAAAAATGGGATTCTTAAACAACAAGACATCATAAAACAATTCATATAGGATACAGGAATTCATAAAAATATTTCCATCACAACATAATTAAATCCATGTAATAATAGGGATAGAAACAGAACCCTATATTAGATTTGATGGAAAATAATTTTTATAAAACACTTGAACTCCAGTCTTGAGGAAAATATCCTTTCAACTTCAAAAACATTTTTCCTTTCTTAACATGTCATACAATTTTAAACAATAAGAAGTTGATTAAAAATAAAATTGAAAACTTGTAAAGGAAGATTCATGGAAATAATTTTTTAAAAATCCAATCATGTCGTATAAGTTTTAAAAAAAATTCTTCTCATACTTTTGTCGGAAAGTCAAAAAAGTACCTTGTACGAAAAACGACAAAAGATTACTTTCATATTTTTTACTAAAAACTCACCAAAGGGTAAAATTGGATTTAAACAATTGTAGGTGGATGGAAATGATATTAAATATTGAGGAAAAATGGATGTGGATGATAAAATACATCTCAGTAAATACCAACATAAAAGCAATCTCAGATAAAAATGAGATTGTGATATTTCCCTTACCTTAGGTCCGATTTGCTTCGTAAGTGTCTGAGCCTCCTCTTTTTGACGCGCATTCACTTAAACTCCACTTAAAGAACTAAGGATGGTCTTTGAAGAAGACAGGGACCTCTAGGATGATACTAGGGAAGTGTAGAAGAGATTTTGGTAGGGGTTGTCTGAGATTAAATGCTCAAATTGGTGTGAGGAGGAGAGGGAGGAGGTTCCCTTTTATAAGGGAGGAGAGGGGCATCTTAGAGAAATCTCAAAATATTATTTTATATTAAGGTCAAATTCGGTTTATTATGATTCCAAATGGTCTTATTTCGGAGATTAAGTGGGGATGGGTCGAAATACTCTCATCCAATAGTATTTAGACAAGTTTAGGTTATTATTTTAACCTTATCAATTAGATTTAACTCTAAGTTAAATAATTTAACTTTAACCGTGTCTTTTTGTTTTCTTACACTATATGGTTAATAAACATACTATATGAAGCCAAACGAACCCCAAGTTGTTTATTTTTAATATATCTATCCTTATCTAAGTCATTTGGTCTAACCTTTTATTTTTAGGAATTAAATAACAATTAATAATATAATATTTGTTTTAAAAACTAATTTATGTCAATTTTGACACTATTTGGTACATGATTTTTATGATATTTCTAACAGAATGATAAGATATAACCAATTTACTTAAATCAACAATACCATGTCATATTAACCTATAAAATTTGTTTAAGTCATAAAAAGTCTCAAATTACATTTATTTGGACATTTATAACATCAATTATGTTAATATTTTCTTAAAAAGGTAATTACTGTATCATCGTTGTGTCATATATAAATTACATTATTTAAAGTATAAAAATTACAAATAAAATACCATTATGTAGGAAATCGTTTTAGCTTTCTAATGAATATTTATAGTCGAAATTATATTATGTATAACCCTATATTAAAAATGTTTTAGTAAATAAACATTGATTTTAACTCTTTTAACTCTTCTTTGAATTAAATAATAATAAATGTCCTAATCAAATCCAAGTGGGCCTAAATGATAATATTTTACACTTATGGTTGTTTTTGGTCGAGATAAAATTATCCAATAGGATTAGGACATGTGTTAGGGTAATATTAATATCATTTTTACCCTTAATTACCCTATTTACTTTTAACCGTGGTAAATAAAAGTAAAAAGTTACTATTCACCAAAAATTATTTTCATCTCATTGAACCAAATTTTACTTACTAACATCAACCGTGTCTCTCGGTTTTTTGAAATTCCATTCACAGAAGCGGTAAAATTATGATTTATGAAAAAATTAATTTTTTTAACTACCACTTAGTAGTTTCACTATTCATCAAAAATTGAAGTTTTTCAGAAAAATGACAAATTTCACCCTAAGATATAATTGATATTCCGAATTCAAAAATGATAAGTATTTTACAAAATTCCCAACATATAAGTTGCATTAATTAATTTTATAATTAATTTCCATTGTCACAACAAATAGCGTGTTTTTAAGAGATAATAACTATCAAAAGATTAAAACTAGTTTATGTCTGGTGTAAATGTGAAATTACATCCAATGACCAACATTGTATTTAATTGTAAAAATATATTCTAAATATACTTTAAAACCACTCAAATTAATAATTTAACACTATTAATTATTTCGATTAAAAAAGTTGTTTTTAATTAAAATTTAGTAATTTTCAATATTAATCAGAATATGAAAGTTATCCGAAAAGTACCAAAATTTCACCCTAAGACAATTTCAATATTACGAATCCAAAAAAAAGTCCATTTTGAAAAATAAAATTTACAAAATTTCAAAAAGTGGTTATTACTATTCATAACGGCTAGTTTTAATAATATTTTAATAGCATATTGTTGTTTAGTGAAACTCGGTATTGCGTACTACACACGCTATCGAGGAAGGTCGCGATTGCGTTTAATACAAGGCAAGTCAAGGATGCGTGTTATGCATGCTCCTTTTGGTGTAGCGTACAACACAAGACATTAATGAAATTAAAAAGAATATTTTTCATAAAATCTTGGGCTGTTACATTCTACCGCCCTTAAAATAAATTTCGCCCTCGAAATTCGTCGGAGATATAAATGGTTTACTGTTCGAAAGTTTCTTTAATAGAAACCCACATCGTAAAAAGGAATTCCAAAACCAATATTTAAAAACGAAAGTATGAAACGTAACGGTTACCCAAATAAACTAATCATTGGGTTTCCACATAGGTGAAAATATGGATATGGAAGAAAAATCTAACCACCATGTTCTGATGAAGAGTGGTAGAGAACATGGATATGGAAAAGCCAACAATCAGAAATCCATAAATTTGTGACGATCTAAGGTACCATCTGATTAATAGGATATAAGGGCACTAGGACAACATTATTGGTTTTCAAGATCATTTCCCTAAAGTTCAAAATTTGAATTAGAATAAATATTTACTTTATTTTGGTACAATCTCACTGTTGTTCGTGCCTTGAACAATTTCCACTTCATCTATTAAATAAATGAAGTTGAATTTCTTATTCGTGAAGTGTTAGCAGATCATGAGATAGAATGACGAGTCATTCCATCTATCTCAAACAAAAGGTTATAAAAAGTTATATACACAAGTCGATCTATAGTGAGATTAATCATATATGGTTCCTAAAATGGACTTATACTTCATATATCATACTGCTTAATATAATAATACTAGTTTCTACTAAACAGGGATATCCTGTAGGCCAGTGGTAGGGGATAAAGGCCAGTCGCACTTCGGTTGTGGGTTCGATTCCAATAGCCTTGTCTGACACGATGGGTTGTCGCCCGTCCTGCAGGTTGTCCTTTTTCTAAAACTATATTACTATAATATCGAATAAATTTCTATCCTTAAACAATACTAACTTATGTCCAACATAATCCATTCCAATCTTTAGGCTTATCCATAATACTGCAGTCCACTCTCATAACATAGTGAAAATGATTACCAGAGATTTAATACCATCGTTGATCCCCTTATATCATAAGATATAACTTGATGGTCACATTCCAAACATTCAAGAGCCTTAATCATGTACTCTCTTGAATACCTATTGAACCTTAGTGAAAACATGAATGCAGTTAAAAGTTAACACCTTCCACATACCAAAATCCTCAAAATTCTATATACTCAAACCAAGATATCACTTATTCCTTATATCAATCATGAGCTCATGAATACTGTTAAACATTTCATTTTCTCATTTTCCCTTCATTATGCGCATATCATCATATTTCCAAAAATATCTCATTCACTTTGAATACCACATTAGACCAATACATAAATATTCCAATACTTTATGATACCACATTATTTTGGAATCCCATTACATAAACACTTATCATTCCACCACATCGTTGTCATATTCAACATCGCCAATAGTGATCGCATGTGACATCCCTTTGTCCTTTGTGTTCAGTGTTTTCTCATGTTGATCATCACTAAACCTTGGATTAGGGCATTTATTAGCATAATGCCCCATTTCCTTGCACTTGAAGCGTTGAAGTGTTTGTGGTGCGTTCTCTGCAGTCTTTGCTTTATTCACATCATTAGAAACCCTTTTTCCATTACTTCGACACTCAACTGCTCGATGAACTTCTTTTCCACACTTAAGACATTTTCTAGTACCTTTAAGACAATCTCCACCATGCTTCTTTCCACACTTTGTGCATAAGGAAACATTCATCTTATTTTCACCATTATTCTGAGATTTCTCCTTGAACTCCATCTTTCGTTTCTTGTCAAAACCATGAGATAGATATGTAACACCAAATTCCATTTCTACCTTGATAGAACAAGACACAATTTCTTCATAGCAACTGAAGTCTCTTATTGCTAATGCCCTTCGAAGACTTGGTTTTAAGCCACTGAAAAATCGATCAACTTTACTTTCAGGTTGGATGATAATTCCAGATGCATACCTTGCAAGTCTTGTAGAATTCTCTTCGTATATACCAACAGATTCATCATCCTTTTGCTTTGTCTCAAGAAACTCCTTTTCCATCTTTGTTCGAAGAATACGAGGGAAGTACATATTAAAAAATATGTTCTTGAACTCGTCCCATTCCATGGACTCAATTTCATCTCTTTGACTCGTATTCTTGATAAGATTCCACCATTGATCGGCATCACCTTACAAACGATATACTGCTAAGATGACTTTATCATGTTCAGAACATTGAGGAACTGAAAATATCTTTTCAATGGTACTGATCCATTGTTCAGCAACAAGTGGATCGGAAGTCCCACTGAAAGAAGGTGGACGTTGCCTCATGAATGACTCATTGGAATATTGTTCCCTTCTCTGCTCATTTTGAAGTCCAGAATGACTCATAGCTTGTGTAAGTATAGAAAAAAGATTTTGCACTCCATCTCCCATAACATTTGTTTGTTCAGGAGGATAATCATTGCATTGTCCATTGCATTGATCAATACGGTTCCTTAGGGTTCCAGCCATCGTCTAAAACCCAAAAAGAATAGTGTGAGAGGCAAAAATCATGCTAGGGAAAACAACATAATAAAGGGGGAGTACCTTCAATATCTAATATCTTAGGTTTAATTCTATTATCGTTAGCGTAGTTCTAGTACTATAACCTATATGTATACTTACCCTTAGGGACATCCCTAGACATACCTTAGAAATATCTCTAGGGATCTCACTAACGTTTTCGCATCCTAGTTTCCAAAGGTTGACTAAACCTTTCCTCTGATACCAAATGTAGAGACTCGAAGCCTGACGTACATTGACATTACATTACATTTGTGGAATACTTAGTACATAACAAAAACACACACATAAGGATCGTAATAGTTTAGTGTCTTTGGAAACTCAGTATATAATCTTCTAATCCTGGTGAAAGATCTTGAACATCTCCCATAAAGATCTTCTTTTTTTTATACCTAAAACCTTTCTTTATATCCTGGGGAAAAGAAAACATAAAAGGGTGAGCTCAAAACGATCAGTAAGGGTAAACAAAAGAAATATAAATCACATCAATCACATAACTTTTGGAAATCTTAACCTGCAAAAGAGATCATAATTTCATAACATGGGATAAATCATGGCAGTGAAATGTAATCACAATAATCATAACTTAAAACATGAAACTTTGTGGAATACACACATAATCATAGAGAATCATTTCTTTTTATTCAAGAATCTTTTCCAAGACTATCTTAGTGGACAAAGTCCCTTTCTGAACCGAGTCACCCTTGTTCCAGTCCTGTTTCACTGAACCGGTATAACCTACCATTCCAGCCATGTCTATCTCATGATATATAAAATCTTTAACCAATGCATTGGAGGGAGATATAGGTCCCACCCATC
Source organism: Viscum album (assembly GCA_963277665.1). Classification (NCBI taxonomy): domain Eukaryota; kingdom Viridiplantae; phylum Streptophyta; class Magnoliopsida; order Santalales; family Viscaceae; genus Viscum; species Viscum album. The sequence goes on along the minus strand of OY728121.1, from coordinate 527,870,531 downwards.
TCATAATGATACCATTCTTATGTGTGCCAAAAAATCAGAAAACATACATCATTGCATAACCCATATAATAAAAATGGGATTCTTAAACAACATGACATCATAAAACAATTCATATTGGATAAAGGAATTCATAAAAATATTTCCATCACAACATAAATAATCAATGTAATAATAGGGACAGAAACAGAACCCTATGTTATCTTAGATGGAAAATAATTTTTATAAAACACTTGAACTCCATTCATGAGGAAAATATCCTTTCAACTTCAAAAACATTTTTCCTTTCTTAACATGTCATACAATTTTAAACTATAAGAAGTTGATTAAAAATAAAATTGAAAACTTGTAAAGGAAGCTTCTTGGAAATAATTTTTTAAAAATCCAATCATGCCGTATAAGTTTAAAACAACATTCTTCTCATACTTTTGTCGGAAAATCAAAAAAGTACCTCGTACGAAAAATGACAAAAGATTACTTTCATATTTTTTATTAAAAACTCACCAAAGGGTAAAATTGGATTTAAACAATTGTAGGTGGATGGAAATAATATTAAATATTTAGGAAACATGGATGTGGATGATAAAATACACCCCAGTAAATACCAACTTATAAGAAATCTCGGAAAAAAATGAGATTGTGATATTTCCCTTACCTTAGGTCCGATTTGCTTCGTAAGTGTCTGAACCTCCTCTTTTTGACGCGCCTTCACTTAACCTCTACATAAAGAAATAAGGATGGTATTTGAAGAAGACCAGGACCTCTAGGATGATACTAGGGAAGTGTAGAAGATATTTTGGCAGGGTTTGGACGAGCATGAATGCTCAAATTGGTGTGAGGAGGAGAGGGAGGAGGTTCCCTTTTATTAGGGAGGAGAGGGGCATATTAGGAAAATCTCAAAATATTATTTTATATTAAGGTCAAATTCGGTTTATAATGGTTCAAAATGGTCTTATTTAGAAGATAAAGTGGGGACGGGTCAAAATCCTATCATCCAATAGGATTTAGAAATGTTTAGGTCATTATTTTAACTTTATCAATGAGATTTAACTCTAAGTTAAATAATTTAAGTTTTACCGTGTCTTTTTGTTTTCTTACACTATATGCATAATAAACATACTATATGAAGACAAACGAACCCCAAGTTGTTTATTATTAATATATCTATCCTTATCTAAGTCATTTGGCTGAACCTTGGATTTTTAGGAATTAAATAAAAATTAATAATATAATATTTGTTTTAAAAACTAATTTATGTCAATTTTGACACTATTTGGTACATGATTTTTATGAAATTTCTAACAGAATGATAAGTTCGAACCAAGTTACTTAAATCAACAATAACATGTCATATTAACCTATAAAATTAGTGTAAGTCATAAAAAGTCTCAAATTACATTTATTTGGGCATTTATAACATCAATTATGTTAATATTTTCTTAAAAAGGTAATTACTGTATCATCGTTGTGTCATATACAAATTAAATTATTTAAAGTATAAAAATTACAAATAAAATACCATTATGTAGGAAATCGTTTTAGATTTTAATGAATATTTATAGTCGAAATTATATTATGTATAACCCTATATTAAATTTTTTTAGTAAATAAACTTTGATTATAACTCTTTTAACTCTTCTTTGAATTAAATAATAATAAATGTCCTAATCTAATCCAAGTGGTCCTAAATGATAATATTTTACACTTAAGGTTGTTTTTGGTCGAGATACACTTGTTCAATTGGATTAGGACATGTGTTAGGGTAATATTAATATCATTTTTACCCTTAATTGCCGTATTTACTTTTAACCGTGGTAAATAAAAGTAAAAAGTTACTATTCACCAAAAATTATTTTTATCTCATTGAACCACATTTTACTTATTGACATCAACCATGTCTCTCGGATTTTTGAAATTCCATTCACAGAAGCGGTGAAATTACAATTTATGAAAAAATTAATTTTTTTAACTACCACTTAGTAGTTTCACTATTCATCAAAAAATGATGTTTTTCAGAAAAATGCCAAAATTTCACCCTAAGCTATAATTGATATTCCGAATTCAAAAATGATTTCTATTTTACAAAATTCCCAACATGTAAGTTGCATTAATTAATTTTATAATTAATTTGCTCTGTCACAACAAATATCGTGTTTTTAAGAGATAATAACTATCAAAAGATTAACACTTGTTTATGTCTGGTGTAAATGTGAAATTACATCCAATGACCAACATTGTATTTAATTGTAAAAATATATTCTAAATATACTTTAAAACCACTCAAATTAATAATCTATCAATATTATTTATTTCGATTAAGAAATTTGTTTTTAATTAAAATTTAGTAATTTTCACTATTCATCAGAATATGAAAGTTACCTGAAAATTACCAAAATTTCACCCTAAGCTAATTTCGATATTACGAATCCAAAAATAAGTTCCATTTTGAAAAATAAAATTTACAAAATTTAAAAAAGTGGTTATTACTATTCATAATGGCTAGTTTTAATAATATTTTAATAGCATATTGTTGTTTAGTGAAACACGATATTGCGTACTACACACGCTATCGAGGAAGGTCGTGATTGCGTGTAATACGAGGAAAGTCAAGGATGTGTGTTGTGCAAGCTCCTTTTTGTGTAGCGTACAACACAAGACATTAATGAAATTAAAAAGAATATTTTTCATAAAATCTTGGGCTGTTACATCGGGTTTACCCTCCAATAGAGTCTGGGTAGAGGGTTGCTCATAGACTTATTCTAGTATACCCTCTAGAAGAGACTGGGCAGTGGGTTGCTCACTAACTTCTTCAGGTTTACCCTCTAGTAGATACTGGGTAGTGGGTTTCTCACTGACTTCTTCGGGTTTACCCTCCAGAAGAGACTGGGTAGTGAGTTGCTCACCGACTTCTTATGGTTTAACCTCTTTGAAAGATTGGGCAGTGGGTCACCCGATGACCTCTTAGGGTTTACCCTCCAGTAGAGACTAGGCAGTGGGTCACCTGATGACCTCTTAGAGTTTACCCTCCAGTAGAGACTGGGTAGTGGGTCACTTGATGTCCTATTAGGGTTTACCCTCTATTAGAGACTGGGTAGTGGGTCACCCTACGAACTCTTAGGGTTTACCCTCCAGTAGAGATAGGGTGGTGGGTTACCCGAAGACTTATTTCAGACTTTGTACATGATACTATGGTAGTCTGTGTCTTTTATCTGTGATTACCAGAGAATGACCCTTGGTTATACGGGTCAGTGATTTGATGTCTTTGACATTGAGAAGACCTCTCGACTGCGGGGAAGTGATGAAGGGTGGACTGACTTTCCTCAGAACTCTCAAGTACGAGGGTAACTTTCCCCACTGAGATGTGTCCTTGTGGCATGACCTAAAACAATGCAGGTGATTCAATGCCGCCCAAACCGGAAAGTGTCAAGGTGAGGTGATTTGATACCCTTGAATAGCAGTTTTGGGAAGACGTACGGATATTGGGCATTGATGGTGTTTACCTCTGGGATTGTTGGATATTCATTTTATTATTTTGAGCTAATAGATGGAGATCCCATTAGAATCTTGTTCGGGTTTCTTGACAGAGCATTTTTATGTGTATACCTTGTTTCAGTACCCACTGAGATTTGGTTACGCTCCTTCCAAGAGAGGCGAATACACATGGGGTATGCCATGTGAATTCCATTTCTAGCTTCTAGTGGTCAGATGAGTCTACTCTCCTGCTATAGGTACTGAAGACTCGACGAGAAGTTCATATTCTCACCGCTTATAACTCCTTTTATTTGGATGAGTCTACTTCCTTCTTCTTGTTGGGTTGAGCTATAATATTTACTACAGTATCGGTTGTACTCCTTTAGTTTTCCCAGTTCAATCTACTGCTCACATCTTCAGTACCTCCTTTGTTCCTCTCTTGAGCCTTGAGAGCATCCTATTTAGTGTTTTTATACTCAACCCTACTTGGGCTTTTCCCGCACTTCTTGTTCCCCTGTAGAAAACAGACTGGTTGTTCGTGACATCAGTAGAGCTTAGGAGTAAGGGAGCTTGGACCGTGTACGGTGGTTGTAGTCAGGTTATAGGTGTAAGACTCTCCCAGCTATTTCACTTTTATTTACCTTTTGTCGGGTAGTGGCACTATTCTGGTTGGGCACATGTTTTTTCCTTTTCTTTTCAGTTTATCTTCTCCACTTTCATTTTACTGTTTAGAGGTCGCTGCACTTTGTGGTTTATTTATAGTAGTTAGTACTTTAGTTTTCCTTTTACTCTGCACTTCTGCATTGAGTGGGCTGTGTGTGTGTACAAGTACTCAGGAAAAGGCCTCCCTGAGTTTTTTAGCCTTCGGCGCTTGTCACCATCCCCTGGCCTATAAAGGTGGGCTTGGGGTTGTTGTGGCTCGAGTTCGGGTAGGGTCTGGTCGTTACAATGGATGACTCTTGTTTATTTTTTTTATTATATACTCTTATATAGGGTATTCTCACACCACCATCAAAACATAAAACCCAACATCTAGTAACAATCCCCTAGATTATTAAGAGGTGAGGCTGATCTAATCTGTAGACCTAGGTAGTTACATTTTTTTGAAAACTTGTTCAAGGATATTACATAGTTCTCTATATTATTTTTTCATTGTTGTAGAAAATTCCCATAATCATTAATGGTACATTATGAAAAATTTCTATATTCTTCATATTAAATCTAAAATAATCTAATATATAATAAAATGGATGCTTATGTTAGTTATATTGTATATTTATCTTTTATTATACTTATTTAAAAGGGAATAAGATCAATGTTTTTTATATTAGTAAATTTTTAATTTTATTGTATATGCATCAAAATAATAATATTGGAATTACATTAGTTAGATAAACTTCTGTAGGAATAATTTCTATTATTCCTTATAATGATATTATATCTTGTTTTTATGGATTTTTAAATAAATGGTACTCCAAATTTATATTTATATTTTTATATTTAGAAGAAAATATTATTTCTTCATATTTTATAAACAATTTAAAAATATGTTTTTAAATAAATTATCATTCATTTTTGTGACTTATGATATTATATATGAATTACTGTGGATATTCTCAGATGATATCATCCACATTTTTTCCATTTAGAGATATTAAATTTTACAAGGATTTTTTTGATGAAACCCACTTGATTTATTTTATTTATTTACATTTTTTTGTATAATGGTTTCTATGTCATTATTGATAATATATATTTGGACTATAATTTAGTGATTTGTTCTGTACCAAATAATAATCCAATTCATTTTTATCTATTTATATCTCTTTATATAATTATGTTAGGTGTGTACATGATTTTGTTTGTTCACATCCGTATGGATGGGTATGATTGGTTTTTTCCCAAAACATTATATTAGGACATTCTCTAGGTTTCAAACAACATTATCATATATTATAATTATTCTTGTTCCACATATAATTTTTATATCACTTCTAATGGTCTCATCATTATGATATAATGATTCCACTCCCTTATTTTACGGTATATATTATATTATTTATGATTATATAACAATTTTATCATGCCATATAGAAGACTATTATTGTTTCATAGTCATTAAAATTAGGTATTATTTTTCATCACTTGTTTTTTAACATTCTAATGTTATATCCCTTTATTTTCTCTTTGATTTGGACTTTAACACCTGAGTGTTTAAGCTCAACATTTTTTTCATTTAATTAGGTTATAATCAACATTATAAAGTATGAATTTTTGTAATGGGTTTAATGTTTACCGAATATTATATGATATTTAAAAGGCCTACTTTAAAATAAATAATTTATAGTTTAGTGGAAAAAATTCATTTTGTGAAAAATCATGTTAGTTGTTCTATAATAATTTTCATAATAATCTAAGACAATATATAGAAATGTTTTTTGGAATGTAATTAATTTTTTATTTATTTATCACATTGAATATTAGGGATATCATTCTTATTATAACATCAGTTGGAAATAAAACATAACTATAAGGAATTGTTTTAGCAGAATATTGTGGAATATGTGGTTGAGGCGTCTTCATTAGAATCAGTAAATTGTTTTAATAAAATTTGAGGTTAGGATTTTATTTGTTAAATATATAATAAGTGGAATAAATAACATCATTTTTAATGATATTATGTGTGATAATTAGTATATATTAAAAAAATAAAATTTTAAGGTATTATATAAATGGATATTGTTGTTACTAATAAACATTTTGAATTTTTTTAGTTTTAGGAAAAATTATTGAAAAGTGACATTATAATAACATTATTTTTTAAATTTAATAAAATACTAATATAATGTTTTCTGTTTTTATTGTGATAAATATATTAATATTTCGCCAAAAATATTTTTTGGTGATAATGGTTTTGTTTAATGTTTTGAGAACAATTTTTTTTACATTTTCGTTTTAATTGAATATATTAATGTTCAAAATAATTAGGATTTTTTCTGTGGATTAGGATACTAATATTAAGAAGACAAAACACTATGATATTTTGGATGATCTAATAATGAAAAGGTTTACTGAATTTATCTTGCATGAAATGAATGTTTTAGTGGAGAAATATATCCTAATTGGTATTTCAAATTTTTATTATTATCTTTTATTTTAAAATATAATTTGGTTATGGAATTTTTCAGTGTGAATAACATCAAGAAAATGAGTTTGTGAGAGTTTTGACACTAGAAACCATATTAACATAATATGAAATTATATTTCAAAAAACTAGATGGTAAAATGAAAATATAAACATATTTCTATTATAAGGGAAAATATTAGTTTGAAAATTTTATATAAGATAATATGACATAATTCATATTAGAAATTATACCTCAATCCAGAAATTTATTAGAAATACAATAATGAATTTTCATTTGTAAAAGTAATTAAAATTAAAAGCTTATAATTTTTATTAATGGGTTATAATTTAACCCCATTACATTTCAGTATATAATGTAAAAATCGACAAATTAATCTATTTTGTGAGTTTTTATTCATTTTAGAAAATATTGAATAATCTATGATTTAATTTCTATTTTTTTCATATTGTGATGTATTTTTTTTAATGTTTGGTTCTAGTTAAATTAATATTTCATTAATATTTCATGTTGTAAAAAATGGATAAAATATTTTCCTATATAACATTATTTTTAATTCTTATAGTGGATATATAAGATCAAGTGTTGGAATGTGAATTTGGGTATGTCATTATACTTTTGATTGATTTATTTTTGTTATGTTTTATATTTTTTCTATTCTATTAATTATCTTATATTAATAATCATTCTAGAAAAATAATAGTATAGTCAATGATGTAAGGAATATATGTATATTATAATTGTTCTCACTTATTTAGAGTTTTTGTTATATAGAAAATGAGACTAGAAATGATTCAATGGAATTCAAATTATATACAATGTAAGAGGATCATTCACTTATGTACTATGTCTTTTTCCATTAAGTGGGAGGATGTGATAATTTAACAAGAATATTTTAATGAAAAAATGCACTATACTATAGAGATTTTATTTATATTAATAAAGATATTTTTGAAAAATTATAGATATACTAAAACATATGCGATTATTGAAGGATGCTGAATCTATGTTACAATAAAGGAAGAAGAATAAGATACCATTTTGAAGAAGTTATGTCATGTCCATATTGAGGGAAGATGAAGATACTCAATGACATGAGTTTTTATACCATGTTGTGATGGATTTTCATTATAAAAAAATTATTCAGAAATAGAATAAATATATATGATACATTGATTATACAATCCAATATTATTCACATATATAATATTTTTCTATTTTATTTTAATAAAATTCCACTATTAACTGTAACGATAACTATTTGGAAGATAATTGCACGAACATGATGAACAATATATATATAAACTAACACTTGGAATATATGAAATGCATCATTGTGTTATTATTATTACACATTAACTACTTCAAACTCGATATTACCATGTTTGAACATACTATTATCCTTCCATTGAACATGATCTATATTCTATATTTCATGAATATGAGGCTTGGTATATCCCAGTATTAATTATGTATGTTATTATAATATATATTACATTTTTTATATGAAAATCAATTCCTTTATTACACATTAATTTATTATTTAATAAATAAAAGCACACAAAATAATCTACTGAGGATTGATACTTCTAGTGTCCATGGAAATTTGGTATGTTATTCTACAACATAAAACATGTGATATATCATATTTATTTATACCATCATTAACATTATCATAGTATTAAATTTTTCTTTAAACAACATGGGATTTAATGGGAAAATATATAATAAATAGAGTGTTTATAATGACTATTAAGAGAAAAATAAAATCATAAAATGAATAAGTAATTACATTTTAGAAAATAGGCATATTAGTGGGAAACAAAATGGGTGGGATTCAAAAATTGGAACATTGATGCAAGACATATCCTGGTAACATGAAGGCATCATATTAATGTGGAAAAAACATAAACATGAAAATAAAATCATCATTCAAGTATAAAAACCAATTACAAATAAAATTATGTGCTTATGTTACCCTCCCACACACCAATTATGCCATATTTTGAGAGTAAACATAATCCAATGAATTTGAATGCTATCTAGTTGCACCCAACATAATCATATGATGTACCTTCAAAATAATGCTTCATAGATCATATACATAAGAACATATTAAATCAAAATTAATCCCATGATAATGTAGAGTGAATAAAATTTATATAAATCTATAATAAAATAACTACATGCTCATTAATTTGGAAACCATTAATATCGAATAGATATGAGTATTTATTACACAATTGTTTATCATGGAAAATTATACTAAAATTTCAGTATCATAATAGTGGAACATAAATGGTAATTTACGATATTAATGATAATAAAATGGTTCTGATATCATTTTTAATTCATAAGGGTTGTATGGGGAATATGGAAGAACATAACCCATCATCGGGAATTAGAGAGAAAAGAAATAAGATAATGAAGATGCTTGATTAATTAGATAGTGAAGAACCCTTACCATTAGAGGGTGATACAAAATGCAGGGAGGAGCTTCCTGTGATATTAGGGAAACCTTTGGATAACTATAGAGATATGATTGAAGGTTATTTTGTTGTTTCATATTTATTGAGTTATGCAGAATGAGAGATTGGGTGGGTTTATAGAGTAAATGAGAGGGGAGTTCTATATTATATAAAAAACATTAGATTTGGAATCAATAAAATAAAATAATAGAATGAACCATATGGTTTTTATGCATGGTTTCATTAAAGTAGTATTATTTTTCATTATTTTATACGTCTAATGGACTAATTAATTAATATTTTTACCCCTTATTATGTGGAAGTTAGTTATGTTAACAAAGAAATGATTTTAAAACCTAAAAATATAATATAATTATTGAAGGATTCATGAACTCGTAATAAATTGAATCAACTTACATAAAATCACATTATTTTAAAGGTGATGAATACATATTTTTATGGATACCAATTTTATAATTTATTATAATAGTTATGGTTTCAATATTAAATGGGATACAATTATACATGGATCTCATGTAAATAATAAATAAATCATTATAAAAAAAAGATCTATATGTTGAAATATTTAAGGTTAATTTTATATGTATCTCCCCAGTTTGTAGTGAATGTATTTCAAATGATTTATCAGGATTTTTACTTTATTAAATGATAAATTTCAAAAAAATTAGGCACCACCATCTATGAATGTTTCCACTTCTAATTTATTTTTTTAAATAAGCTATATAAATTAAAAATAAAATTAATCATTGAAATATCATGACATTGTCAGTCATTTTAATGAATATTATTTAAGAAAATTTTCTATTTTTTATTATATATATATCAACAAATATATATGGATAAGGTTAAATTTTTTGTTTCATTATAAATAAGATAGTCATAAAAAATAATTTTTCAAACTAATAAAATAGATTTATTCTTATAATTCCCTTTTTTTATTCAAAAGGAATTGTTCATACCATCCAAAATGGCTAGATAGATAAAGAAATTATTTGATTATATTTTAGATAAATATCTATTTATATTATTTTAAAATAAATTTTAAAAAAATATATATTTTAGTCTATCATATTTTAATTAATTTAAAATAACATAGTATATAATAAAATAATCCCAATATCTTTTCATTAACATGTGATCATGGTGGGGAGTTTTAGAATCAATAAATTAACAATTTTTGTTTAATACATTCAATTAAACATGTCATTTCCACAAAAATAAATATTTAATAAAAGTTTATTATAGAAAGGAAAAAAAATTAATTTAATTTCTAGGATAATGTCATGTAATTATACTATTCTTAATAATCATTTTGTTAAAGATGATAACATATCATTTTCTGTCATAAAAAGTCTTCAAATAATTATTATCATAATGAAATCATCTTTTGAGATTTAAAATAATAGAGAAAATGTTTGGTTCATGATAGATTTTGTAAAAAAAATGTATATCATGAGCAACAAGAAAATTCATGCCATGTTAGGTAAGAAATGTGATTAAGGAATCTTATATTGATTTATATCTAATTAATAAATATTTATAGTCATTAACCAAAAAATAAATACTATTATTGAATCAACATATGTTACTGTTTATGAGTTTGATAAAATTTATTTAAAATTTATATATAATATAATGACATGAATTTTTCCATGGTTTACATCATAATTAAAAAAATAATTAAAGGTAAAACATATAATAGAATGTTATATTATCAAGATTATTCATTTAATGATAGGTATAATGTGAGTTTACTAGAAGTTTTGATGTTTAGATAGCCTAAAATCGCAAATAAAAAATCCCTTTGAATATCTCATAATATGTTTAGTTGAGTTATATAGAACATATATAAGTGTTGAATCAAATAAAGAAATATCCCAAAAATCATTATATGCACTAGAACCAAAAAACATAGAAGACAAATTAGGTTATGAAATAAAATTAAGATCAAATAAAAAGTAATTAAATATATTAAAAATAAATAATTTATGTGAATAATATGATAGTACCCAGGAGTACCAAATTATTGGAAATAAAGTCTATTTAAGAATAACACAATGATCAATTAATTATTATTATAAATAATTCTATATTTAAATAAATATGTTATAATATCTATGTAGGAAAAAATTATGAATATTCATTTTCTACTAAATATAGGCTATAATCTATTAATATCCTTCAATCCTATCCACCTCATATTTATTTATATTTATTTTAAATATATATTTTTAATGTACTTAATGTTATGAAGGTATTTGTAAAACAACATTTATGTTTTTAAAATCCATATTTTCAAAATTCAAAATCTAAACATATTGATTCTTAATATGGCCTTAAAAAGTACCTAGGGACTAGTATGAATAATTATTATCATTATAAATACATTAATATATTCATGTGGACATGGTAAACATAACAGTATTTTTGAAAATATTATCATATGATATTATATTAATAGAAATAATTATTTTTTATGTTATCATTGGTTTTATAAATAAAAATATTTGTAATTATTTATATAAACTAGTAAAAAGGAATAAGTAATGAGTTTTATGGTAGAATTAAATATTTTTCATTGGTTTCAAATGTATCAAAATTATTTCTCAAATTATTTTAAATAATTATTTTATATAGTTGATTTAATAAAATATTATTATAATAATGATTGTTAAAAGAATTCAAATCATAAAAATTAAAATATTTATGTTAAATATGATGAATAATGAAATATAGATGAATAGAAGAATTATAGAGGAACAACATGGAGCTTATATTATTTGACGACATGTAGACCAAATAATATTTTTTTATATTTTTTCATTATTAATTTGACAATACTAATAATAATCACATCTGAAGGATGCCATTTTATTATTGGCATTTAAAATGGTTAATTTCACAATATTCAATTTTTCAATAAAACAAAATATATTAAATTAATTTAAAAATACAATATATTATTTTATTCCTTTATAATGGATATCAATTATATATATCAACCCTAATACATTTTAGTCATGTCATGAGTTTGATGGTCAAGTAAAAATAAATAATTAGTTTCAGTATTGATTGTAGAATCTAAATACATATCTCGTAGTTTTTTTATAAAACAATTATGGATGTAACATGCCTAAGGATTATGAATTAAATTTTAATCATGCCCCAAATATAAACGATAGCAATGGTTTTATTAAAATATATTGAAATACAATAAATCACTCTTAATGAAAACTAATTGACATAACAAAACAATTTATAAGAAATATGACAATTGATATTTTTCATTACAATTTTATAATAAATAAAATTTGTAAGATGATATTTTTATAGAACCCCTTCCCATTCAACATTTCCCTTTTATAAATGGTTACAAGTGTATATTTAGTTTTTATTATTTTTATTTCTATTAAATTGTGTACATACAAATTTGTTTTAATTACCATTATTTTAAATCTTATTAAACACTTATTTTACCCTATATCTGTGAGAAATGTTATATTAATGTTATCTCTGGGGAAAATTACTCTTTACATAAAAATACTTTTCAATGGTGGATTTCATAAAAATTTAAAACATGATTTTTTGGAGAATAATTCATGTCCTAAATTGTTCAGATTTATCCTGCATGACTAGATTTTATTTTTTCAATATTACCCATTAATATATTTATAACCAATTATGTTTTGTTCTAGGAGATATCCATTATCATCATTGATAAATATTTAATGTATTTTTTTTATGTATAGGGTTATGAAATATAGAAATTTTATATACAGAAATGATTTTCCTTTTTGAAAATGATTATTTTTCTTCTAATAAATATTTTATAATGTTATAAATTATACCACATCAAGGCTCATTTATTTAATATCGTTTTTAAAAGAAAAATTTATAAATTGATTACCCATATCATTGTTTCTAATTAGTTTTAATGTGAATTGGAGCATCATTACATTATTATTATTTTAATGAAATGTTTTATAATTTATATATTAATGCTCGGTTTTAGTTTTCCACATAAAATATTGATATATATTACCTATAGTGATTATGTTCAAGGAATTAACCTGTATAATATATTAATATTTTTATCATTCTGAGCCATTTGGAATATTCTGTAAAACCCATTTTATTATCAATATTCATGCATCAAAAAAATGATATTATTATTTTTCATAATTATGAACATCTACTAATAATTTCTATGATATTGATAAATGAATATATTCATCTTCTATCATTATATTTCATAATCTCACATTTTTATTAACATGTAACCCCATTAAATCATTGGTTAAAAATGATATATTAATTTTTTTGAATGTTATACTGGGTCAAAAAAATCATGTAAATAATATGATGCGAGAGGTGAGCCAATAATTATAGCACCCTATAATTCAACAGGTATATCTTTATATCATAGGAGATTTTATGTATCTATGTTGGGTGAAAATTGAATACATAATGGAATTATGTACAAAATATAATGATTAACATAGGATTAAAACATGACTGTCTAAAGAGGTCATGTATTATATAATTTTAACAATAATAATGTTACATGATATCCACGTCTTTATGAATAAAGATTCATTTAATTAATATTTAATTTTGATTCATTATTATTGAGAATTATTTCATTATAATTTTTTTATGATCAATCTATAAGATTAGACACCTTTATTGTCATATTATGATATCTTATGATCATTTATTGTTATCATTTGTACATTACATAAATATATATTTCAACATAGGAATTAATATTTATCAATTTCATTTGTTATAATGTAATGTTATATGTGATATATGGGTGTAAGGGAAACACATATAGAGAATCGTAAGGGAGATATTTAATATGTGTAATAGAAATTTTTATATATTGGGGAATTAATATTTGATATGAATGAAATATAATTTCATAGGTTCATTATTTTAATTATTAAAACTAATTCTATTGATCTGAAGATAAAAAAATTTAAATTCCTATGAAATATTTTTATGTAAAACAATTTAATAATATATTTATATGATGTTATTCATTATAGTTGGTATCAAATAATGTTCCAGTTATTTTTATAGATTAGGATGAGATATCCTATGTGAAATCCAAATGAAAAAGTCCATGTAGAGAATGTTATCATAAAATTTTGGAAATTTATATATTTTTTAGTATCTTAAAATTACATCACAATTTAGATATTATAAATTAAACGTAGGCATTGAAAGATATTTTTCATTTGTTAAGAACACTAAAATGACATTTCAGATATTGAATCTTCTAACACCTGGTGCCTGAAAAGAAAATGAATTTAAACACCATGACATAAGGTCCTATGGGATATTAATTAGTCAACCACATTATCTTTTGGAACTATTATGAGGGATTCAATTCATAAATATTTTTAGATTTTGGATAATAGTTTTGATTGAACCTAATATAATGTAACCCAGGATGAACCATTAATGTTATTAGTTAAACTAATAATGGAATGGTTTTAATCATGAGATACTCGGGTTCAACCAGAATATCCAAATGGTAATAAATTGGATATTAATAGAATTAAATTTTAATATATATTTCCATATATTTTATTATAGACCTATTATAAAGATTAAAATTCACTATTTTCATTACATTTTATATTTTACTAATTAATGGAAGAATGATGATCTAAGCTAACAGTTGGATTGAGGTATAATACGAAGAATATCTAAATAAACGACCAATTATAGTAGGAACTAGAGTGCTGTCTATTATAATTTTTCACAATTTTTTTTTGAAATATGATTAACAATGTGATTTTTTTTGAAATCTTAAATTCACCAATGATTAAAATGATGTAGTTTCAAGAGAATTAATGTAATGAAGATAAATATGGATGTAATTTTAAATCTCATATATATAAAATGTATTGTATTATGCACCAAGGGAATTATCACAATAGAAATGAAATATAATAGTATATTTCTATTGAATGTCACTTAGAAACAAACAGTAATGGAAATAATTTTGAGGAAAGTTTAAAAAATTGTGTGGAATAACTATATTCCAAAATAACCTCTTCTTGTTTGATGGGATTAATGTGTAATAAATTGGAATTATTCATGTTAATTAATTATTTGTATGGAAGAAAATAATAATAGTCATTGGTTATATATAATAACCAAATGAATAAGTGAATGAATGTTAAAACAATAATGTAATAGTGGTTTATAATATTTGAGTATCACTTATCCCCCATTTTAGTGTTTCAGTTACATTTATAGATCTTGATATGAAGAATAATTATTTACTTTTGATTTTTAATAGTATAATTGAATCACTACCTCAATGATTTTTGGATTGAAAAAAACATCTATTTGTATGAATTTGGTTTTTTTGGGTTTATGTTTATAGGTATATTAATATTTTTATTCATCCCTTATATTAATATCATTATACATTTAAACATATATTAATTATTAAGGACATATCAAACTATCCAATGATAGTTATTAACAATAAGGTTAATAATGAACTCTATAATAATTAATTCTATTATATTGGTCTTAATTCCAATATTGGATATATAAGATCAAGTGTTGGAATGTGAATTTGGTTATGTCATTATAATTTTGATTTATTTATTTTTATTATGTTTTATATTTTTTCTATTCTATTAAATATTTTATATTAATAATCATTCTAAAAAAATTATATTATAGTCAATGATTTAAGGAATACATGTATATTATAATTGTTCTCACTTATTCAAATTTTTTGTTATATAGAAAATGAGACTAGAAATGATTCAATGGAATTCAAATTATATACAATGTAATAGGTTCATTCACTTATGTACTATATTTTTTCCATTAAGTGGGAGTATATGATAATTTAACAAGAATATTTTAATGAAAAAATGCACTATACTATAGTGATTTTATTTATATTAATAAAGATATTATGAAAAATTATATAGATACTAAAAAATATGCGATTCTTGAAGGATGTTGACCCCTATGTTACAATAAAGGAAGAAGAATAAGATACCATTTTGAAGAAGTTATGTCATGGCCATATTGAGGGAAGATGAAGAGACTCAATGACATGAGTTTTTATACCATGTTGTGAAAGATTTTCAGTATAAAAAAATTATTCAGAAATAGAATAAATATATATGATACATTGATTATAAAATCCAATATTATTCACATATAAAATATTGTTCTATTTTATTTAAATAAAATTCCACTATTAACTATAACGATAACTATTTGGAAGATAATTTCAGGAACATGATGAACAATATATATATAAACTAACACATGGAATATATGAAATGCATCATTGTGTTATTATTATTACACATTAACTACTTCAAACGTGATATTAGCATGTTTGAACATACTATTATCCTTCAATTGAACATGATCTATATTCTACATTTCATGAATATGAGGCATGGTATATCCCAGTATTAATTATGTATGTTATTATAATATATATTAAATTTTTATATGAAAATCCATTCCTTTATTAGAAATTAATTTTTTATTTAATAAATAAAAGTACACAAAATACTCTACTGAGGATTGATACATCTAGTGTCCATGGAAATTTGGTATGTTATGCAACAACAAAAAACATGTGATACATCATATTTATTTAAACCAACATTAAAATTATCATAGTATTAAATTTTTCTTTAAACTACATGGGACTTACTTGGAAAATACATAATAAATAGATAGTTTATAAAGCCTATTAAGATAAAATTAAAATCATAAAATGAATAAGTAATTACATTTTAGAAAATAGGCATATTAGTGGGAAATAAAATGGGTGGGATTCAAAAATTGGAACATTGATGCAAGACATACACTGATAACATGAAGGCATCATATTAATGTGAAAAAACATAAACATGAAAATAAAATCATCATTCAAGTATAACAACCAATAAAAAATAAAATTATGTGCTTATGTTACCCTCCCACACACCAATCATGCCATATTTTGAGAGTAAAACATAATCCAATGAATTTGAGTGCTATCTAGTTGCACCCATCATAATCATATGATGTACCTTCAAAATAATGCTTCATAGATCATATAAATAAGAACATATTTAATCAAAATTAATCCCATGATAATGTAGAGTGAATAAAATTTATATAAATCTATAATAAAATAACTATATGTTCATTAATTTGGAAACCCTTCATATAGAATGGATATGAGTATTCATTACACAATTTTTTATCATGGAAAATTATACTAAAATTTCGGTATCATAATAGTGGAACATAAATGGTGATTTAAGATATTAATGATAATAAAATGGTTCTGACATCATTTTTAATTCATAAGGGTTGTACGGGGAGTATGTAATAACTTAACCCATCATCTGGAATTAGAGAGAAAAGAAATAAGATAATGAAGATGCTTGATTAATTAGATAGTGAAGATCACTTACCATTAGAAGGTGATACAAAAGGTAGGGAGGAGCTTCCTGAGATATTAGGGAATCCTTTGGAGAACAATTGAGATATGATTGAAGGTTATTTTGATGATACGTATTTTTTGAGTTATGCAGAATAAAAGATTGGGTGGGTTTATAGAGTAAATGAGAGGGGAGTTCTATATTATATAAAAAACATTAGATTTGGAATCAATAAAATAAAATAATAGAATCAACCATATGGTTTTTATGCATGGTTTCATCAAAGGAGTATTGTTTTTCATTATTTTATACGTCTAACAGACTAATTAATTAAAATTTTTACCCGTTGTTATGTGGAAGTGAGTTATGTTCACAATGAAATGATTTTAAAACCGTAAAATATAATATAATTATTGAAGGATTCGTGAACGCATAATAAATTGAATCAAATTACATAAAATCACATTATTTTAAAGGTGATGCATACATATTTTTATGGATACCATTTTTATAGTTTATTATAATAGTTATGGTTTCACAATTAAATGGGATATAATTATACATTGATCTCATGTAAATAAAAAATAAATCATTAAATTTTTTGTTTCATTATAAATAAGATAGCCATAAAAAATAATTTTTCAAACTAATAAAATAGATTTATTCTTATAATTCCCTTATTTTTATTCAATTGGAATTGTTCATATCATCCAAAATGGCTAGATAAATAGAGAAATGATTTTATTCTGTTTTAAAAAAATTATGTATTTATATTTATTAAAACAAAATTTTTAAAAATATATATTTTAGTCTATCATATTTTAATTAATTTTTCATAACATAGTATATAATAAAATAATCCCAATATCTTTTCATTAACATGTGATCATTGTGGTGAGTTTTATAATTAATAAATTAACAAATTTAGTTTAATTCATTCAATTAAACATGTCATTTCCACAATAATAAATCTGTAATAAAAGTGATTTTTAGAAAGGAAAAGAAAAAAAATTAATTTAATTTCTAGGATAATGTCATGTAATTATAATATTCTTAATCATCATTTTGTTAAAGATGTTAACATATCATTTTCTGTCATAAAAATACTTCGAATAAGCATGATCATAATGAAATCATCTTTTGAGATTTAGAATAATAGAAAAAATGTTTGGTTCATGATAGACTTTGTAAAAAAAATTATATCATGAGAAACAAGGAAGGTCATGCCATGTTTGGTAAGAAATGTGATTAAGGAGTCTTATATTTATTTATATCTAATTAAAAAATATTTATTGACATTAACCCAAAATTAAATACTATTATGGAATCAACATATGTTATTGTTTATGAGTTTGATAACATTGATTTAAAATTTATATATAATATAATGACTTGAATTTTTCCATGGTTTACTTCATAATTAAAAATATAATTACACGTAAAACATATAATAAAATGTTATATTATCAAGATTATTCATTTAATGATATGTATAATGTGAGTTTACCAGAAGTTGTGATGTTTAGATAGCCTAAAACCATAAATACAATATCCCTTTGAATATCTCATAATATGTTTAGTTGAGTTAGATAGAACATATATAAGTATTGAATCAAATAATGATATATCCCAAAAAACATTATATGCAGTAGAACCAAAAACCATAGAAGACAAATTAGGTTATGAAATAAAATTAAAATCAAATAAAAAGTAATTAAATATATTAAAAATAAATAATTTATGGGAATAATATGATACACCCAGGAGTACCAAATTATTGGAAATAAAGGCTATTTAAGAATAACTCTATGATCAATTAATTATTATTATAAATAATTCTATATTTAAATAAATATGTTATAATCTCTATGAAGGAAAAAATTATGAATATTCGTTTTCTACTAAATATTGGGTATAATCTATTAATATCCTTCAATCCTATCCACCTCATATTTATTTTATATTTATTTTAAATATATATTTTTAATGGATTTAATGTTATGAAGGTATTTGTAAAACAACATTTATGTTTTTAAATTCCATATTTTCAAAATTCAAAATCTAAACATACTGATTCTTAATATGGCCTTAAAAAGTACCTAGGGAGTACTATGAAAAATTATTATCATTATAATAACTTTAATATATTCATGTGGACATGGTAAACAAAACATTATTTTTGAGAATTTTATCATATGATATTCTATTAATAAAAATAATTATTTTTGATGTTATCATTGGTTTTATAAATAAAAATATTTGTAATTATTTATATAAACTAGTAAAAAAGAATAAGTAATGAGTTTGATGGTAGAATTAAATATTTTTCAGTGGTTTCAAATGTATCAAAATTATTTCTAAAATTATTTTAAATAATTATTTTATATAGTTGATTTAATAAAATATTATTATCATAATGATTGTTAAAAGAATTCAAATCATAAAAACTAAATATTTATGTTAAATATGATGAATAATGAAATCTAGATGAATACAAGAATTATAGAGGAACAAAATTGAGCTTATATTATTTGACGACATGTAGACCAAATAATATTTTTTTTAACTTTTTTCTTTATTAATTTTACAATACTAATAATAATCACATCTGAAGGATGCCATTTTATTATTGGCATTTAAAATCGTTAATTTCACAATATTCAATTTTTCAATAAAACAAAATATATTAAATTAATTTAAAAATCCAATATATTATTTCATTCCATTATAATGGATATCAATTTTATATCTCAACCCTAATAGATTTTTGTCATGTCATGAGTATGATGGTCAAGTAAGAATAAATAATTAGTTTCAGTATTGATTGTAGAATCTAAATACATATCTCGTAGTTTTATTTATAAAACTATTATGGATGTAACTTGCCTAAGGATTATGTATTAAATTTTAATCATGCCCCAAATATATACGATAGAAATGGTTTTATTAAAATATCTTGAAATACAATAAATCACTCCTAATGAAAACTAATTGTCATAACAAACCAATTTATAAGAAATATGATAATTGATATTTTTCATTAAAATTTTATAATAAATAAAATTTGTAAGATGATATTTTTATAGAACCCCTTCCCATTGAACATTTCCATTTTATAAATGGTCACAAGTGTATATTTAGTTTTTATTATTTTTATTTCTATTAAATTGTGTACATACAAATTTGTTTTAATTACCATTATTTAAAATCTTATTAAACACTTATTTTACCCTATATCTATGAGAAATTTTATATTAATGTTTTCTCTGGGGAAAATTACTCTTTACATAAAAATACTTTTCAATGGTGGATTTCATAAAAATTAAAAATATGATTTTTTGGAGAATAATTCATGTCCTAAATTGTTCAGATTTATCATGCATGACTAGATTTTATTTTTTTCAATATTCCCCATTATTATATTTATAACCAATTATGTTTTGTTCTAGGAAATATAAATTATCATCATTGATGAATATTTAATGTATTTTTTTTGTAGAGGGTTATCAAAAATAGAAATTTTATATACAGAAATAATTTTCCTTTTAGAAAATGATTATTTTTTTTCTAGTAAATATTTTATAATGTTATAAATTATACCACATCAGGGAACATCTAATTAATATCGTTTTTAAAAGAAAAATTTATCAATTGATTACCCATATCATTTTCTCTAATTAGTTTTAATGTGAATTGGAGCATCATTACATTATTATTATTTTAATGAAATGTTTTATAATTTATATATTAAAGCTCCGTTTTAGTTTTCCACATAAAATATTGATATATATTTCCTATAGTGATTATGTTCAAGGAATTAACCTATATAATATATTAATATTTTTATCATTCTGAGACGTTTGGAATATTCTGTGAAACCCATTTTATTATCAATATTCATGCATACAAAAAAATTAGGATATTATTATTTATCATATTTATGAATATCTACTAATAATTTCTATGATATTGATAAATGAATATATTCATCTACTATCATTATATTTCATATTCTCACATTTTTATTAACATGTAACCCGATTCAATCATTGGTTAAAATTGATATATTAATTTTTTTGAATGTTATACTTGGTCAAAAAAATCATGTATATAATATGATGCGAGAGGTGAGCCAATAATTATAGCACCATATAATTCAACAGGTATAACTTTATATCATAGGAGATTTTATGTATCTAAGTTGGGTGAAAATTGAATATATAATGGAATTATGTACAAAATAGAATGATTAACATAGGATTAAAACATGACTGTCTAAAGAGGACATGTATTATATAATTTTAACAATAATAATGTTCCATGATATACATTTATTTATGAATAAAGATTCATTTAATTAATATTGAATTATGATTAATTATTATTGAGAATTATTTTATTATAATTTTCTTATGATCAATCTATATGATTAGACACCCTTATTGTCATATTATGATATCTTATGATCATTTATTGTTATCATTTGTACATTCCCTAAATATATATTTCAACATAGGAATTAATATTTATCAATTTCATTTGTTATAATGTAATGTTATAAGTGATATATGTGTGTAAGGTAAACCAATCTAGAGAATCGCAAGGGAGAGATTTAATATGTGTAATAGAAATTTTTATATATTGGGGAATTAATATTTTATATGAATGAAATGTAATTTCATAGGTTCATTATTTCAATTATTAAAACTAATTCTATTGATCTGAAGATACAAATATTTAATTACTAAGAAAATTTTTTAGGTTAAACAAATTAATAATATTTTTATATGATTTTATTCATTATAGTTTGTAATAAAGAATGTTCCAGTTATTTTTAGAGATTAGAATGAGATATCCTAAGTGAAATCCAAATGAAAAAGTCCTTTTAGAGAATGTAATCATAAAATTTTGGAAATTTATATATTTTTTAGTACCTTAAATTACATCACAATTTAGATATTATAAATTAAACATAGACATTGAAAGATATTTTTCATTTGTTAAGAACACTAAAATGACATTTCAGATATTGAATCTTCTAATACCTGGTGCCTGAAAAGGAAATTAATTTAAACACCATGACATAAGGTCCTATGGGATATTAATTATTCAATCAAATTATCTTTTCGAACTATTATGAGGGATTCAATTCATAAATATTTTTAGATATTGGATAATAGTTATGATTGAACCTAATATAATTTAACCTAGGTTGAACCATTAATGATATTAGTTAATCTAATAATGGAATGGGTTTAATCATGAGATACTCAGGTTCAACTAGAATATCCAAATGGTAATAAATTGGATATTAATAGAATTAAATTTTACTATATAATTCAATATATTTTATTATAGTCCTATTATAAAGATTAAAATTCACTATTTTCATTATATTTTATATTTTACTAATTAATGGAATAATGATTATCTAAGCTAAAAGTTGGATTGAGGTACAATACGAAGAATATCTAAATAAACCACCAATTATAGTAGGAACTAGAGTGCTGTATATTATAATTTTTCCCAATTTTGTTTTTCAAATATGATTAACAATGTGATTTTTTTTGAAATCTTAAATTCACCAATGATTAGAATGATGTAGTTTCAAGATAATTAATGTGATGAAGATAAAAATGGATGTAATTTTAAATCTCATATATATAAAATGTATTGTATTATTCACCAAGGGAATTATCCCAATAGGAATGAAATTTAATAGTATATTTCTATTGAATGTCACATAGAAAAAACAATAATGGAAATAATTTTGAGGAAAGTTTAAAAAATTTTGTGGAATAACTACATTCCAAAATAACCTCTTCTTGTTTGATGTGATTAATGTGTAGTAAATTGGAATTATTCATGTTAATTAATTATTCATATGAATGAAAATAATAATAGTCATTAGTTATATATAATAACCAAATGAATTGGTGAATGAATGTTAAAACAATAATGTAAGAGTGGATTATAATATTTGAGTATCACTTATCCCCCATTTTAGTGTTTTAGTTACATTTATAGATCTTGATATGAAGAATAACTATTTACATTTGATTTTTAATAGTATAATTGAATCACCAAATCAATGATTTTTGGATTTAAAAAAACATCTATTTGTATGAATTTGGTTTTTTGGGTTTATGTTTATAGGTATATTAATATTTTTATTCATCCCTTACATTAATATCATTATACATTTACACATATATTCATTATTAAGGACATATCAAACTATCCAATGATAGTTATTAACAATAATGTTGATAATGAACTCTATAATAATTAATTCTATTATATTGGTCTTATTTCCAATTTTAGATATATACGGTCAAGTGTTGTAATGTGAATTTGGTTATGTCATTATACTTTTGATTGATTTATTTTTATTATGTTTTATATTTTTTCTATTCTATTAAATATTTTATATTAATAATCATTCTAAAAAAATTATATTATACTCAATGATTTAAGGAATACATGTATATTATAATTGTTCTCAGTTATTTAGTGTTTTTGTTATATAGAAAATGAGACTAGAAATTATTCAATGGAATTCAAATTATATACCATGTAAGAGGACCATTCACTTATGTACTATATTTTTTCCATTAAGTGGGAGGATGTGATAATTTAACAAGAATATTTTAATGAAAAAATGCATTATACTATAGAGATTTTATTTATATTAATAACGATATTTTGAAAAATTATATAGATACTAAAACATATGTGATTCTTGAAGGATGTTGACCCCTATGTTACAATAATGGAAGAAGAATAAGATACCATTTTGAAGATGTTATGTCATGGCCATATTCAAGGAAGATGAAGAGACTCAATGACATGAGTTTTTATACCATGTTATGATGGATTTTCATTATAAAAAAATTATTCAGAAATAGAATAAATATATATGATACATTGATTATACAATCCAATATTATTCACAAATAAAATATTGTTCAATTTTATTTTAATAAAATTCCACTATTAACTGTAACGATAACTATTTAGAAGATAATTGCAGGAACATGATGAACAATATATATATAAACTAACACTTGGAATATATGAAATGCATTATTGTGTTTTTATTATTACACATTAACTAATTCAAACTCGATATTACCATGTTTGAACATACTATTACCTTTCAATTGAACATGATCTATATTCTATATTTCATTAATATGAGGCATGGTATATCCCAGTATTAATTATGTATGTTATTATAATATATATTACATTTTTTTCATGAAAATCCATTCCTTTATTACACAGTAATTTTTTATTTAATAAATAAAACTACACAAAATACTCTACTGAGGATTGATACATCTAGTGTCCATAGAAATTTGGTATGTTATGCAACAACATAAAACATGTGATACATGATATTTATTTAAACCAACATTAAAATTATCATAGTATTAAATATTTCTTTAAACTACATGGGATTTACTGGGAAAATACATAATAAATAGATAGTTTATAAAGCCTATTAAGATAAAAATAAAATCTTAAAATGAATAAGTAATTACGTTTTAGAAAATAGACATATTATCGGGAAATAAAATGGGTGGGATTCAAAAATTGGAACATTGATGCAAGACATATCCTAATAACATGAAGGCATCATATTAATGTGGATAAAACATAAACATGAAAATAAAATCATCATTAAAGTATAACAACCAATTAAGAATAAAATTATGAGCTTATGTTACCCTCCCACACACCAATCATGCCATATTTCGAGAGTAAAACATAATCCAATGAATTTGAGTGTTGTCTAGTTGCACCAATCATAATCATATGATGTACCTTCAAAATAATGCTTCATAGATCATATACATAAGAACATATTTAATCAAAATTAATCCCATGATAATGTAGAGTGAATAAAATTTATATAAATCTATAATAAAATAACTACATGATCATTAATTTGGAAACCCTTAATATCAAATGGATATGAGTATTCATTACACAATTGTTTATCATGTAAAATTATACTAAAATTTCAGTATCATAATAGTGGAACATAAATGGTGATTTAAGATATTAATGATAATAAAATGGTTTTGACATCATTTTTAATTCATAAGGGTTGTATGGGGAATATGTAATAACATAACCCATCATCTGGAATTAGAGAGAAATGAAATAAGATAATGAAGATGCTTGATTAATTAGATAGTGGAGATCCCTTACCATTATAGGGTGATACAAAAGGCAGGGAGGAGCTTCCTGAGATATTAGGGAAACCTTTGGAGAACTATTGAGATACGATTGAAGGTTATTTTGTTGATACGCATTTTTTGAGTTATGCAGAATGAGAGATTGGGTGGGTTTATAGAGTAAATGAGATGGGAGTTCTATATTATATAAAAAACATTAGATTTGGAATCAAAAAAATAAAATAATAGAATCAACTATTTGGTTTTTATGCATGGTTTCATCAAAGGAGTATTGTTTTTCATTATTTTATACGTCTAACGGAATAATTAAATAAAATTTTTACCCGTTGTTATGTGGAAGTGAGTTATGTTCACAATGAAATGATTTTAAAACCTTAAAATATAATATAATTATTGAAGGATTCGTGAATGCATAATAAATTGAATCAAATTACATAAAATCACATTATTTTAAAGGTGATGCATACATATTTTTATAGATACCATTTTTATAATTTATTATAATAGTTATGGTTTCAAAATTAAATGGGATATAATTATACATGGATATCATGTAAATAAAAAATAAATCATTATCAAAAAAAGATCTATATGTTGAAATATTTGAGGTTAATTTTTTAAGTACCTCCCCAGTTTGTAGTGAATGTATTTCAAATGATTTATCAGGATATTTATTTTATTAAATGATAAATTTCAAAAAAATTAGGCGCCACCATCTGGGAATGTTTCCACTTCAAATGTTTTTTTAAAAAAAATAAACTATTTAAATTAAAAATAAAATTAATCATTGAAATATCATGACATTGTCAGTCATTTAAAATAAGATAGCCATTTAAAATAATTTTTCAAACTAATAAAATAGATTTATTCATATAATTCCCTTATTTTTATTCAAATTCAATTGTTCATACCATCCAAAATGTCTTGATAGATAGAGAAATGATTTTATTATGTTTTAGAAAAATATGTATTTATATTTTTTAAAACAAATTTTTTGAAAATATATATTTCAGTCTATCATATTTTAATTAATTTATAATAACATAGTATATAATAAAATAATCCCAATATCTTTTCATTAACATGTGATCATTGTGGTGAGTTTTAGAATAAATAAATTAACAAATTTAGTTCAATTCATTCAATTAAACATGTCATTTCCACAATAATAAATCATTAATAAAAGTGTTTTTTAGAAAGGAAAAGAAAAAAAATTAATTTAATTTCTAGGATAATGTCATGTAATTATAATATTCTTAATCATCATTTTGTTAAAGATGTTAACATATCATTTTCCGTCATAAAAATACTTCGAAAAAGCATAATCATAATGAAATCATCTTTTGAGATTTAGAATAATAGAAAAAATGTTTGGTTCATGATAGACTTTGAAAAAAACTGTATATCATGAGCAAGAAGGAAAGTAATGCCATGTTTGTTAAGAAATGTGATTAAGGAGTCTTATATTTATTTATATCTAATTAAAAAATATTTATTGACATTAACCAAAAATTAAATACTATTATTGAATCAACATATGTTACTGTTTATGAGTTTGATAAAATTGATTTAAAATTTATATATAATATAATGACATGAATTTTTCCATGGTTTACTTCATAATTAAAAATTTAATTACAGGTAAAACATATAATAAAATGTTATATTATCAAGATTATTCATTTAATGATATGTATAATGTGAGTTTACTAGATGTTGTGATGTTTAGATAGCCTAAAACCATAAATAAAATATCCCTTTGAATATCTCATAATATGTTTAGTTGAGTAAGATAGAACATATATAAGTTTTGAATCAAATAATGAAATATCCCAAAAAACATTATATGCAGTAGAACCAAAAACCATAGAAGACAAATTAGGTTATGAAATAAAATTAAAATCAAATAAAAAGTAATTAAATATATTAAAAATAAATAATTTATGGGAATAATATGATAGCACCGAGGAGTACCAAATTATTGGAAATAAAGGCTATTTAATAATAACTCGATGATCAATTAATTATTATTATAAATAACTCTATATTTAAAAAAATATGTTATAATCAGTATGAAGGAAAAAATTATGATTTTTCATTTTCTACTAAATATAGGATATAATCTATTAATATCCTTCAATCCTATCCACCTCATATTTATTTTATTTTTATTTTAAATATATATTTTTAAAGGATTTAATGTTATGAAGGTATTTGTAAAACAACATTTATGTTTTTAAAATCCATATTTTCAAAATTCAAAATCTAAACATACTGATTCTTAATATGGCTTTAAAAAGTACCTAGGGACTAGTATGAATAATTATTATCATTATAATTACATTAATATATTCTTGTGGACATGGTAAACATAACATTATTTTTGAAAATTTTATCATATGATATTCTATTAATAAAAATAATTATATTTGATTTTATCATTGGTTTTATAAATAAAAATATTTGTAATTATTTATATAATCTAGTAAAAAGGAATAAGTAATGAGCTAGAGGGTAGAATTAAATAGTTTTCAATGGTTTCAAATGTATCAAAATTATTTCTAAAATTATTTTAAATAATTATTTTATATAGTTGATTTAATAAAATATTATTATCATAATGATTGTTAAAAGCATTCAAATCATAAAAATTAAAATATTTATGTTAAATATGATGAATAATGTAATCTATATGAATACAAGAATTATAGAAGAACAACATGGAGCTTATATTATTTGACAACATGTAGACCAAATAATATTTTTTTAACATTTTTCTTTATTAATTTGAAAATACTAATAATAATCACATCTGATGGATTCCATTTTATGATTGGCATTTAAAATGGTTAATTTTACAATATTCAATTTTTCAATAAAACAAAATATATTAAATTAATCTAAAAATCCAATATATTATTTCATTCCTTTATAATGGATATCAATTTTATATCTCGACCCTAATATATTTTAGTCCTGTCATGAGTTTAATGGTCAAGTAAGAATAAATAATTAGTTTCAGTATTGATTGTAGAATCTAAATACATATCTCGTAGTTTTTTTTATAAAACAATTATGGATGTAACATGCCAAAGGATTATGAATTATATTTTAATCATTCCCCAAATATATACGATAGTAATGGTTTTATTAAAAAATCTTCAAATACAATAAATCACTCCTAATGAAAAGTAATTGACATAACAAACCAATTTATAAGAAATATGACAATTGATATTTTTCATTAAAATTTTATAATAAATTAAATTTGTAAGATGATATTTTAATAGAGCCCCTTCACATTGAACATTTACATTCTATAAATTGTTTTAAGTGTATATTTAGTTTTTATTATTTTTATTTCTATTAAATAGTGTACATACAAATTTGTTGTAATTACCATTATTTAAACACTTATTAAACACTTATTTAACCCTATATCTGTGAGAAATTTTATATTAATGATTTCTCTGGGGAAAATTACTCTTTACATAAAAATACTTTTCAATGGCGGATTTCATAAAAATTTAAAAAAGATTTTGTGGAGAATAATTCATGTCCTAAATTGTTCAGATTTATCATGCATGACTAGATTTTATTTTTTTCAATATTCCCCATTAATATATTTATATCAAAATATGTTTTGTTCTAGGAGATATCCATTATCATCATTGAAAAATATTTAATGTATTTTTTTATGTAGAGGGTTATCAAAAATAGAAATTTTATATACAAAAATGACTTTCCTTTTAGAAAATGATTATTTTTCTTCTAATAAATATTTTATATTGTTATAAATTATACCACATCAAGGCACATTTATTTAATTTCGTTTTTAAAAGAAAAATTTATTAATTGGTCACCCATATCATTTTTTCTAATTAGTTTTAATGTGAATTAGAGCATCATTACATTATTATTATTTTAATGAAATGTTTTATAATTTATATATTAATGCTCGGTTTCAGTTTTCCACATAAAATATTGATATATATTACCTATAGTGATTATGTTCAAGGAATTAACCTGTATAATATATTAATATTTTTATCATTCTGAATCATTTAGAATATTCCGTGAAACCCATTTTATTGTCAATATTCATGCATACAAAAAACATTAGGATATTATTATTTTTAATAATTATGAACATATACTGATAATTTCCATTATATTGATAAATGAATATATTCATCTTCTATCATTATAGTAAATATTCTCACATTTTTATTAACATGTAACTCCATTCAATCATTGGATAACAATGATATATTAATTTTTTTTGAATGTTATACTTGGTCTAAAAAAATCATGTATATAATATGATGAGAGAGGTGAGCCAATAATTATAGCACCCTATAATTCAATAGGTATATCTTTATATCATAAAAGAGTTTATGTATCTGAGTTGGGTGAAAAATTAATACATAATGGAATTATGTACAAAATATAATGATTAACATATGATTAAAACATGACTGTCTAAAGAGGACATGTATTATATAATTTTAACAATAATAATGTTCCATGATATCCATTTCTTTAGTAATAAAGATTAATTTTATTAATATTTAATTGTGATTCATTATTATTGAGAATTATTTCATTATAATTTTCTTATGATCAATCTATAAGATTAGACACCCTAATTGTTTTATTATGAAATCTTATGATCATTTATTGATATCATTTGTACATTCCCTAAATATATATTTCAACATAGGAATTAATATTTATCAATTTCATTTGTTATAATGTAATGTTATAAGTGATATATGTATGTAAGGGAAACCAATCTAGAGAATCTTAAGGGAGATATTTAATATGAGTTATAGAAATTTTTATATATTGGGGAATTAATATTTGATATGAATGAAATATAATTTCATGGGATCATTATTTTCATTATTAAAACTAATTCTATTGATCTCAGGATACAAATATTCGAATTCTTAAGAAATTTTATTATGTAAAACTATGTAATAATATATTTATATGATGTTATCCGTCATAGTGGGTATGAAAGAATGTTCCAGTTATTTTTAGAGATTAGGATGAGATATCCTAAGTGAAATCCAAATGAAAAAGTCCACGTAGGGAATGTAATCATAAAATTTTGGAAATTTTTATATTTTTTAGTATCCTAAAATTACATCACAATTTAGATATTATAAATTAAACGTAGACATTGAAAGATATTTTTCATTTGTTAAGAACACTAAAATGACATTTCAGATATTGAATCTTCTAATACCTGGTGCCTGAAAAGAAAATGAATTTAAACACCATGACATAAGGTCCTATGGGATATTAATTAGTCAATCACATTATCTTTTGGAACTATTATGAGGGATTCAATTCATAAATATTTTTATATTTTGGATAATAGTTATGATTGAACCTAATATAATTTAACCTATGTTGACCCATTAATGATATTAGTTAAGCTAATAATGGAATGGGTATAATCATGAGATACACAGGTTCAACTAGAATATCCAAATGGTAATAAATTGGATATTAATAGAATTAAATTTTACTATATAATTCAATATATTTTATTATAGTCCTATTATAAAGATTAAAATTCACTATTTTCATT
The DNA here is from genome assembly GCA_963277665.1 of Viscum album. Taxonomy (NCBI): domain Eukaryota; kingdom Viridiplantae; phylum Streptophyta; class Magnoliopsida; order Santalales; family Viscaceae; genus Viscum; species Viscum album. The sequence goes on along the minus strand of OY728121.1, from coordinate 527,839,187 downwards.
ACATTTTATATTTTACTAATTAATGGAATAATGAGGATCTAAGCTTACAGTTTGTTTCAGGTACAATATGAAGAATATCTAAATAAACCACAAATTATAGTAGGAACTAGAGTGCTGTATATTATAATTTTTCTCAAATTAATTTTTGAAATATGATTAACAATGTGATTTTTTTTGAAATCTTAAATTCACCAATGATTAGAATGATGTAGTTTCTAGAGAATTAATGTGATTAAGATGAAAATGGATGTAATTTTAAATCTCATATATATAAAATGTATTGTATTATGCACCAATGGAATTATCCCAATAGGGATGAAATATAATAGTATATTTCTATTGAATGTCACTTAGAAACAAAAAATAATGGGAATAATTTTGAGGAAAGCTTAAAAAATTGAGTGGAATAACTATATTCCAAAATAACCTCTTCTTGTTTGATGGGATTAATGTGTAGTAAATTGGAATTATTCATGTCAATTCCTTATTCGTATGAATGAAAATAATAATAGTCATTAGTTATATATAATAACAAAATGAATAAGTGAATGAATGTTAAAACAATAATGTTTGAGTGGTTTATAATATTTGAGTATCACTTATCCCCCATTTTAGTGTTTCAGTTACATTTATAGAGCTTGATATGAAGAATAATTATTTACTTTTGATTTTTAATAGTATAATTGAATCACCACCTCAATGATTTTTGGATTGAAAAAAACATCTATTTGTATGAATTTTGTTTTTTTTTGGTTTATGTTTATAAGTATATTAATATTTTTATTCATCCCTTACATTAATATCATTATACATTTACACATATATTCATTATTAAGGACATATCTAACTATCCAATGATAGTTATTAACAATAAGGTTGATAATGAACTCTATAATAATTAATTCTATTATATTTGTCTTAATTCCAATATTGGAGATCTATTCAGCTCATGTTTTTGTAAAGAAACATATCATTGGGGATAAATGTAGTATAACTAAAAGTTTGTTATTCATATTTAGTAAGATGGATAAATAATTATATAATTATTTAAATTTTCTAATAAAACATATACCCTAACATATCTTCATTTTTAGGTAATAATAAACATTTCATGGAAAAAATTTGTTGAACAGATAAAAAATATAATGAATCAATATTTTATATTTTTAATGATTTAAATAAGTGTAATATATTATATGAAATTTATATTACACATAGATAAAATAATATTAAAACCCATTACATTAATAAAATAAAATCGTTAAATATGTCACTTTTAGTTTAATCATCGATTATGAATGTATAAATAAAAGTATCCATATCATAAAATCTAATAAATGAAATAATGTCCATTATTGGGAGCCATCCTTTAATAAAATCATTTATATCACCATAGAATGGAGATGGTGTCACTGTGGTTTTTTCTAGGACAATGCCTATACTAAACATGAACCAAATATATTTGAGTAGAATCATATATTGGAAAATTTAATTCTTGTACGGATTAACACAAGATAATGTCTAGAGAAACAACTACATGTGGCCACCTCATGAACTTATCTAATTAACAATTAATATATAGATATTACCAAGGGTTATCCAAATTATTTTTATTATTAAATAAACATGTTATATATTAATATATATATATGTATATAATATATTTTATACTTTTCCATAGGTAATGATTTTATCAATTTAGTCAAGTCATTTGATGTTGAAAGATATATTTTTATAAAATCAGAATTCATATTCATCAAATATAAAATATTATGATAAAATAAAGATAAATCATATTTATATTATTTTTTTATTAACACTACATTAATATTTTATTATTGGAAAATATAAAAAATAATTACTATTTTGAAATCACCTTTTCCCATTGAATCCTTTTTTATATTTTTACGGTTAAATTTAAATGAAAAAAATATTATTTTATAATTTGAAATTTAAAAAATTGAAAAAAAATTCATATTTATTATAATAATGATTTCTTATATGTAATTGTTAGGGTATTTAAGAAATAATTGATTTTTTTTTCATTAGTATAAAATTTTAATTTTAGGATAACCATAAATATCATGAAATTTTAACAATAATAATGATTCTTATATATTTATATTTAACTATTCATCACTATATATGTATGAAAATATGTAATTTTTTTACATAAATAATATTATTCTGAATCATGAAAACCAATGCTTATCATTTTGGAATATAAGTGATATTTTACACAAATAAAAATATAAATATTTTCCTCTATATTAATAAATTATTCCTAATGAGTATTATGGTTAAATATTCATTTTATCTACATATAAATATATTTATATTTATAAATAAATCAACCAATGTGTAACATCTTGACACATTATTTATGTTCTTATTGTTGTTTACCTTGTTTTTCATGAATTTTACAATCGTTATTTGTTTTTTCATAATTTTTATTTTTTTGAAGAGTTAGGGACGTGTTTTTATTCATTTTTCAGATAATTAAATGTGTACGAGTGTTGGGAATATGGTAGGATAAGGTACTATATTTGGAAATGCTATAGGTAGTCAACTTATTAGACATAGAAACAAACTATTTAGTTAATGGTAAGATAGTATTAGGGGATTACTACATAATTACCACATGCCATTTGGAGGTGGTTCTAGAGGCATGGATAGTTTTCATGGTCCATAAGAAAACTATTTGTATACAATTGGTTAATGGTGGAAGCCAACAGCTAACCAATGATGTTGATATTTGTGATTAATATAGATAAAGTATTATAATTTTATTTCACCTTATCCCATTTATAATGGTAAAATCTCCTCCCATGATCCTAATTTCACCCATACACAATTGGAAGCTCTATTAAAGATATTTTATTTTTTATAACATTTAATAATCATAGATTAACATTTCAATGGAGTAGTAAATATATTTCACTACATGTAGCATTGATTTGATTTTGAATTAATATATAGAAAAGTATCTCCTTCCTCAATTCTTGTGGATCTTTATTATATTAATGATATCCATATCCGGATAATTGGATTGTGATTCTTGGATCCTCGCAATATTTTATTTATCCCTTTTAATCCAATAGTGTGTATCCTTTGATGGTTGTTTGATGATATGGTGATTGATGTTGGTGCCTTAATAATATATTTCCAATAATTTTTGTTTTTTTCATTCCTAGAATAAAAATATATTTCTAAATATATTTCATATTAATGATTTGAAATTCCTTGCAAATATTTTCTAATGGAATGGTATAAGATACAATCTCTTTTTATGTATTAATGAAGGGAAGTTTTAACAGCATGAAATTGAGTTTTAAAGGAAATTAATAATTTCAAATATTATTTTAATGACAATTGTTGTGAAAACTATTCATGAATTTTATAACGGATTTAGAATGAAATGAAATATATTTTAAGGCATGATTTTTTAATTAAAAAATGAAATATTATGTTGAATATAAAATTTGAGGCTTCTTTAATGATTATTTATAAAACTGAATTTATAGGAATTTTATAACCAATAATTACTTCTATTAATCATATATAATCATGTGTAATTAGGAGGGTAATCCACGAAATTCAATCAAGGATATTATAATATAAAAATATAAATGGATTGATGATGTAAAAAATATCTATACATTGATGAGGACGGGGTTTTCATTCATTTAAGGGGACAATATACCCCATCGGCCTATTATATAGTGATGTGAGCACACTGGGAGCCATATATCCCTATTGGTTTGAAGTTCCGAAGCCTTAATTTTAATAACAAAGGGTATTGTGATAGTGGTACAAGGATTGTTATTGTTTTATACCTGAATATGGTTATAAAGGAATTTATCATTTCTAAAAGGTTAAAAATTATTATTAATTCATAATTTTATGGAAGCAATTATCATTTAAAATTTTTATTTTCCCTTCATATGATCTAAATATAATGTTTTATTGTATGAGGGTAAAGTAATTTATATACCATGTTCTATTCCAATTTATCCACATTTTAGATTATCATATAAAGGCATCTTGTCGAATACATGATGTGATCCAATAGGGATAATGTTTCTCATACCCTATATATGACTTTTAAAATATATATATAATTTATATTAAATAATATAGAAATAGGGAAGTTACATTTTTGAGGCTATAAGAGTTTATGGAAAAGGTTACTAGGAGTTTGTTATGACAGAGTGAGAGTGTGACCCACCTTTAAGTAGGATTTATTGTTTTATGTGATATTTATCAATTTTGGTCCTGTTTGGTATATGTTATTGTCAATTTTTAGTTTACATATATATTTTTGATGAAAAAAATACTAACTATTTATGCTATCCTTATACTTAATTATATTTTATAGATATTTATTTTGTGAAATAATGCCCCTTGATGTGTTCCTAATCACTTGGAACTTCTCTCCGTCCCATGGTAATCATGAATTACATTAGATCAATTTTAAGGCATTCTTGAGTTATCTTTAAGTGGGACATGAAGGATGGTTAGTAAATAATTGGTATTATATGTGGTTTTTTATCTTATTTGATGTAAGTATTTATTTTGTTATATCCTAGTAGATAATATATAAGAATTTCAATTCAAAAGTGGTAGGCTATGGGATATTTCTTGGCTAGATCTTATAATAGAAAACATTATGCTAAATGGGTGCAAATAGAAGGTGTCATTGAGGGCTTAAATTTATATTATTATAGGAATTTCCGAAATACATATATAATTTTTTTCTGAACATGAGTTATGACTGATTGAGATGATATTCTATTTCTCTTTAGTGATGTTTTCTCATTGTTTATTGATTTTTTTTACTACCATACACCAAAGAAAATGTATTATTATGTTTTATGATAGTGATTATGAGGAATCATTGTAAGAGAACCCAATAGTTGACCAAAATATTATATATTATGTATCACATATAGTCCATGTTTCATGGAAAGGCTTTGAACCAATCCCCATTCAAGCTAGATAGGTGGACCCACTATAAGAAATTAGTAGATATCAAGATGATGAATTTTTTATAAACTATAACAATTTATGAGAATGGATTATTTTAATGATTTACATTATTATATGTTAAATATTAAATTAATCTCTGAGTTCTTGTTCAATATATAATCCATTAAGGTGATTTGTGTCATCTTCATCCTTGACGGACTAGTATGAGATATTGCGATCCTATATTTCTAGTGAATCAAAACATGAAAATTATTTCATTGATAGTGATACTATTTTTAGTCAATTTATATCTTTTGTTGACAATATTAACCATGAACCCAAAGATTCCCAACCATCACATGTTGCGATTTTTCAAATAATCAATATGAAAATAATTTTTCAAAACATTCTTGTTTCGCAACTAATGTAGTATAAATGAGAAGTTGAAATCCAAGATGATTCTAATGGTACATTTGATGAATATTAGTTATAATATATATCATATTATACTTACCACTTATTATGATGTATTGTCATAGGATGTGATTGTGGAAACAAAATTGGATGGTATTTTTTGTTTTATTGTACTTCATCAAACTCTTAATGGCATCATTATATATACCATTAAGTGAAATTAAAAGTTAAATGGTCTTAATAAGTGAAACAGTAGTGGGTTTTAAAAATATAAAACATCATCACGATCACATTCATAGTTTAATAAATTACTAATGACTAGTCTTCAATAAGTAAATACCACTATATAAAATAACACATGTATAGTGGTAAATAAAATTTTCATCTCATGTGGATTATCAATTCAAATGAATAGTTTTTTAGTGTTTTACACCACTTGTAATGGAATGGGATCATCCATACATATATGATATAAGGAATTGACTGATTATTCAAGAACTATATGGTTCAATCCACATGGATTATGAATGCTAAAACTTCACACATTCTATGAGTCTCTTGTGGGATCTGGTGTGGGCCTGGATACATTGGGAGTAACCTTTTTATACTTCACCATTAGTGACAACAATATTTGACATTAAAATATCCCATTCATTAATATCAAATAGAACTAGGGTAGATCATGTATTATATGATGGATTTTTTAACTCCCTATGTTTTTTTGATTTTCTTCAAATATATTTAATTTTTTGGAAATTTGGAAGTACACACAAGATAGATTATAGTTTTTATTGAAGCACTATGTTTGTCTTGCGTTATACCCAATAAGAAGATAATAATTATTTAAAATAAACACTTGTATGATCATTTGGTATATATATATATATTTTTAGCATGTATTACAAACAATATCCAGTGCCTTTGATAACATGCATTTCATGTACGTCTGATTTTTTGTCGAACAATAATATAATATTATTATGATTTTTAAAATATTATTACATCGACCTCCAATCAATTAGAAGAGATTTTCAAAATATTATTAAATAAACCCTGAGAATATGATTTAATAATTTCCTACTAATAAATCCTTTGGTTAATAATTATTATATAATAATGAAATAACTATTTCAAAATAATGAAATTTCTTTTCCATGAAAATTATTTTCGTATGTAAACCTGATATTTTATCCAAGTAAATTAAACAAAAACAATTTGATTAATTATTTTGGATAAATTTATTTATTTTTTATTCAGTCCATATGTTTAACACCCAAATAATATATTGGACTATTATAAGTGAAAAATATATATCTCTTTATGAAAAAATATGAATTTTTCTAAAATACAATATCAGATGATTTAATGGTGAAATAAATTTAATCATGATTTTAAATAAAATATTATTTTTTGAGAAAATTAAATTCATTTTCATGAATTTGAAAATCATAATTAAATATATGTTAATTTTTGAAAATTTTCAACGATGCCTACTTATATGATTAATATTGAAAAACACTAAATTATAAATTAAAACTACATTATCATCTAATTTAATTTAATAGTTAAATTAAGTTTTTATTGGTTTTTAAAGTATAATTAAATCAATATTAAAGAATCTATGTAAATTTATGTCAATTAATCTAATTTCACATTGAAATTTTAGATTAAAATATTTCAAAACATTATATCTTTTCACTTTAAAAACCCACATTGACATCATGTCTGTGGTATTATTTTTAAATCAATTTATTGCACTTATGTGACTGTAATTTTGAAAAATGGATTTTATATTTTGAATAATTCAATTTTAAAATTTACTTATAAGATATAGATAATTTTTACCAAATAAATTAGGGAATGATATTAAATTTAAATAAATTTATTGTGTGAAAAATTAGCTTACCATTTGACTAACAATTAAAATTAAGGCCCAAAATCACCTTGATATTTACCAAAAATAGCTTTTATATTCATATTTATACATTATAATCAATTTATTCAATATGGAACTATAATTTGAGACACATTATCATGAAAAAAACTTGGGTGTAATTCAATTTTAATAAAAATATTAGAATTCCACTCCTAACACACTATTAATTTGCCCACACTTATACCACTTATTCAAATATCTAATGCCCTCTATATCACAGAAAAATGTTAAAAATAAATTCACAAAAATACTTAAAGTATTAATTTAATCCTCAATTTTGGCATATATCCTACTAACAATTCACTTTGGTGAAAACAATGAAGATTTATCCAAATAAGTGGTAACATCCTCACTCAGGATCCATTGTTTTATAATCATTCTCCATCCCAAAAAATAATTTTATCACATTATTATAAAATAACCTAATTATAATATATATACATATATTTTGTTTGATTATGGTTTAGACCAACACATACACACACATACATGGACAGGATAATGAACATACCATTCTTGGGTATGGAAAACTACTAAAGCCTCCTGAAACGATGTAGGTTGTTTTTCAAATACCCCATCCCATTTTGGAAATTTTGATATAAAATATGTTTTTAAATTATATTTATGAAACCAATGATATAATTATTCTATTATAAATATTATATAACACATAAATTCATGATTTCCATTTTTCCAAATTTTATGTCTTTGTTTGTGGACGTGTGGACAACAACCCTCTCAAAGCGATGGGGTTCATTCCCACATTATATGAAATGTATTAAGGATGTTATTAGATAAATAAAATTATATATATTAAATAATAATTTTAATATTAATATTTTTTATATTAATATATTTTATTTATTTTATTTATTTAGGCACTATATTAAAACTGAATGAATTTTCATGCATACATATAGGGTAATGTGTCCGGAAACGTTGTCTTCAATTTCATATTTCTATAATTTATTGGTTACTATAAATACATTTATATGGGACATATATTATATTTATATCTTGGTATTTATTATTGAAATATGTAAATCCTGATATAATTAATAGTATCAATAATAATAATCAAAATCATATACCAAAAACAAATCATATATTACTCGAAACGTAACAACAACATGGAGTGGTTAATAAACAGGTAATATAGGTTTATAAAAAAATCATATATGGTATATTATCTAATAATTCATCTCAATAGTAGAATTATAATAATGTTACATTAATTACACAAAAGGATCAAACATATATGAGTAATTTCATTAATTAAGGTAATGGTTATCTCATCTAACTTTTATATCTGTGATAATTATATCTTATTAACCACACATTTATTTTTTGTCATTTATATACCAACCATGAATGATTTGAAAGACTAAAAAAATTATCGGTATTTGTGTAACATCCCTACTTAATAAAATATATTACATTTTTTTAATTATTAACCTTTGTGAATTATATATTAATTTTACTTTAAAGGGGATTATATGTTTGATGGAATGCACAATATGAAAAAATGAGATTCATTGAAATCTTATGTTGCATAAAATGTTGGATCATACTGAAAAATAATAATATAATGTTATTTTAAATGGTAGTTAATGCCTTTACATTTTATTAGCAGCAATGTATGAAACTAACTACAATATTAATATACATGTTTGTTAAATTTTTTTACATTTATCCAAAAACAAATTATAGGCATAAAATAAGAAATAATTTTATTATAAGAAAAAATACTCTAATACTCATTAAAATTTCAAATTAATGTATTTTTATGGAGAAACCTCTTTAAATTTATTATTGGTCACTTTTATATGTTATATTTTCCAAAATAAAATTTTTCTTTACTATCGGGACATCAAAATATACTTTGGGTATATATTGGATATTTTTCTGATAAAATTCATTTCCAAATGAATAGTGAAAAATACTTTATTTTAATTAAAAAATTCCTTTTAATATAATTTATTTATATGTCATGATAATAATTTTATTTGGTTTTTATGTTTAAATATATCATGTTTTTGCCATTTAATTCAATTTTGGTCATTAGTTGTAATTTCACAATGAAATTTGACATAAATAAGTGTTGATCATTTGTTAGTTATTATTTCTTAAAAACATGCTTTAAGTATTGATAGCATGAGTTAATTTTAAATTAATTTTTGCTACTTCTATGTTTTGAATTTCGAAAAATTGATTCTATTTTAGTAATTCGAAGGTCCAAATTGTTTAAATAGGTAACCTTTATTTTTATAGATGATGAATATTTACTTCGTTAAATATTTTATTTACCATGGTTAAAGGGTAAATCTAGAAAATAAGGGTAATCAATTTTTTTTATAATAAAATAAACATACAGTTACATGTGTACTAATCGTATTTTTTTATACATTTCCATCCATGGTTATCTTTGGGTCCATATTCATACCCCATGGAGCCACATGTGATTGATAATGACACATTATATAATTAATTTAAAGTAATGAAAAAAATAATTAAACATATATATTTTTTTAAATAAATTGATACATGAGGTTATGTAATTTATCACATTGAATATAATTATTAATTTTAATGATAAAAATATTTCCTAGATCTTGATATTTTTTTATTTTTAGATAACAAATGAATAAAATTATTTATACCAAAATAATGATACTGTATTTACCTCATTAATGAATGATTTAGAACAATAAGATTATAAAGATAAAAAAAATATTCAAAAACTATCCAATTATTATTGGATGATTTTATTTCGAACATAAGTCATTGTATCATCCACTTTAATAATTTTTGGACATTTATAAATCGAGCATCATTATATAATAAAATAATATTTTGGAAAATTCCTAAAGAGACCTTCCTCCCCCTTATAAAAATTAATCACTTATAACCACTTACTCAGACTTTTCATGCCCCTTATCACATCCCCCTTCTACACAATTAAGCTCCCTACATCCATATCTTCATCCTAGAAGCCTTCACCTTGGAATAATGCAATTGAAGTAAATTTTGAAGATCAAACCAGTGGGAGATACATGATTTAAAGGTAACTTTTTCTCTTAAGTTCTTTTTTTAATTTACTACTTGGACCACCTAATATTTTGGGAATATACTATGATTTGTATTCCAAATGTAACTCCCTACGTAGCTGTGAAAGTGACAACATAAGTATGATATGTATGCCAAAAGTTATATTTTTTATTTATGATTTATATGTGTATTTCATTAATCATATGATTTCATGAGGTACATTAATGAGCTTATGATATGTATATATTGATGATCTAATGTTTTCTTTAATTGTTTTATATCCCTTACTAATATTTTTATACTCATCCCATGTTTTTGAAATGTTGTTTATTGGATTCAAATATGACTGGGGTCAAGAATGGGAACAGATGTTAAGCCACCAAATTAATTATTATCAGGTATACTATATGTTTTTTCAGATTATGCCAATGTTTTGTTTGATTTTGGTTCTACACACTCGTTCATTTCTGAGATGTTATCCAATAAATTAGGAATTCCATATCCTGAAATCAATCCTAAAAATATGGTAAAAACAACAACGGGGAGATGTTGAGAATAAAAAAGAAAACATATTAACCTTCATGTCCTTTTGTGAGGAAAGAATCTACATACAAACCTTACTGTTTTTCCGTCAGTATATTTTGATGTTATTTTTGGTATGGATTAGAATCTTAATTATCATTCTAATATTGACTAAAGATCTAAAGAGGTTTCAATTTAAAATGATTTTAATTTGGGTACCAGAATGGACTTTACTTTTATAACATATCATGAACCTCAAAAACTTGTAAAAGATGGAAATAAAAGTTACCTTTCACATGTTATTGAAAATGATGGAACTCTTTAGATTAATGATTTTCAAGTGGTAAAAGAGTAAATTCATGTTTTTAAAAATGTGTTTTCTGGTATTATACCTGATCCGAAAGATGAATTTACCATTGACATAGTTCTTGATGCTATGAAAATTTCAAAAATCCCTTATCTAATTTCCCAAATTGAAATTTTAGAGTTAATGAAGCAGTTACAGGAGTTATTAGATAACAGATTCATTCGACTTAAAACATCACCAAGGAGTTCTCTAGTATTCATTATTAAAATGAAAGAATGTTCAATGAGACTTTTCAATGATAATAAAGAATTGAATAAATTCAATGTTAAGAAGATTTCTAATTTTCCTCATATCGATGATTTGTTTGATCAGTTCCAGAGGGATGAGTATTTTCTAATGATTGATTTCACATTGGGATACCATCAGTTGATTGTAACAGATGTAAACATTCTGGGAAAACCATTTCAAACTAGTTATGGACTTTATGAATTTATAGTTATTCCTTTTAGGATAACCAATTCACCTACTGTATTCATGGATCTTGTTAATAATTTTTTTTAGTTCATGGATATGTTTTTAGTTGATTTCATTAATGATATTTTATTTTTTTTCTAAAATTAAAGAGGGGCTTGAATGAAATTTAAGGGCATTCATGAAATCATTAATAGAAAAAGACTACGTGGAAAATTCAAAAAGTGTGTGTTTTGGTTAAAAAAAATTATCTCCATTGGTCGCATTATTTAAAAAAATGTAATAATTATTGATCCTACAAAACAATAGTTGTTGAATAATGGAAAAGTCCCAAAAATATTACAGAGATTCATAGTTTTCTTCCTTTTACAGGTTATTACTGGAGGTTTGTGGAGAAATTTTTTCTGTTATCTAGTCTAATGACTAAGATAACTCGAAAAGGTGTTATTTTCATTTGAACAAAATAATGTGATGATTGTTATCATGAATTGAAATGAATATTTGTGAATGTTCTAGTTTTTGAAATACCTTCCTAAAATGGGGAGTATTTTTTCTACAGTGATGCTTCATTGAAATGACTTGGTTGTGTCGTAATACAAAAAGATCAAGTAACTTCATATGCGTCACATTAGGTGAAACCTCATGTGATAAATTACCCTACAAATGATTTGGAATTAGTTTCTATTGTAATTTCATTAAAAAATTGGAGGCATCATCTATATGGAGTAAAATGTGAAATATATACAGACCAAAAAATATTTAAGTATACATTTACTAAAAAAAATTAAGCATGAGAGAGAGGATATGGTTGGAATTAGACAAGGATTATGATTTCTTGATCCATTACCATCCGGGAAAAGATAATAATGTGGTTGATGCTTTTAGTCAAAAAATTAATGCATCATTAAAATGATATGTTTGTAACAAGATCCTTTGGTTTTTGATTTGATGAAATATGAAATAGATGACTTTGATGAAGTAAATTACTTTGTATTGTTTCAAGTGTCTATAAAATCATCTCTATTAGAGAGAATTATGAAAGCACAGAAGGAAGATAGTGAGTAGCAGAAAAAGGTAGAGTTGGTTCAGAAGGTTAAGATGCCTGATTTTATCATTGATAATGATTTTTTAAGGTTTTGAAATAGATTATGTGTGAAATAGATTCAAAGTAGAATAATAAGAAGTTATGTGATGCTCATATTTCTCAGTTTTTAGTTCATCATTGCAATAATATGATGAATAGAAATCTTTGGGAGTATTACCGGTTGAATGGAATGAAAAGAGATATTGTTGATTTTATTATGAAGTGTTTGACTTTTCAATAGGTTAAAGAAGTGTGCCAGTTACCAAATGGGATGCTTTAGTCTTTACCTGTACCAGAGTGGAAATGGGAATATTTATCCATGGAATTCATTGTTAGATTTCAAATGACATCTAAAGGTGTTAATACAATCATGGTTATTATAGATCGATTGACAAAATCATCTTTATTTCCTTCCGATTCGAGATAATTTTTATCTATATCAACTTTTTTTGTTGTATGATAAAGAGATATTCTGATTTCTTGGAGTTCTCCTCTACATTGTATCTGATTATGATTCAAGGTTTATTTCAAACATTTTGAAAGGCCTTCAGAAGTCGTTGGGTACTAAATTAATGTTTAGTGAAACTTTTCATCTCAAACAGATGGGTAGTTAGAATGAATAATAAAGACCGTGTAGGATCCTAAATGTGATTGCTATATGGATAACCTAGGATGTTGGGACCAACATCTTTCATTGGTTGCGTTTTTTAATAATAAAAGTATTCATTCTAGTATACAACTTGCTCCATTAGAGGCATTAAATGGGCAGCGGCGTCGAACTCAATGTTTTTGGGAAGATGTGGGTGAAAGGATGTTGATGGGACTAGAAATGGTAGAAGATATCACATAAAAAGTATATTTGATTCAGAAGCACATGAGAACTACTCAGAGAATACAGAAAAGTTAATTGGATTACTGGGGGAAAGATCATTCTTTTTAGTTAGGTGATCATGTCTTTCTCAAAATTTCTTCTTGGAAAGACTGATGTGTTTTTGTAAGAAGGTTATGTTGAATCTGAGGTTCGTTGGGCCTTTTGAAATGTTAGAAACAGTGAATCAGTTGCATACAGAGTGGATTTACCTCCAAGTTTATCCTAGGTACACAATGTTTTTCACTTTTCAATATTTAGAATGTATATGTCGGATCCGTCTTTTTTTTTGAGCCCAGAGGTAGTTCAGTTGGAAGATAATCTCTCTTATGAGGAACAAGTCGTCCAGACTATTGACCGAAGAGAGCAAGTGCTGCATAAGAAGTTAATTAATTAGGTAAAGGATTTTTGGTAAAACCATATTGTTGAAGAGGATATATGGGAATCTGAAACTGTTATAAGGGATAATTACCCCCACATAATTGATAAGTGAATAGAATTATAGGGATGAAATTCCCAAAAGGGGGGAAGGATGTAACATACTTGGTAAATAAAGAATATAAAATTTTCATATCTATTAATATTTTTGAATTAAATATTAATTTTCAATTAAAGAGGATTATATGTTTTATGGTGTACCTGATAAGCAACAATGTCATTCTTTGAAATCTTACGATGCACACAACATTGGGTCATACTAAAAAATAATAATATAATATTAGTTTAATTGGTAGTTAGAACCTAGCTGTTATAATGATGGGAAAGGATAGTACAAACTAAAATATGAATATACATGTTCTTTAAATGTTTTTTCATTAATCCAATAAATTTTAGAGGCATAAAATAAGAATGAATCTGATTTTAAGCATAAATAATCTAATATTCATTAAATGGTTTATTTACTACATTTTTATGTAGATCCCTATTTAAATCTCGTTTTGGATACTTATATATTTTATATATTAATAAATAAAATTATTCTTTAGGATCGGGACATCTAATTTTACATTGGGTATATTTTTGGAATTTTTTTTATAAAAGTCATTTCTCAATGAATAGTCAAAAATACTATATTTTAATTAAAAACTGCATGTTAATATTATTTATATATATTGATAGATTATCATTTTAATTATATTTAATGTGAAATTATAATATTTTTGACCATTTAATCCTACCTTGGTTATGAGATGTAATTTCACTTTGAAATTAGACATAAATAAGTGTTAATCTTTTGATATTATTATTTCTTAAAAACACACTTTTTGTATTGACAGTGGGAATTAATTTTAAATTAATTTATGAAACTTTTGGGTTCTGAATTTGGATAAATAGATTCAATATTTGGTGTCAAGATATCCAAATTATTTACAGCGGTAACTTTTATTTTTAGACGTGAGGAATATTTACATTCGTAAATATTTTATTAATCATGGTTATAGGGTAAATCTAGTAAATAATGCTAATCAAATATTATTATAATAATATTAAATTTCTTTAACATGTGTCCTAATACTATTTATTGATACATTTCTTCCAATGGTCATCCTTGGGTCGATTTTGGGACCCAATAGAGCTACTTGGGAGGGGAAATCACACTTTATATTAATTAATTTAATGTAAATAAAAATGACTTAATCATATATCTTTAAGTAAATAAATTCTTATATGGTGTTATATAAGACATTTCTTCGATTATAAATCTTCATTTGGAAGAAAAAAATATTTTCTACATCATGATATTTTTTTTCTATTTTTTATATATTAAATAAATTAAATTATTGATGACATAATAATGATACAATATTTACATCATTAATGAATGAATTCAATAAATAAAATTATATTGATTAAAACAATACCAAAATCCATTTAAATATTTATTGGATGATTTTAATTACAACACGAGTCATCTTATCTTCGTCCTTAATAATTATTTCACCTTTATAAACTATAAAATAATTATATAATAAAATAATATTTTCATACTTTCTTAAAGAGCCCATCCACCCCTCTACCAAAAGCCCTCACTTCTAACACATTGATCACATTTCTCAAGCCCTGTGGATCATCCAACCTTATCCCATCTAAGCTCACTACATCCCCCTCCTCCTCTTAGAATATTTCCCCTAGGTATAAGTTAATTCATGTAAATCATTTGGTTTAAACCAATGAGAGATTTTCGATTTAAAGGTAACATCTTCCCTTATGTTATTTTGTTTTATTTTACTTCTCCAACCACTAAAATCATTTAATTTATTTATATTATGAAAACCCATATATACTTGATATTCATGGCTGTTTTTATATGAATTATTTGTTCTATAATTACACACACCTCCATCAAATGGGTAATGAAAATAATATTTATGTGGACAGAGAACTACGGCCTCACAAAATGATGATTGTTCAATATTGTCCTACAACCTCGTATGTTGGACTGTAAGATGGAACGATATTTATATGTGATATATATTATATTAATATTTTTTTATTCTGTATTTTTCATTAATAGAATACCTTTGTAGTTTCCATAGTGGGTAAATATGATAATTTCATTTTGAAGAAGTGCAGACTACCACCCCCTCAAAATGATAAGACTCATTCATGCCATATGTGAAATGTATAAAGGACGAAGTTAATGAAATTATATATTATATTATACAGGAATTATAATATACCTATGTATAATTTGGTTTTTGTTACATTAAATTTGAAATGGAAATTAAAGTAGTGTTCATGTTTACGTACAACATAATGTCTCTATCAATGGTTAATTTCATTTCATATCTCCAAATGTGATGTACTATTATAAATAAATATATATACTAGATATATATGATATATATGATATCTAAATCAGTAATATCATTATGATATAAGGGTATTTCTACCACATGGAAAATATATAATCATGTCAACTTTATTTTTTACTCATGTTCGGAACAACGACCAAATATCTGATATGAACTCAAATAATTTAGTAATTGTAATTGCAATGTAATAATGGATATAATATAATATTAAACATGAAAAAGGTTCTTAATCATGTATAAATAATCTTTATTTTATTATTCTATATAATAAAGAATGATTGAGTCGTGTCAGACATGAGGTAAGGGACTTCGTCTAAATTTCCTTTCATTGAGGCATATTTTTTTAATAAACAACATTATTTTATAGAGTGCACAAATACCATTGACATTTAATATCATTAAAAGGGAATATTTTTCATCTAATAATTTTACTAAACATCAAAAAGGAATTATTCTTTTTAATGTACTCTGTGACAATGACATTTCTACCACTGTGAGTATTATTTGATCTTCAGATTTCTTAATAACCCAGTGTTTTCTTGAATGAAAATAAATACCATACACCTTATTTACGTATTTCAGTATTTCAAATGGTTTATAGAAATAATTTATTATTTCAATATATTAAAATGATATATTTTGATTGTAATGAATAAATTTAATTGTTCCTTTAGGTTTCTTTTATGTTTTATGGTTCTTGGGAAATGTTGACGCATATGTGGGGTTCCGTGATAAATGTTGGGAGGCTGATACCGAGATCAATCAGCAATGCATTTGGTAATGTGACAAAGGAAATCGTGAATGTTTCTATTAACAGATTTTGGGAATATACATTCATTGGAATTCTAAATGTTATTCCCTACGTAGCGGTGAAAGCTACAACGTAATTATGTTATATATGACACATGTAACCATTTTGATTTTTGATTTAACATTATATTTCACCAATCGTAAGATTTCATGAGGTATATAAAAGAGATTTTGTATTGTATGTATTGATGATCTACTGATTTCATTATTTTTTTATAAACATTAATGAGGTTTTTATGATCATCATTTATTCTTAAAATGTTTTTCAAAGGACATAAGATGAAATGGGCCAAGGATGAGATCAAGGGAAAGTCATACTTTTTGAAACATGGAACTAGTCATGGCTCTTTTTTTCTGGAGTTTTTATTTTATTAAAAAAAATTAAACTTATTAAAATTTTATACATTGTATATTTTGAGATGTAATGTAAGAGTTATAGCCTAATTAAACTCTAAACTTGAAAGTATCCTCAATGTGAATTATTAAATTAATTCATGATTATGTAATGTTTATGGTCTAGGAATGATAGTTGGTTTTAAACATTGGTTTAGACATAATTAATATTATCAAATTCATAAATTATTATCAATAAATTATTTTTAGTTTATGATATGATTGAAATGATATAGGATTTATATATTTCTATGTTTCTTTGGCTATGTTATTTCGTTGTTCATCTACAGCAGAAATAGTGTAGCTATGATGGGACGACATAAGAAGGAAGAAAAACTTCCAAATCATCAACCTGAGAGGGTTTGAATCAGACATTAATAGTTGGTTATATTGAAGGCACAATTTACTTATGCTATAAACAGTGGTGGTATCAATTCCTGAGATCATCAAGATCAACCACTGAGGAACATGTCAGTAGTGTGGAATTTCAAGGGACAGTAACCCCCATCATTTAGATGATCATATGAACCTATGCTAGCTAAAGTTTTAATTAATGCAATGGAAAATATTTTTCATGTCAAGTGGTGTTCATAACCTCAAAACATTAGTTTTGTTGTTTACCATATTGAAGGTGATGTCAATCAGTGGTGTTCGATGGTGAAAATTATTAGCGATTGTGAGGAAATTGATACACATGATTGGGATGAATTAATGGGTATGTTTCTTGAAAAAAGAATTCATAAGGTTGATTTACATTGGATGGATACGAAATTACTAGAATTAATGTAGGAGGATGACTCAATGGCTTCTTATGATGTAATATTCACTCGACTGGCAATGTAATCTCTAAAATTTAAATGAGAACATGATAGTAAATTCAATAGTTTTTACTCAAGATTAAAGCCATTGTATTGAAAGTATTTATCATCTCATGAGTTCAAAATGTTATGAAAAACTTGTTTGATTTGCAGAGAAGATTAAAATAATGTTTTATGAAGATCCGGTGTTCTTTGAAAAACAACAGAATAAGAGGTCGAGGTGGCAGAAGAAATGGAATTACACTTCAAAAAAGTCTAATGGTATGAAATGTATATTTTGAATATGTGGAAATTGTGGGAAAAATTATATTGGGGATTGTACTTTGAATTATGGTAAGTGCTACCAATGTGGTAAAATGGGACATAAAGCACAGAATTTCACTGAAAAAGATCTGGGTAATGGTAAGACAAAATATTATTTACAGTTAGTAAAATGTTTTAAATGTAATGAAATGGGTCATTATGCAAATGAGTTTCCAATTAAGAACTAAACTAATGGAATGAATATAGAAAACAAGAAAAAAGTGATGGTAAAATCCTTTTAATCTACTTTAGCATATGTTGTGCCATCAAATGACATAGTATCAGGTACACTGTTTGTTTGTTCAGATTATTCCAATGTGTTATTTGATTTATGGTCTACACACTCGTTATGTTATGAGAGGTTTTCCAGTATATTGGGAATTCAATCTCCAGCTATGAATCTTGAACATATTATAAGAACACTTGGGGAAATGATGAGAAAGAGGGAAAATATAAGAGACTTCATGTCATTGTGTGTGGAAAAAATATATTGGAAACCTTATTGTTTTGCGTCTAGTGGAGATTGATGTTTTTCAGGGTATGAATTTTCATTCCATTTATCATTCTATGTTTGAATGTAGAGCTAAAGAGGTTTATTTTAAGAATAATTTTATTTAGTGTACAAGAATGAACCATTACATGTGATAACATATCAAGAAGTTGAGAAACTAGTAAAAGAGGGAAATAAATGTTACATTGATCATATTTTTGAATACAAAGGAACTGTTTAGATTAATGATTTTCCAGTTGTAAATGAGTACCTTGATGTTTTAATTGATTAGTTTTCGGGTATTATACCAGATCAGGAAGTTGAATTTTCTATTGACTTATTTCTTAATGCTAATCCAATTTCAAAACCCCATTATCAAGTGGATCAAATTGATCATTTAATGTTTAAGAAGCAATTACAAGAGTTATTAGATAAAGGTTTCATTCGACCTATCACAACACCATGGGGTGCTCCTGTCATTTTTGGTAAACATAATATTGGTTAAATGATACATTACATTGATTATAGAGCATAAAATAACATCATTGTTAAGAACAAGTATCATTTTCCTCATATAGATGATCTGTTTTATCAGCATAAGGGTGCAAATTATTTTTCGAAGATTGATTTTTGGTCGGGATACCTTCAGTTGAAATTATAGGAAAAAAATTCAAAATAACGTGTTTCATACTAGATATAGACATTATGATTTTTTATTTATATCTTTCTGGTTAACCAATTCACCTATCCTATTCTTGTATCTTTTGAATATAATTTTCCTCATGTTCCTGGATATGTTTTTGGTTGTGCTCGTTGATGATATTTTTGTTTATTTGAAAATTCATATGGAGCATAAATTCATTTAAGGCTTCTCTACAAAACATTAAATGAAATGAAACTATATGGGATATTCACCAAGTGTGAGTTTGGGTTATATAAAATGCCTTCCTTGTTGACATTGTTTCAAAAAAGGGTATAACTATTTGTCCTACTATAACAAAAAAAATTTGATGAATGGCCATGTCCCACAAATATAAGTGACATTCAAATTTTACCTTGATTAGAAGCTTATTAGTGGAGGTTTGTTGATAAATTTTCCCAGTTATCTAGTCCAATGACTAATTTAACATGAAAAATGGTTATGTTTATTTAGATAAAATAATTTGATGATTATTTTCTAGAATTGAAAATAAAAATTGGTGAATTCATCAGTTTTGGAACTGCCTTCCAGAAACGGTGAGTTTTTTTATCTAAGGTGATGCTTAATTGAAAGGACATGGTTGTGTCCAAACACAAAATGATTAGGTAATTTCTTATGATTCATTTTATTTGAATCCTCATGAGTTAATTTACCATACACATGATTAGGAATTAGATGCTATTTGTTTCTTTAAAAATTTGGAGGAATCATCTATATTGAGTAAAATTTGATAGATATACTAACCATAAAAGTTTTAAGTATATATTCACTCATAAATAATTATAAATTATATAGAGGAGATGGTTTCTATGAATCAAGGATTATGACTGCACGATACATTATCATAAAGAAATGAAAATAAAGTGGCCGATTCTTTGGGTCAAAAAAGTAATTCTACATTCACCATGATACATTTAGAAGAAGATCATTTGGTTTTTGATTTGGTGAAATTTGGCAATGAAGTTGTTGGTGTAGGAAATTCCTCTATTTTATTTCAGGTGTTAGTGAAATAATCTTTATCATATAAAATTATGAAAGTGCTGAAGGAAGATAGTGAGTTACAGAAAAAAGTAGAGTTGGTTCAGAAGGGAATGTTTCCTTTTTTAGAATTGATAATGATTGTTTTTTGGGTTTTGGGAAGAGATTATGTGTGCCTTGTTATTGAAATTTGAAGAAGGAGTTTCTCTGTTTTCAGCTCATCCTCGTAGTTCTAAGATGTATATATATATTTAGGTGTATTATTGGTGGGTTGCAATGAAAATATATATTATTCCTTTTACTGTGATGTTTTTGACTTTTCAACAGTTTAATACAGAACATCTATTACAGAGTGGGATGTTTCAGTCAATACTAGTACCAGAGTGGAAATGTGAAAATATATCTGTTGACATCATTGTGAGATTACCAAAGACATCTCAAGGTAATAACGCAATCTTGGATATTTTTGATCGAGTGACTAAATCTACCAACTTTTATTTTATTCAATGTAATTTTTTACTTAATCAACATTCATGGTTATTATTTAAAGAGATAATGATATTTCAGTGTGTTACCCTATCCATTGTATCTAGTTTTGACTTTGTGATTACTTCTATCTTTTGGAAATTCATTTAGATGTCGTTGGGGACAGAATTAAATTTTGTTACAACTTTTCATCCTCCATCATATGGGAAGTTTGAATGAAAAATTCAGACCCTTGACGATATGTTACATGCATGCTTATTGAATAACCAGGGAAGTTGGGACCAACATCATTATCTGGTTTAATTTTCTTATAATAACATTTTTCTATCTAGTTTACTGATGGCACTATTTGAGGCATTATATGTGAAGTAGTGTCAAACACATGATATTTGTAATTAAGTAGGTGAAAGTATATATATGGGAATAGAATTGGTAGATGTGATGGATAGAAAGTACAGTTTATTTAGAAGCGCACGAAAACTTCTCCGAGAAGGCATAGAATTTATAGGGATAACTGGAGGAAGGATAATTTTTTTGAGGTAGGTGATCATGTCTTTCTCAATGTATCTCCATGTAAAAGAGTTATGTGTTTTGGTTAGAAGGGAAATTTGAGTTCAAGGATCATTGGAGCATATAAATTCATCGAGAAAGATAGATTAGTTGAGTACAGAGTATATTTACCCCCATGTTTATCCCATGTATAATATATTTTTCCAGGTTTCAATATTGAGAAAGTATATGTAAAATCCATCTCATATTTTAAGCCCAGAGGTAGTTCAGTTGGAAAAGTATCTACCTTATGAGGAACAACCAGTCCAGATTCGTTGTTGAAGAATGCATGTGTTGCAGAATAAGGTAAATAACTATGTAATGGTATTGTGGAAAATCCATATGTATGAGGAGGAAACATGGGAATATGATAATTAAATAGGGGATAAATACAACCACTGATTTGATAAGTGAATCGAATAGCAGGTACACAATACCCAAAAGGGGGGAAGGATGTAAAAATCAAGGTATATAATGAAAATAACATTTTAATATTTATTATTACTTGTGAATTAAATATTAATATTACCACAAATGGGATTCTATGATCAATGGCATACCTGATACGCAACAATAGGTTTCTTTGAAATCATAGGATGCACACAACACTGTGTCATATAGAAAATTAATAATATAATATTATTTTGAATTATTGTTAATTCCTAGGCATTGTATTTGTACAAATGGAAAAAACTAAATTCAATATGAATATACACGGTTGTTAATTATTGTTACATTTATCTAATAAATTATAAATTCTTAAAATAATTATGAATCTAATTTTATTCATAAATACTATATTATTCATTAAAAGGTCAATTTTACACCTTTTGAAGGTGAAACCCATTTATATCATGTTTTGTTCACTTTAATTTGTACTTTTTGACAAAATAAAATTCTTCTATAGAATAAGGAAATCAAAATTTACTTTGGGTTTGTTTTTTGGAATTTTTTGGATAAAATTCATTTCATAATGAATTCTGAAATATACCGTAGATTAATTCCTAAATACATTTTAATCTAATTAATCAATATGGTTAGATTATCTTTTTTTTATTTTTAAAGTGTAATAATAATATATGTTTACCATTTAATCCGAATTTTATCATTGTATTAGTTTAATGTTGAAATAGGACATAAATACATGTTGATCTATTAATAGTTATTATTTCATAAAAACAATATTTTAGTTTTGACAGCAAAAATTAATTTTAAATAAATTTATAACACTTCTGTGTTTTGAATTTCGAAAAATAGATTCCATATTTGGAATCTGAAGGTCCAAATTTTGTAAATATGTAACATTTTTTTTTATAATTAATGAATATATACTTTGATAAATATTTTATTTACCATTGCTAAAGGAAAAATCTGGTAAATAAGTGTAAAACAATATTGTTATAATAATATAAAATTACACTGAAATGTGTCCTAATCTTATGGGTTGATACATATCTTACTATGGGCATCATTGGTTTGATTTTGGAACCCCATGGAGAAATATGAGAGTGATGAGGACACTATATATTAATTAATATAAAGTAAAGAAAAAAATGACTTAAACATATATCTTTTAGTTAATAAATTCTTACATGGGGTTATACAAGTTGTCTAATAAATTGTACAAATTAATTTGAAATATAAAATTATTTCCTACATCATGATTTTTTATTTTTTAGATATCCATTAAATAATACTATTTATGACACAATAATGATGTAATATTTACCTCATTAATGAATGATTTAAATAAATGAGATTGTAAGGATTAAAACAAGATCAAAAACCTATCAAATTCTTATTGGATGATTTTATATCGAACATGAGTCATCTAATCTTCGAAAATTATATATTTTGGACCTTTAAAATAGAAAATCATTTTACAATAAAATAATATTTTTTAGCATCCTAAAGAGCCCCTACTCCATGTTATAAATATCTCTCACATATAACCCATTCCTAACAATCCTAAAGAACATTGGCTCATCCAATATCATCCTAATAAATATCCCTAAAAATCTCCTCCTTATAGATGCATTCCCCTATGAATAAAGCAATTCATGAAATCATTTTGGTTCAATACAAATAGAGATACCCGATTTTAAGGTAATGTATTCTCTTAAGTTCTTTTGTTTTATTTTACATATCCAACCCATAAAATCATTTTATTATATTATTTTATGAAAAAATCAGTATAATAAATTTACTAGGTTGTTTTTTAGACGTATTATAACTACACATACACTCACCTCTATATAATGGGTAAAGAACAGACTGTTTCTGTTGATGAAAAACTAATGTCTCCCAAACCAATGATTGTTCAATCTTCTTATACCACATCTTATAGTGGACATTAAGATGGAACGTAATTAATATGTGATATATATTATATTTATATTTTTTCTATTACTCTATAAGTTTCATTTATAGAATTAATTTATGGTTCCCATAGTGGGTAAATATGATAATTTCATTCTATAAAGTATAGACTATCGCCCCCTAAAAGTGATATGACTCATTAATACCATACATGGAACATATGAAGGATGTAATTAATTAAATTAAATATTATATTATACTGGAATTACTATATACCTTTGTATCATTGTTTTTTATTCCATTTAATAGGAAATATAAATTAATGTAGTTTTCATGTGTACGTACAACTTAACATCTAGATGAAAAGTGCATTTCATTTATTATCTCCAAATATTATTAATGTTATAAATACATATATATTCTTGATATAAATGATATATATGATATTTATATCATGAATATCAATCAGGAGAAAATGGAATTTCGACCACATAGACAATTTATAATTTTAACATGTTCATTTATGACTCATGTTCTGAACATCGACCAAATGTTCAATATGAACTAAAATAATTAATTAATTGTTATAAAAAGGTAATAATTGATATAAAAATAATAATAATCTTGAAAAAGGATCATAATAAAGTTTAAATTATCTTCAGTTTATTATTCATGAGATTATGGAATGATTGAGTCAAGTGGGACATGAGGTATGAAACTTCATCTCAATCTCCATTCACTGTGGAATATTTTTTTTATACAAAAATATATTTTATATTTTGTATTAACAGCTTTATCATTACATTTCATTCAATGGGAATGTTTTTCAATGATATTTTTTACTAAATGAGATAAAAGTAATGTTTCTATTTAATGTATGAAGTGACAATGACATTACCGATCCCACGAGTATTATTTGATATTTGGGATCCTTAAAAAGCGATTGTTTTTTAAAGGAAAATCGATACCATATACCATTTTTAATTATTTTGTTATTAAAATGGTTTTGACAAAACATTGATTATTTTAATATCATGAAATGATATATTTTAAATTTTATGTGGAAATGTTATCTTTTTTATACTGGTTTTTTGTGTTATGGTTCTTGGGAATTGATAATGAATAGTGATGGTTTCCTGATAAACCTAGGGAGGGGGTTCCCAAGATAGCTCTCTAATGCATTTTTTAACTTGATGGATGAAAACAATATTGGTTTTACTATGAGAATTTTGGAATATATTGTGATGGGTATTCTAAATTTAACTCCCTATATAGTTGTCAAATATACAAAAGATATATGTTATGTTTTCCACAAGTTACTTTTATGATTTATGATTTCTATGTACATATCATAAATATAATGATTTCATTAGGTATGTCAATGTTCATATGTTATTTATGTATTTTTGATCTAATGATTTATTTTTTTGTTTTATAACCCTTACTATGCTTTTTATGCTCATCCCAATTTTTTGAAATGTTTTTCAGAGGACATAAATATGAATAGGGTAAATGAAGGGATTAAGGGAAAGTTATGCTGTCTAAAACATGGATCTAGACATCACTCGATTTCTCTAGAGTTTTTATTTTATAAAAAATGTAAACTAATTATAATTTTATGCTTTTTAATTTTTGAGAGGTTATATAATAGTTATGGACTAATTCTCAAAAACACTAAACCTAAAAAGATCCCAAATTTTAATTATTAATTTAATTTAATATTATGAAATCTTTAATGTATGGGCCTTAAAGTTGATATATATGATTTATGATATTTAATGTATGGGGTTTATTTTTCAAAAGTAATGAAATTGGTAATTTAATTTCTTCTAAATTTTCAATCTTTCAGATACATTCCATGTTACGCACATATATTTTTCCTATTTGGCATATATACATAAATTTTACATGTCAAATAATGAATATAATTCCTTTAATGATTATTTATTAATCATTTAATGTTGTTTATTTTGGGTAATTATGATTGATTGTTACCAATGTGGTATGAGTTTGGTTCTATAATCTCTTCATTTACCTTGATTTTTTACAAAAATGATTTCATTGATGAAATATTATAGTATAAATATATATATAAGACTAATAAATTTTATTCAAAAATTTTATTAATGTTATATGTATGTATTTTTACCATTTTCTACTCCTTGGTACTTAATATAATTACTAGAATGTTTTTCTTAAATGTAACTTCTTTTCAATTTTCGGTCAGTAATATTAGATCATTCAAACCATTTTCTCTAAATAAAAAATAAAAAATTAAATAAAATTACCCTCTGATGTTTGAATGAAAATTCTACCAACATTTTACCTTTTTAAAAAATCATTTTAAAAGGTAATTTCTTATCATTTTCTATCCAATGATCTTTTCAAAATATTAATTGTTAAAATGTAATTTCTAGCATGTATGGACATACCAACCATAATTAATGCAATTTCCTTGGAGCATCCATTTGATGTTTAGAAGCATATTTATAATGAATTTTTTTTCTAAATATTCTAATTTTTTTTTATTTTAAAATCATTTCAAATGAAAATGGATATCAATAAATTATTAGGTTTAAAAATTATTTGCAATTTTTATCAAATAATAAATTATATAATATAAAAAATTACATTTTAAACTAAAGTTATTCAATAATTTCAATATTTATATACAATCATTCAAATCCATTTTCAAATAAAATGTCTTCAAAAATATTACCTTAATATTTCTTTTTATTTTGTTTGTTTTTTCCATGAAAAATTAATATGAAATGTTTTGAATCATTCATTAGGAATTTTTAATGGGTTTTAATAGTTTCGTTTTGCAAAATATTCTCAGGCATACATTATGATTTTTACAAGATATTTGAAAAAACATTCTTTTTAATATGCTATTCATAACACATTATGTTTTAAAAATAATTTTTCAATGAAGTAATGATATTTTACACAAGACATGATTTGAAGAATATTTTAAATCAATATTTATAAGAGAATTATATTCTAAATAGTTATATGAAAAGTATTCTTTAAGAAAGTATATTTTTCATATGAAATATTCTGTATGATTTATTAAAATCCTTCTCCATTTATGATTACATACATTGTCACTATTATGATTTATTCTATATATTATCTAATAATAAAACTCTTAGTTTTTATTGGATGATTTTATATGGATTTATGTTTATGAAAAAAATTTATCCTTAATGGATTATTTTCTTATGAAACCCACTTCTGCACATGGGTTATTCATTGATGAAATAATTAAGAAACAAATCTTATATCCATTGGTTATTATATGAAAAGTTATTTATGATACTGATTTTATTTCTTGGGTTATGCTATGAATATTTTTGATCTAGAGGAACACGTATGTTATATTCCATTATGAGGTGGGTGGGTCTAATATATCCCTAAAATTCATTAGTAATATATTTATATCTCATAATATAAACATATTTGGAATAGGTAGTGACCTCGGATTAATAAAGGATGTTTTACACTAATATTTTATTGGTTGTGATACATGACTTCTAATATGGTCATGGGAGTGAAGTATCACTTCTAATATGGTATGGGTTGTAAACACAGACTTCTAAGATTACCTTAGAAGTAGTGCCTTAAATACAAGGGAAATTATCTTATATACGTATGTGTTTACAAATAAGTATTTGTCTTATTCCTATACTATTCTATCCCACCATATTCCCTAGATTCCATTTTTTTCATTTCTTATGAATTATTAATACTTCTTCCATTAATCAGGTATATTATCTTTGATATGTAGGGAATGATTATAATTTTCTATTCTCACGATCTCATAAAATTATGTTATGCTAATGTATCTCCATTTTTTTACCATTAATATGGATCTTTATCACCCCTTTTATATGTTTCCTTTATGAATTTATGTGGAATGGATGAAATTAGAATTACTAAATAGAAAAATCATTTGTGGAAACATTGATGATCATTCACTAAGTTTGATGTTTTTTCAATGATTCTGAAGAAAATAAACTACTATGATCCTTATGAATTTATTTCTGGTAATATAATGAATATTCAACTGATATAATGTAATATACATGAATTTTAATCATGATTCTCAATAGTTGTTATCTATGGGAATGTTTAGTCATTCATTGGAAACCTGGATGAGATTTTTTTCATGATATCCCTATCTATTTTGTCATCGTAATGTCCAGTGATATCGTTATGTATAATCCTATAGTTTCGTAATAATGTATCATAATTTTGACATTATAGTAATGATTAATCAGGATTATTTTACCATGCACTAATGTACGCGATTCGCACACTATTATATCTGGTTTTATTCAATGGCTGTAACCTAAAGGTTGTGGGATAACATTGAACGTGATTAGTTTTTCTGATGTGAAGTTAATTGAGATAATAATTAGAGTAGAAGATGTTGCGATCATGCCAAATCAGTTATCATGGAACATGATTAACCATGAGTAGCTTAAAAAACTCTCGAAATTACAAAAGGAGATAAGGAATGAGTTATCTGAGTGTTCAGTTAATGGAGACAATGGAGTAATAATGATTCCATTTTATTTATGTAAATAATTTTAAAATAATTACTTATGTGAATGTCTTTAAGGAAGAAGAATATGTTTTGAATGTTGAAAATAAGGAACCAAGGAAAGTAACAACAAATGAAATATGAAGAGTTTAGTAACCAAAATAGATGGGTATACTAGCCTCCCTAAAAAACTCATAAAATGATAAATGTATTATTTGTAGAGGGAATAGTCATTATGAAAATATATGTCCCATGTATAATGAAAATGAATTGAATCAATATATTATTACGTGTAATGTATATATTTCTAATGATGATTAAAATACTAGTGATATATGAATGAAAAAAGGAACTTTGTAATATAATGAGGTATCCCTATTAATGGATTAAGTACGTAGTGGAATAATTGATGTTTTTATGTATTTGAATTCTTGAATTTTGTTATATGAATAGAGAAATATAGATGGATTTTTTAGTTTATATTTCATAATTTATGTATTTATAATAATATTTTTATTAGTTCCTACTAATAAGAAAAATAATTTAATGGTAAAGAGATGTTCATAAAAATAGTTTATTAAATGAATGATAACCCTATAATATATTCCCTATGTTATGATAATCATGTTTTGATAATGATATGTTGGATATAAATATGAAAATCGGATGGTACTGATTTCCTTTGAAAAAATAAGGTTTTTTGGAAAGTGGTTTGTGATATAATTGATCAATTTAATAAGATTTTTGGATTTAAGTAATATTTACTATAAAATATTTAATTATGAAACATTAATGTTTTCAGTAATGAATTTTTGTAATTTGTGTTTTTAACATGCTCTATGAAAATTCATTCAAATGCTATTGACATGTTCGGTAAATGAAAAACAGAAGCTTCATTATGATATATTGGTGATCATCCTTATGTTTTATTGGGTGAATTCAATGAAAATATTTCTAAATTTTGGAAAATACATTTTTCATATGGGTTTTAAGGAGAATCATTTTTGGAATGGTTTTGTTATACATTAGATAGTGTTTTTGAAATTAATGTTGAAGTGCACTGTGTTGCATTTGTTTTCAATGAGGCATGAAGTTGTCTTGGAATGAATGGAAGTCAAGGAATGTCAAGATGTGAATGACAAAGGTTGTGATGGTGTTGGTGGTAAAGGAGAATGGCCATGGTACTAAGATGAATGTCACTTAGGAGATTCACTAAGTGGTATTGGAAATTGTGGTTGAAACATTCTCTAGTGAAATAAGACGATTGCTAAGCTGATCATAAGTTCAAAGCACTTGTATCAAGATGATACAAAGTCACAACATGATTAGAAGACCATGCATTGTAGTGACAATGCATGTGGAGTTGAAAGTGATCCATCCATAAGTTCTAAGTGGATGAATTGGATTAATGAAGTCCATGTACTAACTCTTAGTGCATGTGAATCAGAAGAAGATCCAATTGATCTCTGATTAGATCAATGAAGAATGTTGAAGAACATGTGTGATTTATGAGATTCAGTTGAAGAAGTCCCTCCTAAGTATTGAACACATATGGAAGAGGAGATGAAGAAGATTAAGAAGAAACCTTGGGAATTCCATATCCTAAGTAGAGATCATATGAGAGGAGAAATGATGGAATTCTTAAGAAGAAGAAGGAAGATGGCTTTGAGAAGTGGCACTTGGAAAATGGCATGTTTTATATGGAGGAGAACTTTGTTTCTAACAAAGTCTTAATATTTTCCTTAGACAAAAAATTAGGCCAGCCAAGGCCAGCCCACGGGTTCAACCCCAAGGCACTTGTGGGCCTAAGGTGCCACGCC
Source organism: Viscum album (assembly GCA_963277665.1). NCBI lineage: Eukaryota > Viridiplantae > Streptophyta > Magnoliopsida > Santalales > Viscaceae > Viscum > Viscum album. Next base: position 527,808,538 of record OY728121.1, on the reverse strand, counting down.
CATGGGGGATCCCATGGTGCAAGCACAAGGCGGAAGGGGTCGTGTATAAGCCCCCGAGAGCTACGCGGTGGTGAAGCCCGCACAGCGCGTGCGCCCGAAGGCACGCATGGTGGGCGCATAGAGCGCCCGAGTGGCAGGGGTGGGCTCAAGAGCGCGCCCGCAGAGAACACGGTGCGGGGCGGCACCGTGGAGGGAGAAGATTCAATCGAGGGGTTGTGGCAGCGGTTGGGTAATAAGCCGCATGAAAACAGGAGCCCGTTTCGATGTGGGACGCGGAATTTTCTCCCGGGAGAAAATCTCTCCCGTCCAGGCGATCTCGCGGCAGATCTCGGCCGCCCGATGCATCCACAGAGCCCTGTTCCAATCCTGGCCATTGATGCTCATTTGATCACCGCATCCAACGACCCAGCATCTGTCTTCATCCCCGAGCTCGCACGAGGCCACCCGCGAGTCCACCTTCGAACTAGGCACCTCCCGACGCCGGATTTCAAGTTCCCGGCCACCTTCGACCAAGCTAAAGCCACCATTGTAATCGTCTGGCCATAACGAACATAATCATGCTATAAAAGTGGCTTGCATGAAATATATGGAGAAATTGGAGTTCGGCCGAAGCAACCGGAGGTGCGAGGCCCATGTGTTTGTGCTCAAATGTTTAAACAGAGGCCATGCATGCGTATTCATGCTCTTGCACGTGAAGGAAACCAAAGAAGAAGGAATCCCGCAGAGAACAGAAAAGAAAAACGTGATTTGCGGCTTGTGTTCAATGATTTTTAAAGAACCGAAAATCTCGGTGATTTGAGATTTATCCCGCGGAATATTGGGCATTCCTTTGCCTATAAAAATGAGGCTTAGCCCTCGAGGAGAGTTTGCTGATGAACCAGAAAGAAGTCCCGTGAGTGTGCCTCAGTGCCTTCCGAAGTATTATCTGTGCAACTCAATTGCGCGACGAAGCCCCGCGCACGCATGCGCGAGTGAGGCAGCCCGCGGTGTTGTGCTTTACACCCGTGGCTTGCGCGCCCGTGGTTTCCATACCCTGTGCGACAGAAGCCCTCGCGGCTGAGACGCCTTGCACCCGAGGAGGTTCCACTTGCGCGGCCAAGTGATCCTTTTTCCTTGGACTTGCGCGGTTGAAGACAGTGAGGCCGCACCACCTTGCGCGCCTTAAAGAACAAGTGGAGAAGAACCCGAGGGCCTTAGTGCTCATGTGCTAAACAAGAAGACCCGAGCCTCAAGCATTTGTGTGTGTGCATGATGTGAAGAAAAGGCCAAGCCTTGTGTTTTCTTAGTGAATTAAGTGGGTGAAAAAAAATCAACAAGGCCGAGACTTGCATCTCTTGTGTGCAATGTGAGAGGCCAATCTTGTGTTTGCAAATTGAACAAAGAAAATGTGTGTGCAAACAAAACAAGAAATGGGCCGAACCTAGGTGTGTGCACTAAGAAGTGTGTATACACTTAGAAGAAGAAAAGGGAGGACATCCACACTAAAGTATAACACACATTCAAGTGTGTAAGCAATTTGAAATAAAGTGTGTGAAGTTCAGAGAAGGTGTGTGCTTAAAGGATTATACCCTTTGTTGGTTTACTGCACCACGAGAAGAAGAAGGGGAGTGCATGTATGCATGCATGCACGTGCACACGTGAACAGTGCTAAATCAGTGGTGTGAATCTGAGGAGTCCAAGACTTGAAGATCTTGAAGAGATTTGAGAAGGCCATGCTATCGGTGCATGAGGATGAAGAGCTGCCATGCACTCAGTGCATGAAGTTGAAGTGATTGAGTCTGGACCAGACTGAAGTTAAAGATATCAGTTGTCTGAGTTTTCAGTAGTTTGAGAAGACCCTGATCAACAGAAGTGATCAGAAGCTGTGAGCAAGACCAGCAGACCTTATCAGAGGTTGTTGAAGATTCTTGAAGAGAGAGGCCAGGTCATCCTGAGAAGAAGGAGATAAATCCTGAGCAAGACGAGAAGACCTGATCAACTCAAGTGATCAGAGGTACAGAGCAAGGCCAGCAGTCTTTATCCCAGACTGCTGAAGATACTTGAAGAAAGCTTAAAGAGACGAAGAGCTACTCGTGTGACTCGAGGAGCCAGGAGAAGACCCTGTGGGACTCAGGGAGAAGAAGTCTTCAGTGGGATTCTGGAGCAGGCCAGTGGGACTCTGGTAACACTGTGTGACGCAGTATAAAGACCCTCCTGTGGAACTCAGGAGATCTATAGTGGGACTCTGTATCGACCATTGTAATTTTAACAGGTTATAATGGAGAATCCATGCTGGGAGAGAATGGCAAGGATGTAGGCCTTTGGTACCGAACCTTGTAAATCCTTGTGTCCTGTGCCTTTTCATTTCTTCATTATCCGGGAAAGGTTGAGAGACATAAGAAGAGTGGATCGAGGCCTTAACAATCCATAGAGGTTTAATTGATTAAGAATCAATTAGTAAAAAGTTTTAAAGGATCACTGATTCACCCCCTCCCCCTCTCAGTGATTCACACTGATCTGGGCACTTCAATTGGTATCAGAGCGAGGTTACCTCTAAAAGATCCAAGGGAGTCTATATGGAGTGCAGATTTGAGGAAATGAAAGAACAGCCTCAAATGGAGATATCTGCCATGACTATGAAAAACAGAATGAAGAAACAGGCAAAGAAGATGAGGAAGAAGGTTGCTGCAATCAGAGAAACTCCTTCTATGGAAAGAAATGTGAAAGTCACATCAGATGACAATTCCTTTTATCATTCTTCTGATGAAGCCTGCTCTAGCTGTGATGAAGATGGAAGGAACAATGATCTTCTAAATGCAATCAAATATCTTCAAAAGACAGTCCCCAAAGAAGTGGCAATGTGTATAGCTACAGGCCTCCTTGATCTTCAAGAAGAAAAATTACAGCTAGAAGATGAAGCCAATTATCTGGAAGTCCAATTGGCAAAATGGGTTGGCATAACCAACACTCTCAGAAAGCTGGTGAAGGCTAAAGATGAAACTGTTTCTCTTTGCAATGAAAGATATGAAGACACTGCTGAAGAATTGCAAGGAAGCCTTTCTGAGAAAGAAATATTTATGATAATGATCAAAGAAGTTTTCCATGCACTGGAGAAGTTGCACAAAGTGTCAATGAATGTCAGAGATGCTCAACTCGAAGAAAAAGTCAAATTGGTGAAGGAGCTGGCCAATTCATTGAAAAAAATGAAGAAGGTGCATGAAGACCAGATGAAACAACTGGTGGAGAATTGGGAAGGAAATCTAAGAACTGTTGAGGATGAGAAGAACTCCCTTAACATGAAATTCTTAGAACTAGAGGTGATATTGAAAAATCTGCAGTCACCCAAATCTGAATCCTCCCAGTCAGCTGAAAGTAGAAATGTTTCTACACAAGTGTGCATTGAGAAGGATGATTTCAAAAGGAGGACATCCTCTAATAAAAGGGCAACATCTTCTAAAAGGAAGGTACCATCCATCCCATCTTGTACTGATGCTTTTAATTGTGTTTCCACAAAAAGTGTAGGATGGAAAAATAATTCCAAACAAGTATGGATGAAGAAAATGAAGAAGCAGAGCTCTCCTGAAACAACACAGCAAGTCATGAAAAGTACCCAACAATCAGAAGGACTGAAGAGGTCAAGATTTGTGGGTCAGTGTTGGTGTTGTAATAAGTATGGGCACTGTGAAAAGGATTGTTGGTACAATCCACTAAATGTCAAAGCACAAAGGAAGCCCATGCCAAGGGGAGCAAGCCAGAAGGAAATAAGCAACATCCACAGGTCCAGAGACATCTGTTTACTGCTAACAGATTTGGATTGCTTGACAACATCTGGGATGGCTGAAAAAGTGGTCAAAAGAATGATACATGTCAATCTCCAACTGTATCCAAAGCTGGAATGAAGAGAATATCACTGAACCTGGCTAAAAGAGATTCCTTGGGAAGCAAGCAGAAGAAAGTGGAAGATGCTCCCAAGAAGAGTTTGAAGAATGAAGAGAAGTCCTTGGAATTCAAATCCAAGAAGGGTGATGCATACAGAAGGACCACCAAGAAATGCTTCTACTGTGGGAAGAAAGGACATATCATGGATCTTTGTAAAGAAGCCATGAAATTAAATAGAAGCAGACTGGACTCAAAAAGACAATCAATCCAGAAGAAGAAGAAGGGATTGATTGAAAACAAGTTGCCTAAGAAAGGTAGCTTGACAGCATCTAAGGAACCATGTGGAACTTCCAGAACTGGGGACACTCTTCCAAATGATTTACTTGTAATATGGCCACATCAGTTGCAACTTTCCAGAGAACTACAAAGAGTTGAAGATGAAGCTCTGGCAATTGCTAAAGCAAAAGGGAAGAAGAATATTTCACATGATGATGTGTTGAGATCCACACCAGCACAAACATCAAAGAAGATCAGATGTGCAAGTGTGAAGAATGGTGAAAATGGGACATCTCGGTTGAGAGAATCTTCTTAACCTTGTTGTTCACATTGATGAACCAAGGAGGTTCCATCTTATTCCCTTATACTCTTGGTATATACATGTGCTAACATTGCAGGGACTTGAAAATGATGATCATTCTCATCTGGAGGATGGTTTGGACAGAATGGAGTGAACCCCTTGAGGGGGAGCCAATCTGGAGAAGATGGTATTCTAAGATTTAATACCATCTTGAGAAAGGTGAAGGTATTCCAATCATACTTTCATCCCTTGTTTCTTAATTGTATTCATCATGACAATTAAGGGGGGGTATTGATTGAAGAAAAATGGTTGAAAGGGGGAGCTTTATCTTTGCACCTGAACTTTCTAATGAGTTTTGTGAAGTTGTGCAGGATTTAGCAAATTCATTGTTATATCTGAAAAATTTCAAACCCCTAAGCATGATCTCACATGTGTAGTGAATGATGGACAGCATTGAGTTCCTTGGTTACATCACTCTTGTTTTCTACATCGGGCTTGCCCACTTAGACTTAGAGTTGATCTACTAAAGGTTCTTTCCTCAAGAGAACATGTGACATCATCCCTCTCTTAGTGATTTTGAAGAAAATACTTTTATAAGGGAGGAAGAGATTTCTGAAAGAGAGCCACACCACACCTTTGCATTTGATTGCCAATAAGGGGGAGAAAATATTGGCACACATATTGACCCATTCATATGTGCTGAAGTGGTGTATTGACAACAAATACAAAGGGGGAGATTGAAGTGCACTGTGTTGCATTTGTTGTCAATGAGGCATGAAGTTGTCTTGGAATGAATGGAAGTCAAGGAATGTCAAGATGTGAATGACAAAGGTTGTGATGGTGTTGGTGGTAAAGGAGAATGGCCATGGTACTAAGATGCATGTCACTTAGGAGATTCACTAAGTGGTATTGGAAATTGTGGTTGAAACATTCTCTAGTGAAATCAGACGATTGCTAAGCTGATCATAAGTTCAAAGCACTTGTATCAAGATGATACAAAGTCACAACATGATTAGAAGACCATGCATTGTAGTGACAATGCATGAGGAGTTGAAAGTGATCCATCCATAAGTTCTAAGTGGATGAAGTGGATTAATGAAGTCCATGTACTAACTCTTAGTGTATGTGAATCAGAAGAAGATCCAATTGATCTCTGATTAGATCAATGAAGAATGTTGAAGAACATGTGTGATTTATGAGATTCAGTTGAAGAAGTCCCTCCTAAGTACTGAACACATATGGAAGAGGAGATGAAGAAGATTAAGAAGAAACCTTGGGAATTCCATATCCTAAGTAGAGATCATATGAGAGGAGAAATGATGGAATTATTAAGAAGAAGAAGAAGGAAGATGGCTTTGAGAAGTGGCACTTGGCAAATGGCATGTTTTATATGGAGGAGAACTTTGTTTCTAACAAAGTCTTAATATTTGCCTTAGCCAAAAAATTAGGCCAGCCATGTAACAGCCCGAGATTTTATGAAAAATATTCTTTTTATTTTATTAATGTCTTGTGTTGTACGCTACACCAAAAGGAGCTTGCACAACACACATCCTTGACTTGCCTTGAATTACACGCAATCGCGACCTTCCTCGATAGCGTGTGTAATACGCAATACCGAGTTTCACTAAACAACGATATGCTATTAAAATGTTATTAAAACTAGCCGTTATGAATAGTAATAACCACTTTTTGAAATTTTGTAAATTTTATTTTTCAAAATGGATTTCATTTTTGGATTCGGAGTATCGAATTTAGCCTAAGGTGAATTTGGTAAAATAGACTTCATTTTTGAATTCGGAATATGAAATATAGCTTAGGATGAAATTTTGGCATTGTTCTGAAAAACATCAATTTTTGATGAATAGTTAAACTACTAAGTGGTAGGTTAAAAACTGAATTTTGCATAAAACATAATTTTACCGCTTCTGTGAATGGAATTTCGAAAATCCGAGAGACACGGTTAATATCAAGGACTAAAATGTGGTTCAATGAGATGAAAATAATTTTTTGGTGAATAGTAACTTTTTACTTTTTTTACCGCGGTTAATAGTAAATAGGGTAACTAAGGGTAAATATGATATTAATATTACCCTAACACATGTCATAATCCTATTGGACAAGTGTATTTCGACCAAAAACAAACTTAGGAATAAAATATGACCATTTAGGCCCACTTGGATTAGATTAGGACATTTATTATTAATTTATTTAAAGAAGGGTTAAAATAGTTAAAATCAAAGTTTATTAAGTATATAATTTTTAATATGGGGTTATACATAAGATAAATTCGATTGTAAATATTCATTAGAAAGATAAAAAGATTTCCTACATGATGATATTTTATTTGTAATTTTTAGACATCAAATAATTTAATTTATTTATGACACAAAGATGATACAGTAATTATCTTATTAATGAAATATTTACATAATTGATGTTATAAACACCAAAATAAATATAATTTGAGATTTTTTATGAATTCCACTAATTTTCTAGGTTACTATGATATATTAGTGTTGATTTAATCAACTTGGTTCGAACATATAATTCTGTTATGACTTTCACAAAAATCATATATCAAATAGTGTCAAAATTGACACAAAATAGTTTTTAAATCAAATATTATATTATTAATTGTTATTTTATTCCTAAAAATCTAAGGTTCGGCCAAATGACTTAGATAAGGATATATATATTAATAATAAACAATTTGGGGTTCTTTTGGCATGTTATAATAAGTGTATTAACCATATAGTGAAAGAAAACAAAAAGACACGGTAAAAGTTAAATTAATTAACTTAGAGTTAAATCTAATTGATAAGGTTAAAATAATACCCTAAACTTGTCTAAATCCTATTGGATGATAGGATTTCGACCCATCCCCACTTTAGCTTCGAAATAAGACCCTTTGTAACCATTATAAACCGATTTTGACTTTAATATAAAATAATATTTTGAGATATTCCTAAGGTGCCCCTCTCCTCCCTTATAAAAAGGCACCTCCTCCCCCTCCTCCTCACACCAATTTGAGCACTCAAGCTCGGCCAACCCCTGCCATTTTCCCTTCTCCACTTCCCTAGAATAATCCTAGAGGTCCTGGTCTTCTCCAAAGACCAATCTTAGTTCCTTAAGTGGAGGATTCAAAAAGGCGTTCCAAAGAAGAGGTAATATCCATTACCGATCTTTTCAATTTCTTTCTTCTTCAAATTCTTCTTCTTTAGTTGTTTCATGATAAAGTAATAAAATCAGTATTACTTACATACTGATATGTTATTATAAATATGAAACAACCCTAATTCACCTTCTATCCATCCTACGGAAAAATGAAATCACCACGCGTGCGTACGTACGGAATACCGTCTCCACGCCGTGGTGTAATCTATTTTCCACCATCACCTTACAAGGATGGGTATAATGGTGTAATCAGTAACTATATATGATTATTATTAAGTAATATTGATACTTAAATAATATATATATATATACTCCAATACAATTCCACGATCATAGGAACGATATCATCACTCGTGCGTACGTACGGAATACCGTCTCCACGATGTGATGCGACTCGTTCTACATGATCTTCATTTCATAATGATTGTATAAATGAATTGAATGAATGAATATGGTATATACTACACTAATACCATTCTGGAAATGAATTATCTATAACCTAAAGATAAGAATAAGAATTTATTCGACAAAACACGCATAAGAACAAAAAGTTATAAAGACCCGAGTAACAAGTAACAATGAAATATTACTAACAAGAAGCTAATAATATGACCATATATGATCTCATATCAATATGTATGATTCTGGAATAAGTCAATAACATTATTTAAACCATTATACAGGAGCTTCGGACACGAACAAAGCAAATCGGACCTAAGGTAAGGGAAATATCACAATCTCTTTTTTATCCGAGATTGTTTATTCGTAAGTATTTACTGGGGTGTATTTTATCATCCACATCCATGTTTCATCAATATGTAATATTATTTTCATCCACCTACAATTGTTTAAATCCATTTTTACCCTTAGGTTAGTTTTTAGTAAAAGAAATAAAAGGAATCTTTTGTCGTTTTTTCGTACGAGGTACTTTTTGACTTTTCCGACAAAAGTACGAAGAATGTATTTTTTAACTTATACAGCATGAATGGATTTTTAAAACATTATTTCCAAGAAGCTTCCTTTACAAGTTTTTTCAAGTTTATTTTTAATCAACTTCTTTTAGTTTATAATTGTATGACATGTTAAGAAAAGAAAAGTGTTTTTGAAGAAGAAAGGATATTTTCCTCAAGAATGAAGTTCAAGTATTTTATCAAAATTATTTTCCATCTAAGATAATAAAAGGGTTCTGTTTTTATCCCTATTATTACATGGATTTGATTATGTTTTTATGGAAACATTTTTATGAATTCCTTTATCTTATATGAATTGTTTTATGATGTCATGTTGTTTAAGAATCCCATTTTTATTACATGGGTTATGCTATGATGTATGTTTTATGATTATGTGGCACACATAAGAAAGGATTCATTATAAGATGGGTGGGACCTATATCTCCCTCCAATGCATTGGGTAAAGATTTTATATCTCATGAGATAGACATGGCTGGAATGGTAGGTTATACCGGTTCAGTGAAACAGGACTAAAACGAGGATTACTCGATTCAGAAATGGACTTTGTCCACTAAGATAGTCTTGGCAATGAGTCTTGACTAACAAGAAATGATTCTCTATGATTATGTGTGAATGCCACAAAGTTTCATGTTTTAAGTTATGATTATTGGGATTACATTTCACTTCTATGATTTAGCCCATGTTATGAAATTATGATCTCTTTTGCAGGTTAAGATTTCCAAAAGCTATGTTCTTATGTATATGATGTGATTGATATTTCTTTTTTTACCCTTACTGAGCATTTGAGCTCACCCTTTTATGTTTTCTTTTCCCCAGGATATAAAGAAAGGTTTTAGGTAAAAAAAAGGGATGACCTTTATGGGAGATATTGAAGAACTTTCACCACGATTAGAAGATTACGTTCCGAGTTTCCAAAGACACTAAACTATTACGATCCTTTAGTGTGTGTTTTGTTATGTACTAAGTATTCCGCAAATGTAATGTAATGTCCATGTACGTCAAGATACGGGTCTCTACAGTTGGTATCAGAGGAAAGGTTTAGTCAACCTTTGGAAACTAGTATGCGAAAACGTTAGTGAGATCCCTAGAGATATTTCTAAGGTATGTCTAGGGATGTCCCTAAGGTTAAGTATACGTATAGGTTATAGTACTAGAACTACGCTAACGATCATAGAATTAAACCTAAGATGTTAGATGTTCAAGGTACTCCCCCTTTATTATGTTGTTTTCCCTAGCATGATTTTTGCCTCTCACGCTATTCTTTCTGGGTTTTAGAAAATGGCTGGAAACAAGGTGATTCACGATAATAGAGGAAATGATGGACAATGGAATGATATTCTTTATGAGCAACCAAATGAAATGGGATTTGGAAGTCCAAACATCATTATTATGCCGAATCAGCAATCTCATAATATGATCAATAAAGTAAAATTTGGTAAGTTTCCTGACTCGGCTAATAAGAGAAAGATGGAGTTTCATGATGATCATAGAGGAAAGAAAGTTCAATTTCCCCTATGTAAATCATGTGGGAAGAGGCATGAAGGAGAATGTTTCAAAGGAACTGGAAGATGCTTTGGGTGTGGAAAAGAAGGACACAAAGCCAGTAAGTGCAAAGGAAAAGGTTCAGTTAATACCAGGGATGAGGATAATGGTATTGCTACGACATCAAAAATGGTTAAGTGTTTTAAATGTGGAATGTATGGGCATTATGCAAACAAATACCCTAAGGGAAAGACTCATGAAGAGAATCAGTATGATCATATGGGAAGTATTTATGTGGATGATGATGAAGAGACTACCAATGGTATGTGAGATGAAAGAATTGTTGAAGCTCGGTCAATGGTTTAAGAATGTAGTGGAATGATTATATGTTTATCATGTGTAATGTTGTATAAGTAATCTCATGGTACTATGGAATAAAGAGACATGTAAGGATTGTAACATTGTTGTCTGATTACTGTTACCAGTATCCATGAAAGGTTATTCAGATATTTTTGGAATGAAGATGATATGCGCATAATGAAGGGATAAGGGGAAAATGAAATGTTTGACAGTATTCATGAGCTCATGATTGATATAAGGACTAAGTGATATCATGGTTTGAGTATATAGAATTTTGAGGATTTTGGTAACTTTTAACAGCACTCATGTTTTCACTAAGGTATTCAAGAGAATACACGATTAAGGACTTTGAATGTTTGGAATGTGACCAACAAGACATATCTTATGATATGTGGGGATCAACGACAGTATTAAATCTCTGGTAATCGTTGTCACTATATTATGAGAGTGGACTACAGTATTATGTATAAGCCTAAAGATTAGACTGGATTATGTTGGACATAAGTTAGTATTGTTTAAGGATAGAAGTTTTTTTCGATATTATTGATGGGATGTTATAGTAACGTAGTTCTAGAAAAAGGGACAACCTGCAGGACGGGCGACAGCCCATCGCTTCGGACAAGGCTGTAGGAATCGAACCCACAACCGAAGTGCGACTGGCCTTTATCGCCTACCACTGACCTACAGGAAGTCCCTGTTTAGTAGAAACTAGTTTTATTATATTAAGCAGTATGATATATGAAGTATAAGTCCATTTTAGGAACCATATGTGATTAATCTCACTATAGAATGACTTATGTATATTTAATAACTTTTTCTAACCTTTTGTTTGAGACAGATGGAATGACCCATCATTCTATCACATAATCTGCTAACACTTCACAAATAACAAATTCAACTTCATTTATTTAAGAGATGAAGTAGAAATTGTTCAAGGCACGAACAAAAGTGAGATTGTACCAAAATAAAGTAAGTATTTATTCTAAGAAAATTTTCAACTTTAGGGAAATGATCTTGAAAACCAAAAATGTTGTCTTAGTGATCTTATACCTGATGAATCAGATGGTACCTTATATCATCACAAATCTATGGATTTGTGATTACTGGCTTTTCCATAGCCATGTTCTCTACCACTCTCCATCAGAACATGATGGTTAGATTTCTCTTCCATATCCATATTTTCACCTATGTGGAAACCCAGTGATTAGTTTATTTGGGTAATCGTTACATTTCATACTTTAGTTTTTAAAGCCAAGTTTTGGTATTCCCTTTTACGATGTGGGTTTCTATTAAAGAAACTTTCGAATAGTAAACCATTTATAACCCCGACGAATTTCGAGGGCGAAATTCATTTTAAGGGGGGTAGAATGTAACAGCCCGAGATTTTATGAAAAATATTCTTTTTATTTTATTTATGTCTTGTGTTGTACGCTACACCAAAAGGAGCTTGCACAACACACATCCTTGACTTGCCTTGCATTACACGCAATCGCGACCTTCCTCGATAGCGTGTGTAATACGCAATACCGAGTTTCACTAAACAACGATATGCTATTAAAATGTTATTAAAACTAGCCGTTATGAATAGTAATAACCACTTTTTGAAATTTTGTAAATTTTATTTTTCAAAATGGATTTCATTTTTGGATTCGGAGTATCGAATTTAGCCTAAGGTGAATTTGGTAAAATAGACTTCATTTTTGAATTCGGAATATGAAATATAGCTTAGGATGAAATTTTGGCATTGTTCTGAAAAACATCAATTTTTGATGAATAGTTAAACTACTAAGTGGTAGGTTAAAAACTGAATTTTGCATAAAACATAATTTTACCGCTTCTGTGAATGGAATTTCGAAAATCCGAGAGACACGGTTAATATCAAGGACTAAAATGTGGTTCAATTAGATGAAAATAATTTTTTGGTGAATAGTAACTTTTTACTTTTTTTACCGCGGTTAATAGTAAATAGGGTAACTAAGGGTAAATATGATATTAATATTACCCTAACACATGTCCTAATCCTATTGGACAAGTGTATTTCGACCAAAAACAAACTTAGGAATAAAATATGACCATTTAGGCCCACTTGGATTAGATTAGGACATTTATTATTAATTTATTTAAAGAAGGGTTAAAATAGTTAAAATCAAAGTTTATTAAGTAAATAATTTTTAATATGGGGTTATACATAAGATAAATTCGATTGTAAATATTCATTAGAAAGATAAAAAGATTTCCTACATTATGATATTTTATTTGTAATTTTTAGACATCATATAATTTAATTTATTTATGACACAAAGATGATGCAGTAATTATCTTATTAATGAAATATTTACATAATTGATGTTATAAACACCAAAATAAATATAATTTGAGATTTTTTATGAATTCCACTAATTTTCTAGGTTACTATGATATATTAGTGTTGATTTAATCAACTTGGTTCGAACATATAATTCTGTTATGACTTTCACAAAAATCATATATCAAATAGTGTCAAAATTGACACAAAATAGTTTTTAAATCAAATATTATATTATTAATTGTTATTTTATTCCTAAAAATCTATGGTTCGGCCAAATGACTTATATAAGGATATATATATTAATAATAAACAATTTGGGGTTCGTTTGGCATGTTATAATAAGTTTATTAACCATATAGTGAAAGAAAACAAAAAGACACGGTAAAAGTTAAATTAATTAACTTAGAGTTAAATCTAATTGATAAGGTTAAAATAATACCCTAAACTTGTCTAAATACTATTGGTTGATAGGATTTCGACCCATCCCCACTTTAGCTTCGAAATAAGACCCTTTGGAACCATTATAAACCGATTTTGACTTTAATATAAAATAATATTTTGAGATATTCCTAAGGTGCCCCTCTTCTCCCTTATAAAAAGGCACCTCCTCCCCCTCCTCCTCACACCAATTTGAGCACTCAAGCTCGGCCAACCCCTGCCATTTTCCCTTCTCCACATCCCTAGAATAATCCTAGAGGTCCTGGTCTTCTCCAAAGACCAATCTTAGTTCCTTAAGTGGAGGATTCAAAAAGGCGTTCCAAAGAAGAGGTAATATCCATTACCGATCTTTTCAATTTCTTTCTTCTTCAACTTCTTCTTCTTTAGTTGTTTCATGATAAAGTAATAACATCAGTATTACTTACATACTGATATGTTATTATAAATATGAAACAACCATAATTCACCTTCTATCCATCCTACGCAAAAATGAAATCACCACGCGTGCATACGTACGGAATACCGTCTCCACGCCGTGGTTTAATCTATTTTCCACCATCACCTTACAAGGATGGGTATAATGGTGTAATCAGTAACTATATATGATTATTATTAAGTAATATTGATACTGAAATAATATATATATATACTCCAATACAATTCCACGATCATAGGAACGATATCATCACTCGTGCGTACGTACGGAATACCGTCTCCACGATGTGATGCGACTCGTTCTACATGATCTTCATTTCATAATGATTGTATAAATGAATTGAATGAATGAATATGGTATATACTACACTAATACCATTCTGGAAATGAATTATCTATAACCTAAAGATAAGAATAATAATTTATTCGACAAAACACGCATAAGAACAAAAAGTTATAAAGACCCGAGTAACAAGTAACAATGAAATATTACTAACAAGAAGCTAATAATATGACCATATATGATCTAATATCAATATGTATGATTCTGGAATAAGTCAATAACATTATTTAAACCATTATACAGGAGCTTCGGACACGAACAAAGCAAATCGGACCTAAGGTAAGGGAAATATCACAATCTCATTTTTATCCGAGATTGTTTATTCGTAAGTATTTACTGGGGTGTATTTTATCATCCACATCCATGTTTCATCAATATGTAATATTATTTTCATCCACCTACAATTGTTTAAATCCATTTTTACCCTTCAGTGAGTTTTTAGTAAAAGAAATAAAAGGAATCTTTTGTCGTTTTTTCGTACGAGGTACTTTTTGACTTTTCCGACAAAAGTACGAAGAATGTTTTTTTTAACTTATACAACATGAATGGATTTTTAAAAAATTATTTCCAAGAAGCTTCCTTTACAAGTTTTTTCAAGTTTATTTTTAATCAACTTCTTTTAGTTTATAATTGTATGACATGTTAAGAAAAGAAAAGTGTTTTTGAAGAAGAAAGGATATTTTCCTCAAGAATGAAGTTCAAGTATTTTATCAAAATTATTTTCCATCTAAGATAATAAAAGGGTTCTGTTTTTATCCCTATTATTAAATGGATTTGATTATGTTTTTATGGAAACATTTTTATGAATTCCTTTATCTTATATGAATTGTTTTATGATGTCATGTTGTTTAAGAATCCCATTTTTATTACATGGGTTATGCTATGATGTATGTTTTATGATTATGTGGCACACATAAGAAAGGATTCATTATAAGATGGGTGGGACCTATATCTCCCTCCAATGCATTGGGTAAAGATTTTATATCTCATGAGATAGACATGGCTGGAATGGTAGGTTATACCGGTTCAGTGAAACAGGACTGAAACGAGGATTACTCGATTCAGAAAGGGACTTTGTCCACTAAGATAGTCTTGGCAATGAGTCTTGACTAACAAGAAATGATTCTCTATGATTATGTGTGAATGCCACAAAGTTTCATGTTTTAAGTTATGATTATTGGGATTACATTTCACTTCTATGATTTAGCCCATGTTATGAAATTATGATCTCTTTTGCAGGTTAAGATTTCCAAAAGCTATGTTCTTATGTATATGATGTGATTGATATTTCTTTTTTTACCCTTACTGAGCATTTGAGCTCACCCTTTTATGTTTTCTTTTCCCTAGGATATAAAGAAAGGTTTTAGGTAAAAAAAAGGGATGACCTTTATGGGAGATATTGAAGAACTTTCACCACGATTAGAAGATTACGTTCCGAGTTTCCAAAGACACTAAACTATTACGATCCTTTAGTGTGTGTTTTTGTTATGTACTAAGTATTCCGCAAATGTAATGTAATGTCCATGTACGTCAAGATACGGGTCTCTACAAGCCAAGGCCAGCCCACGGGTTCAACCCCAAGGCACTTGTGGGCCTAAGGCGCCACGCCCATGGGGGATCCGATGGTGCAAGCACAAGGAGGCAGGGGCCGTGTATAAGCCCCCGAGAGCTACACGGTGGTGAAGCCCGCGCAGCGCGCGCGCCCGAAGGCATGCATGGTGGGCGCATAGAGCGCCCGAGTGGCAGGGGTGGGCGCAAGAGCGCGCCCGCAGAGAACACGGTGCGGGGCGGCACCGTGGAGGGATAAGATTCAATCGAGGGGTTGTGGCAGCGCTTGGGTAATAAGCCGCATGAAAACAGGAGCCCGTTTCGATGTGGGACGCGGAATTTTCACCCGGGAGCAAATCTCAGCCGTCAAGGCGATCTCGCGGCTGATCTCGGCCGCCCAATGCATCTGCGGAGCCCTGTTCCAATCCTGACCATTGATGCTCATTTGATCACCGCATCCAACGGCCCGACATCTGTCTTCTTCCCCGAGCTCGCACGATGCCACCCGCGAGTCCACCTTCAAACCAGGCACCTCCCGCGCGGGATTTCGAGTTCCCGGCCACCTCCGACCAAGCTAAAGCCACCATTGTAATCGTCTGGCCATAACGAACATAATCATGCTATAAAAGTGGCTTGCATGCAATATATGGAGAAATTGGAGTTCGGCCGAAGCAACCGGAGGTGCGAGGCCCATGTGTTTGTGCTCAAATGTTTAAACAGAGGCCATGCATGCGTATGCATGCTCTTGCACGTGAAGGAAACCGAAGAAGAAGGAATCCCGCGGAGAACAGAAAAGAAAAACGTGATTTGCGGCTTGTGATCAAAGATTTTTAAAGAACCGAAAATCAAGGTGATTTTAGATTTATCCCGCGGAAGATTGGGTATTACTTTGCCTATAAAAATGAGGCTTAGCCCTCGAGGAGAGTTTGCTGATGAACCAGAAAGAAGTCCCGTGACTGTGCCTCGGTGCCTTGCGAAGTATTATCCGCGCAACTCAATTGCGCGACGAAGCCCCGCGCACGCATGCGCGAGTGAGGCAGCCCGCGGTGTTGTGCTTTACACCCGTGGCTTGCGCGCCCGTGGTTTCCATACCCTGCACGACAGAAGCCCCCGCAGCTGAGACGCCTTGCACCTGAGGAGGTTCCACTTGCGTGGCCAAGTGATCCTTTTTCCTTGGACTTGCGCGGTTGAAGATAGTGAGGCCGCACCACCTTGCGCGCGTTAAAGAACAAGTGGAGAAGAACCCGAGGGCCTTAGTGCTCATGTGCTAAACAAGAAGACCCGAGCCTCAAGCATTTGTGTGTGTGCAAGAAGTGAAGAAAAGGCCAAGCCTTGTGTTTTCTAAGTGAATTAAGTGGGTGTAAACAAAATCAACAAGGCCGAGACTTGAATCTCTTGTGTGCAATGTGAGAGGCCAATTTTGTGTTTGCAAATTGAACAAAGAAAATGTGTGTGCAAACAAAACAAGAAATGGGCCGAACCTAGGTGTGTGCACTAAGAAGTGTGTATACACTTAGAAGAAGAAAAGGGAGGACATCCACACTAAAGTATAACACACATTCAAGTGTGTAAGCAATTTGAAATAAAGTGTGTGAAGTTCAGAGAAGGTGTGTGCTTAAAGGATTATACCCTTTGTTGGTTTACTGCACCACGAGAAGAAGAAGGGGAGTGCATGTATGCATGCATGCACGTGCACACGTGAACAGTGCTAAATCAGTGGTGTGCATCTGAGGAGTACATGACTTGAAGATCTTAAAGAGATTTGAGAAGGCCATGCTATCAGTGCATGAGGATGAAGAGCTGCCATGCACTCAGTGCATGAAGTTGAAGTGAGTGAGAATGGACCAGACTGAAGTTAAAGATATCAGTTGTCTGAGTTTTCAGTAGTTTGAGAAGACCCTGATCAACAGAAGTGATCAGAAGCTGTGAGCAAGACCAGCAGACCTTATCAGAGGCTGTTGAAGATTCTTGAAGAGAGAGGCCAGGTCATCCTGAGAAGAAGGAGATAAATCCTGAGCAAGACGAGAAGACCTGATCAACTCAAGTGATCAGAGGTACAGAGCAAGGCCAGCAGTATTTATCCCAGACTGCTGAAGATACTTGAAGAAAGCTTAAAGAGAATAAGAGCTACTCGTGTGACTCGAGGAGCCAGGAGAAGACCCTGTGGGACTCAGGGAGAAGAAGTCTTCAGTGGGATTCTAGAGCAGGCCAGTGGGACTCTGGTAACACTGTGTGTGTAAAGACCCGTTAAATTCAAGGGAAATTTTTTCTTAATTTTCTTTAGAATTTTACAAAAGTGCGGTTTCAGACGGCACCTGATTCCGAGGCCCGGAGTGCCCAGAATCATTTTCCGATGTTTGGCTCGGGTACGTTCAGTGAACGAGCGAGCGGGAATTCCTAACTTTTGTTCCGGTGCTCGGAATTGAAATCCGAGGGCACCGATGAACTCGCAGCGCCGATATTCGCTTAAAGAGACCTTTTCGGGAGTTGCATTTGTTGCGGGTTGAAAGTTAGTTTTGGGGTTTTTAGTTTGTGTTAAATAAAATTGTGTAGAACAATTTTATTATAACTTGTTAAAACCTATCAAAGGAGGTTGGAAGTGGGACCCACACCCACTTAACCTCCCTTGGGAGGATTAAGTGTGGTGGGGCCCACACGAACCCCTAATCCTTTCATATTCTCTCAACATGCTTAACCCCTAATTAAATGACTTGAGTTACTTTTAATTATGGGAGTTAAACCTTTTGAATTTCAAACTTTTGAAATTCTAATGTGTTATGTGATAATAAAATAAGATGTTGTCTTATTTTATTTTGGGGGTTATTTGTTTGTCTTCTTGAGAGGTGGAGAGCTTTTCCTTCTTCTCCTTCAACTCTGACGAGGAACTCGAAGAACGTTCATCTTGACGAAGAACGTTCAAGCTCCGACGAAGAACGCCGCACCTCCATTCTTCGTTTACCGTGTCAACGAAAGGGGACGCCACTTCTTCCTCGGACAACCTTCGTCGGCGTACAAGTTTCGCCAACGACGTGTCTCTTCGAACGCATCCCTTCGTCATCGGATTTGACGAACGGCTACCGCGACGCCCGACCTCCGCGACGTCGTCTTCCGCGGAACGTTCACAATCTTCGAACCTTATACCCGAGGTAGGGGTTGTTGATTTCTTTTTGGTTTCCTTATTTTATTCTTGATCGTGAATAGCAAGTCTAACGTGTGGCTTGATTTATTTAAAGTTGCGTTATTGTTTTAACGTGAGGGGGCCGGACCGCACGAACACGGCCGAACCCCCCCTCCATCGTTCTTGTTTATTCTTGCGGGTGGAAGCAAGTGGCGTGGTGCCGTCGCACCACGCGGATGATCGTGCAAATATTTTTACGTGGCGCCGTCGCGCTACGCCGAGGATGAATCTTCAAGAACGCGACGTCGTCGCGCCGCGTTGAATGGAATCAAGGCACGGCGAAGGGGCGCGGTGCCGTCGCACCACGCCGGATGACGAACGCTGCGGCCGTTTCCGGGCCGCGGCGGGACGAGGAGACCGCGGCCGGTTCCGGGCCGCGGCGGAAGAGAAGACCGGCGGCCGGGCCGCCGGCGTCGGAAGCCGAAGGGGGGACCGGAATTTCCGGTCCCGTTAGAGAAAACCGGCCGGCCAGCTGGCCGGCCGGATACCATTAAAACCGGGGGAATTAATCCCCCGGCCACCTCATAAAAACCCCCCTCTTTATGAGGGGGGCGGTTCATTGAAGGGAGGGGGGCAGCCGGCCCCCCGGTTCCGCACCAGCAGGCCCCCCCACGTGAGGGGGGGGGGCGCTTTTTAAAATAACGGCGCAGCTATGCCGCGCCGCCTCTTGAAAAGCGGGGGATTTGATTCCCCCGCGCGGCCTCCTTGCGGCGACAGCCGCCGCGCCGCCCCAGGGGGGGTCGGGTCGGGTCGGCCCGGACCCGGACCCGGACCCCCCCGTTTCGAACCAGTTCCGGTCTTTTGGCCATATCTTGAGCCTCGGACCTCCGAATGACGAACCGTCTGCGGAAACGCGATCCTTGGATCGAGACGGTCGTTTTGGTATATCGCACTCAAGGTTTCGGATTACTTTGAGTTCGGCCGGGTTGGTTCGTTCACGAAACCAACCGGGCCCTCGGAGCGGAAACGCTCATATCTTGAGCTACGGACGTCCGAACGGCGTGCCGTCAGTTCTGATAAGTTCCTCTTAGTGAGACAGATCTTTTGGTATACTCCGCCCGAGGTTTGGACGCAGGTGGAGTACAGCCGGGTTGGTTCGTTCACGAAACCAACCGGGCCCTCGGAGCGGAAACGCTCATATCTTGAGTTCCGGACGTCCGATTGGCGTGCCGTCGACTTTGATGGAATCCTCTAAGTGGGACGGAACTTTTGACATACTCCGCCCGAGTTTTGGATACAGTTGAGATATGGCCGGGTTTGGTTCGCTCACGAAACCAACCGGGCCCTCGGGACGAAAAGGCTAATAACTCACTGACCGGGCGTCCGATTGACGCGCCGTCTGTTGCGTTGAGACTCCTTTGACGAAGCGGACGTATGTGGAACTTCTTCGTCGGACTTTGAGATACTTGGAGTATCGACCAATAGCTCGTGGAGTGGACCCTCCCGGAGACGAGCGGGCGGGGGAGCGCTTGGGTGTAGCGGCGGACCCGTGGTACTTGACAGTGGTGGTGCGCTTGGATGCAGCAGCAGACCCTTGGCGGTGGAGCGCTTGGTTGTAGCGGCGGACCCGCGATACTCTACGGAGTGTGTGTGCTTGGTTGTAGCGACAGACCCGCGACGGTGGAGATGTGCATGCGGAGTACGGAGACCGTGTAGCCGACTGAGACCTGATGACTGCTTGACCGACTCGACTTGGAGTGAGTCGACTAGCCCAGTGGACGGAGCGCCCAGTAGTTGGCAGCAGACCCACGGCGGACGGAGCACCTGGTAGTTGGCATCAAACCCGCGGTACTCGTCAGAGGAGTACATCAGTAGGCTATTTGGGTGAGCGCCCGGTATTAGGCGACAGACCCTCAGCGGACGGAGCGCCCGGTAGTTGGCCGCAAACCCGCAGTACTCGACAGGAGGAGTACCTCAGCAGTCTTAGGTTAGTGAGCAGTACCTCAGAGTCGTGATAGGACCACTGTACACTCTAGAGACGGAGCTCTTCAGTAGTTACAGTTTCGATAATAAAAATCATGGTTTGAGCTGAGTCAATGATCTTTGTGTTTCCTCATGATTGAGATGGGTCGCTTGATAACTTAGGTATATGTATGGGCATATACCTGGGTAATAGTTATCCGTTGATTTCATAAACTTGATATAAACTGTGTGAGCTGAATCCTATTGCTTTCCTGTGTGGATTGTGTTGTGCAATCCTATGTGGATTACGTTTTGCTTTCCTGTGTGGAATACGTTTACTTTCCTGTGTGGACTGAGTTGTACTTGGGCTCGGAGGTTAGAGCGTATTTGAATTGATGACTTAGGTATATGTATGGGCATATACCTAAGCAGTGTCAGTTGTTACTTCGTGATTGTACTTTTCTTCGTGGTTTATCCTTTGTGGATTTGAGAGACCTTCAGGGGTCTCGGGGTTCCTACTGAGTAGCTTATACTCACCCCTGCACGGGCTTTGCCCGCACTACGTTGTGTTGGTTGCAGACGACGGACAGCGTTGACCTTAGCTGAGGCCTACAGAGCGGGACGGTACCCGGAGGTGGACCACTAGGCGGGACGTGCACGGAGCGGACGGCGGGACCCGTGGAGCAGAGGAGCTATCTGTACCCACCCTTCAGGTGGGATTTCCAGTGGACAGCTCGGTGTAGCGGCTTTTACTTTTCAGTTGCTGTTTTCCCTTTCGAGTTGTACTTTACTTTCAGTTTGGGTTTGTATTCTGGCCCATTTACTTTTCCGCACTTTCAGTCGTACTCTGCTATTGTTTAGTGTTTACTTTCCGCTTGTTTACTCTGTGGTGTTTGTTTACTTTTCAAAGGCAATGCGTTCCCTTTTTACTGGGATTTATGCCTTGGTGCTAGTCGCCAGCCCCTGGCCTATGGAAGGCGGGCTTGGGGTAGTCACGGCACGGACCCCGAGGGCGGGTCGTGACAGTGTGACGTAGTATAAAGACCCTCCTGTGGGACTCAGGAGAGATACAGTGGGACTCTGTATCGACCATTATAATTTTAACAGGTTATAATGGAGAATCCATGCTGGGAGAGCATGGCAAGGATGTAGGCCTTTGGTGCCGAACCTTGTAAATCCTTGTGTCCTGTGCCTTTTCATTACTGCATTATCCGGGAAAGGTTGAGAGACATAAGAAGAGTGGATCGAGGCCTTAACATGCCATAGAGGTTTAATTGATTAAGAGTCAATTAGTAAATTTTTTAAAGGGTCACTGATTCACCCCCTCCCCCTCTCAGTGATTCACACTGATCTGGGCACTTCAAATGTACTATCACACCGTATGAGGATTTATACATATTTAATAACCAATTATAACCCATTTTTGTATGGTGAAATTGATATAGATGAATATAATTATCATTCTACTTATGGTTATCATAATTTTTTTTAAATGATAATGTTATCTTCATTTAATGGAATTAGTGATGAGTTTAATGTTTATAAATGCAATAAAGGGTATGTTTTTCCTAAAATTATGTAATTATATCATTTCCTAAAAAATATATATATATTGAGAGAAAAGTTCTTGATATTAAATTATTTGAAGTTATCATCAATTTTTATGAAATAATGGAAAATTTTTAAAGACTTATTGGGTTATCAATTTGTGCTTATTAACATTAAATTAACCATTTCCTCTATCACAATCCATTAGAAAATAATATATAGATTTCTCTTCCATGTCATGGTATTCAATTTCCTCATATGTTCTCTCATGTGAAAAACTAGTTACGAGTTTCTTTAGGTAAACATCATGTTTCAAACTTTATCTTTTTAGAGGAAGTTTTAGAATTAATTTTTATGTTTTGATTTTCTATTAATGTAACATTTATGTAGTAAAACATTATAAACATAAATGAATCATGACTGATAAAATCATTTGGGGGGACGTGGTAGAATGTAACACCAAGAGAATTTGTTAATTTTTTTGAATTAATTAAATCATTATGATTCTAACTACCCAAGTATTTATAGGATTATACTTTTTCATTCTGATTAATATTTAAGAATAAGATATTAATTTTACATTGAATGGGATACTTTTTTTTTGATAGCATACTTGACACACAACAACAGGTTTCTTCAAAATCTTACATTTCAGACAATATTGACTTATATGAAAAAATAATACAGTAATAATATTATTATTTTCTATAAGTAGATAACACATAGCTATTGAAATGGTGGGAATGAATATTATTAGATGAATTTTGAAATATTTTTTACACATGTATAAATCCTGATTCATTGGTTAAATTTTGTTTATAAATGGAAATAAAAACCAATTAGATATAAAAGATTTGTTTTTATGAAAACCTATATAAAAATATCATAATTGTGTTTATAAAATAATATCAATATTTATGGATTTTTATATAATGATAAATAAATTTTATATATTAAATGATATTTCATAAATTAATCATATATGTTTTATAGATATTATATATGAATACATGTGGTTTTTTGGATAAAAGATGCATTTTTCTAAAAATGATGTTTTACTACCTTCTGATGGTGAACCCTTCTTAAATGTAGTTTTTGTAACTTTTATATTTTCTATTTTATAAAATAATTTTTTTTATAGGATAGGGATACAAAAATTTACATTGTGTAAATTTTTGGTAATATTTTGATAAAGTTAATTTTTAATTAATAATGAAAAACACTTCATTTTAAATCAAAAAATTCTTTTGATCTAATTTATTTATACAATTATATTTTCATTTTAATTGGTATGAAATAAAAAAAAAATAGATTATATAATTTGAATCATAATATTTTTTGGACATTATGAATAGTAACATCAGTGATTATTTTAATTACCATGGTTAAAAGTGAACTTTGGGAAATAAGGGTAAAAAATAATATTATATTAATATTTAACTACAATAAAATGTGTCCTAATCATATTGGATGACATATTTAAAACAATGGTCCTAATTGGCACTATTTTGGGACCTCATGAAGCCACTTGGATGTGAAAATGTAATTTTATAATATTTAATTTAATGTAAAGAGAAATATTATATAAACATGTATCTTTTACTAAAAAATATTATATAGGGTCATATAAGTTATATATTAGACTGTAAATTTTCATTAGAAAGATAGAATTATTTAATATATAAGGATATTTTATTTATTATTTTTAGTCAATAAATAAATAAATATAAGTTTGACATAATGGTGATACAGTGATTGCTTCATAAATAAAAGATTCAAATAAATAATATTATAAATATTATCATAAATGAAATATGATAATTTGGATGCGACTGAGAATTTTTTTTATGATATTAAAATATCATAATTTATATAATTCCTTTTTTCTAAGGAGTCATGTTTTTATCACTTAAAAAAAATCAATTACTAGATAGTGTCAAAATTTACACACGTTAGTTTCTAAAACATGGACTATTTTATTAAATAATATAACAAGACTAAAAATATATGATATGTACAACTAACTTATGTAATGTTATAATTGTCATTAATGATCCACTTACAGTTTTCTTGGAATCTTATAGTCAATATAGAAATTATATATTGTGAAAATCCTAGAAGACATGTTAAGAGTTAATATTTTTAAGTAAGGATAAAAGTGAAAAGATAAGGATAAATTTGGGAACATAACATGTCTAAAAAATATAGGATTAATGTTTCTCGACCCAAAATCATCTTATATTATATATAAATGGGATTTAAGAACATTTCAAAACGAAAATAATTTTATAATAAAATAATATATCGAAACATTCCTAATGTGCCCCTCCCCCTTCTTATAAAAAGGAATCACCTCTTCCCGCATATTCACACATCTTAATCCCCATGGATAATAAAAGTTCGAATCAAATAGGATCTATAAATCCATAACATCTACATTGAATCTTTACCTTGGGAATAAGGTAAATCACAAAATCCTATTGGCTCAAATCAAAAGAAGTAACCTGATTTAGAGGTAAGGTCATCTCTCATGTACATTTCTTTTATTTTCCTTATTCACTTACTTTGATCTTATTATTAGTTGATTATATAATAGAATATATACACTAAATATAATATGATTATTTTATTAGAATTATTATAACTAAACTTACAGACACCTCCTTCTAATGGATATGAACATACTAGTTATGTGGACGGTGAACTATAGCCTCACGAAATGATGATTGTTCAATTTTTCCTTAACACCACACTTAGTGTCCATTATAATAGAATGATATTTATATATGATATATATTATATTTATATTGTCTGTATTATTCAATAAGTTAAATTCAAATCATACTTTTATTCTTTCCACTATTGTAAATATGATAATTTTATTTGGGGAAGTTCAGACTTCCTCCCCCTCAATGTGATATGACTCGGTCATTCCATTCACGGATCATATAAAGGATGGAGTTAATGAAATTTTTAATGTATGTAAAATATTATATTATACAAAAATTATAATATAACTATGTATAATTTTTTTTCATACATTTAAATATGAAAAAATGAATGTTTCATTTATACGTACATACGATTTACCATCTCCATGAATTGTGTATTTCATTTTGTATCTTCCAATTTTATGGACTATTCTAAATACATATATAGTAGATCTGTATACAAATATTCTTGATATATATGAGACTTAAATATTGAATTATATTTTGGCAACGATGGACTTTTTGACTAGACAGAAAATTTATACCTAACATGTTCATTTTTGAATCATATACCAAATATCAACAAAATGACCGATATGAACAAAAATCATATATAATTTTAATAACATGATTATAAGTACATTAAAATGAATAGTGATGATATCAAAAGTTGTGGATCATGATTACAACTTTAAATATGATGCATTATGGAAACTTTCAATCCAATTATGGTTATTGGATTTAATTTTAATTTTAAATTGGAGATAAACACATATCAAACATTTGATATTTATTATTTCTTAAAAACATGATTTTTTGTTTTGACAATGGGAATTATTTTAAAAATAATTAATTAAACTTATGAGTTTTTTTTATGACAAAATGGATTCCATATATGGAATCATGGTGTTAAAATTGGGTAAATAGATACTGTATATTTTTGACATGATGAATAGAAACCTCAAAAATTAATTTATTTACCTTAGTTAAAGGGTAAATCTGGTAATTAGGGGTAAAACATGATATTATAAAAATATTAAACTACACTAACATGTTTCCTAATCCTATTAGATAAGATATTTCTTATAATGGGAATCCTTGGGATGATTTGGGGACCCAAAAGATCCACTTGGATGTGAAAATGGGAGTTTACAATAATTGATATACTATAAAGCGATTTATAACATAAACATATATCTTTTATGAATAGAATATTTATATAGAGTTATATAGGTAATATATTCTAAAATAAATATCTCTTAAAAAAATAAAACAATGAATTCATTAGGATATTTTATTTATAAATTTTGGACATTAAATCAATAAATTTAATTTTAATTCAATGATGATGCAGTGATTGAATTATTATTAAAATATTTGAATGAATTATTTTAAAAATAATAAAATAAATAAAATTTGATTATTCTGATTACATCCACAAATTATATAGATTATTTTGAAATATTATATTTATTTTGATGCATTTGGTTTGAAGGAATCACGTTGTAATGAATTTAACACAAATCTTTTACTAAATATTATCAAAATTGAAACATGTGATTTTTGAAAACAAAAACTATTTTTTTAATGATATAATAATACTAAAAATATAATATTAGTAAAAATAAGTTTTATAATGTTACAAATGTCATTAATGATCCACTTATGGTTTTCTAATCATTTAATCTCTACTATATTAAATATATATGATGAAAATTCTAGAAGACGTGGTAAGAGTTAATGATTTTAACTAAGGGTTAATGTTAAAAGAAAGGGATAAATTTGTGACAAAACATGTGTAGAACCAATTTTTTGAGGGTTTTTTATGTAAAATAATCTTATATTTTAAATAAAATAGTTTGGGACCATTTTAAACTGAAAAATCATTTTATAATAAAATAATATTTCAAATAATTACTAAAATTCCCCTAGTCCTTATTTGTTAGAAGTCAATAAAAGAATTCATTGTGGCCCAAATAAAAAAAAGATACTTGATTAAGAGGTAACATCATCTCTCCAGTTATTTTCATTTATTATCCTTATCCTCTTCTTATTATTTCATTATTAATTTGTTAGCTAACAAAAAAATTATCATAAATATTGATAGATTTTATATGGGAAATATTTTAACTACACTTACTCACACCTCCATCTAATGGATATTAACTTATTGTATCTATGGACGACGAACAACTGCCTCATGAAATGATGAATATATAATTTCCCCCAACCACCTTTGATGGTGGCTATTATGACGGAAGTATATTTATATATGATTTATATTAAATATATATTGTATCTATTATTCTTTAGTTTTAATTTATATATTTATTTTATTCTATCCATAATGTATAATATGATAATTTCTTTTGGGAATGTGCGAACTAACACCCTCACAAAGTGATATGACCCGTTCATGCTATACATGGAACGTATAAACGATGACTTTAATGACCATACATAATGTATATAAAAACTAATATTATAATTTAATTTTAATATTCCTATGTATTATTTATTTTTAATTACATTATTTATGAAAAGGATATGAAATTAGTGTTCATGCGTACGTATAGCTTACCATCTCCATCAACAGTGCATTTTATTTCATATATACAAGTGTTATGGAGTATTATATATAAGTATATAATGGATATAAATACATATATAATTTATACATATGAGAATTATATCATTAATAATATTTTGGTGATGATTGAATTTTTAAATACAAGGAAATTTTATAACATGAAAAGTTCATTTTCGAATTAAATGCCTAATATCAGCAAAATGAACAATATGAACTTAAATAAATATATGATTTTTATAACATGATGATATGTAATTTAATATAAATAATAAACTTTTAAAAGGTTCTTATATAAGTATAAATTAACCAATATTAATTATTCTAGATTATAAAGAATGTGTGAGACAAGCTAGACTCAAGGAAAGGGGACTTCTAAACCAAATTTCCATTCATTGGGTTAATCATATAAATCCCGATTATGTTGTTAAATGATTATTTGAGGAATATATGTTGTTGTAAAATATTGTATTTATAATATCATAATGTGTACTTGTTGTGAATACACAAAATTGATAGATTTTATTTACAAAACAATCTTTATAAAGGATCCTTTCACCCTCATCATTATATAAGGACTTATTTTATATTATGTCATGAAATTTATATTTTCTTATTTGGTATTATGTTCATATGTATCATTATTTAAATAAATATTACATCCATTTGATTAGAGTCCATTTAATATCTCATCAGATCATTTTATGATTTTTTTTGTGAAACCATTATACTGCCAATTTATTGTAAGGAAATTTCTAATCACAATTTCACTCATTTGGTTTTATGCATAATTTGTTGATTATATTAAGTGATTATTATGTGCGGAATAACTACATATTTATTTATGTTATAATTTAATCATACCCTTGTGGTTATATACTATTACTACACATAATATCTACATTGATAAATTCTAATTTTATTAATATGTACTTATTATGTTAAATATTAACTCAATATCATATCATTGAGTTAAATATTTGTATCATTGTATTTGTTATTTCATGAATATTTGTGAATGACCTATGATTTTTTACAGATAATATCGACTAATACTGGATGTATTTATATTTGGAACACATATTTATTTCATTTATTTACCATTAATATATTGATATGACATTTGTAATGGATTTTGTCTCAATTTACATTCCATTGAAACTTTTTTATGCACGAATTCACTTTAATATGGTGTATATACTACCCTTTTAAATATTATATCATGAATATCATTATTATAATTATATTCAATGTCTATTTCAATAATATTATTTAATTATTTTTCTTCATGTATTTGGTCATTTGGAAAGGGATTTTGTCTCAATATCATTTCATTGAGGCATATTTAGGTTTATACACGATCAAATTTTATATGGTGTATAACTATAACATTTTTCTTTTAATTTTATTCATCTTTTTTCAAATTGAATATAATGTTTTATGAAACATTTTACTAATTGAGAAAGGGAATGTTTCATTTTAATTTATGTGGTTACAAAATCCATTCTTCCACAATGAGTATTATTTGATATTTGGCCTTCTTAAGAAGTAGTAATGAATATAAAATGAAATAAATACTATATATCATTTTTACATATTTTGGTATTGAAAATGGTATTGTGAAAGCATTTATTTTCTCAATATCATGGAATGATATATTTTTATTTCAATGTGAAAATATTTTCTTTTCTTTATAATTGATTATTATGTTATGAATACTTTATGGTTGTTGGGAATTGTTTTTGTATGCAGGGGGTTCAATGATAATCCAAGGGTGTTTGAGAGTGATATAGCACTCTAATTCATTAGGTAATATTACAGAGGTAAATGTTATTATTTTTTATAATATATTTAGTGAATAATATTTGACTGGCATTTCAAATGTAACTCCATAAATACATATAAAATAACAATGTAATTATATTATGGATGCAACAAGTTACCTTTATAATTTATTATTTCTATAATATATTCACAATTCATTAGATTAAATGAGGTATGATAAAGAGCTTATGTTTTATGGATGAAAAGTATGATTTCATTAAAAATTTGTATTCATGGGATAATGTTATCTTTTATTATTTTATATCTCTTACTGAGATTTTTATGCTCATAAAGTGTTATTGAAATGTATTTCATAGGGAATAAGTAATGGTATGAGAATGGAATGAATCAAAATTATTTTTATTAATAAAATATTTCTATTTTTTATTTAATGTGTTTTTTTTCTGAAAAAAAAAATTAGATAGAGTAGAAGTGTCTACTTTATAATAGTTGAGTCGTAATGTAATAGTTATGACCTAAATATCTAATACTATAATCCTCAGAAGATCCTAATATAAATTCTTGACATAACTCAATAATATGTAATGATTATTTCTGGGCCTTTTATTCATATTTTACATTTCATGAAATATAAAATATAGTTTATTTTATGAAATCACTAAGCTTGGTTTTTGTTATATGGAAAAACATGTTAATGTTTTACTACATCCAAAACAATGATTAAATTTTGGTACTTGAAACAATATGATTTACCATAATTACAAAAAAAATTGAGTCACTTTAATTGTTTTTGTTACACGCATGGACGAATTTTTACTGAACTATAACATAATATTAATAACATTATTAAAATTAATAAATAACCCCCACCGAGCCATTATAATAGATGTTATGAATTAGATTAAATAAATTGTGAAAATATGATTCTCATTTTTACATAAAATGAATCTATTAGGTATCAATTAGTATTTGTGAATGAAAAAACCATTTAAAAAAATTATGATCTTTTTTAGGAAAACTATTTTTATTTGTGAGAAATCAATATTATATATATAAATTAAAGAAATAAGGTTTGATAAATTTTTTAAATACAATGGATATATTATATAATCACGAAATATTTTAAGTACTCAAGTAATAAATTGTAATGGTATTTGATACTAATAAATCTATATTTTATAAAAAAGGGAGTATTTATATAAAAGACAATATTCCCACCATTTAATGGCGAAAACATTTTAAATATGATTTTTGAAAATTTATATATTTTGAACTAAAAAATTAATTTTTGAAATTGATATATAAAATTACATTACAGGTTAATTTGTAGTATTTTTATTATATGATTCATTTTTATGAAAAAGGTAAAACATTGAATTTTAATTCAAAACAACATATCCATAGAATTTATTTCTATTAATATATTATGTTTTAATTTGGTTTTAAATAAAAATGAATTAAATAATATATAAAAAAATCTAATT